>SRMA01026721.1:3776-91359 GCA_007224835.1 Danionella cerebrum | reverse complement strand
CCATCCATCCATCCATCTTTCCATCCATCCATCTTTCCATCCATCCATCCATCCATCTTTCCATCCATCCATCCATCCATCCATCCATCCATCCATCCATCTTTCCATCCATCCATCCTTCCATCCATCCATCCATCCATCCATCCATCCATCCATCCATCCATCCCTCCCTATCCATCCATCCCTATCTATCTATCTATCTATCTATCTATCTATCTATCTATCTATCTATCTATCTATCTATCTATCTATCTATCCATCCATCCATCCATCCATCCATCCATCCATCCATCCATCCATCCCTCCCTATCTATCTTCTCTCCACCCCCTATCTCTTTACATTATCTCTCACCGTTTCTTTAGTCTCTTTCACTGTTTACCTCTTTTCTATCTTGCTTAGAAAAACTTCTATCTTTCTTAGAAAGAAGATCCATGGATGTAATCATTTGCCCACAAACAAAGAATGATACATTTGAAATATGGTTCATATCAACCCTGAGGCTTTCACATTCGCTAGAGGAATGAGAACGAACACAGGATTAGGAACTATATTCACTTTATTTATGCGCTGTATATCTAGGGGTAAGAACAAGCACGTCCTTTAAAGGGAACAACACTCATCCTGTATGTGGAGTCGTGAACCCATGTTGACTTCACAGATGAAGAGTGGTGGTAGTTGAGAGTCTGATAGATCAGTAGATTAAGACTGGAGGAAGACGGAGCAGATGGGGTGAACTCAGCAGAGACTCAGGGAGAGAGAGCCAATCAGACAGGAACCGATCATGGAGAGTCAGAGGGTGTGAACCAAGATTTGAGAACTGAGTAGGGGCATGGAGGAGCCTTGTAATTGTCGAAGATGGATTGGACATGTGCTCTGGTTAATTGACTGATTTGTGGGGGTGAATGTCCGCAGGTGATTGTGAGATTGGTGGCTAGCTGTGTCTGCTAGGTAAGTCGAAGGCAGAAGAGCAACTAATAACTAGATGCATACAAACTATGATTGTGGCTTGCAAATGTGTCTCTTGTGACTCAGAGTAAAATAAATTTTAGTCCATTTATCAGGGATTTTCCCCAGTTGGGTTATAGATTTTTTTCCTGCTTAAAAGCCACCACATGGGGGAGTAGGTGCTTCATTTGAGATGGACAGTTTTGTTATCTCCAGAGGAGGTTTGGTGTGGTGGAAGCAGTGAATTTATGTAGTTATTTGTTTTTCCCATGGACCAGTTTGCATCAGGACAGGAGGGTGTTAAAAGGAAAAGGGGAGTGGATGAGAGATACCATATAGTTTGCCTCAATAAATCATTTTCTTTAGGTGTTTCTCTCTCTTCTAGCTCCTTGATTAATCTGAGATTCTGCCCAGATGTGCCTCATTGTCTTTCTACCCTTTTATAAGGCTTCTTTCCTTTTCCTCGACCTTTGTGAGGTCATACTGTTGCATGTACCTAGTGTTCTCCAAAGAGTGAGTTTTGCTGTTGTCTTTTTATCTTATCTCCAGATTGCCTTTTGTTTTGGACTCTTGTTTGGCGTAAGGGCTCCGCTTCCCTTCTCAGTTCCTGCTCTTCTGTTCATTTTCTGTTTTTTAGAACCTTTTGGCTGGTCAATAAAGACTTTGTTTTTTCCCTGCCTGCAAGTGGGTCTCCTTGGTCATCTGTGCAGTACAGTTTTTACAGTTTGTACATAACTACACACATGTATACGTGTATAAATGTACATGATGAACTATGCGAGATAACAATGAGGTAATTTATAATACAGATGATAGATCACGGATGGGGGGGGGGGTGGACAGAATCTGTATCTGATCTGTACTGATGACATGTAGACATATTAAATAAAAAGTGAATGAAAAGTGGACAGGAAACCCAATCCATAAGCAGCAAACCAACATCCCATTTGTCATCTCTAGACCTATGTGACCCAGACTTTTAAAATATCAGTTAAAAGTCCGGTTACTATGGAGAAATCAATGATGTCATTAAAAGGCTCCATCCTATCTATAGGTGATATATATCAAGTTCAATGTTCCTAGTATTTTCTGAAGCTTAACACTATGTTCCCTGTGTCACTGTGAGTAAAATAAACCAACTCTCATGTCTTGAATATTTTACTTTAATTTAAGTTGTTTAATTAATTTAAGCCTATGCTTAACATAAACAAACCTCTGTTACTTTATGATGGGGTTTTTTCTTGTAGATGTTTTTGTTGTTTTTTCACAGCTCTCTGAGCACATTAATAGTGAGTGGAATAGATGTGATCGTGGCCAAGTGACTCAATTATGTATGAAAACGTAGGAAACGATAAGTGAAATATTGCCTCTCTACCAGAAGCAGTTTGTTTGTTGATGGACTGGTGAGTGGGGCAATATTGAGTGTTTACGGAAACAGTGAACCATTGTGGAGGTTACTTGAATGTTTAGAGCTACATTTATGCAAATTGAATCAGAGATTTGGTCAGGATTAATGGTGTTCTCAGTGCTGAGAATTGCAGACAGGTACATACCCATCATGTAATACTGTCAGGGAGGCATGTGATTTATTCTTCACATGAATCCAAACATACAGCCAAGGTCATTAAGAACTATCTCCAGCTTAAAGAAGAACAGGAAGTGATGCAAGGCTCACACTGAGCCCTGATCTCAGGATCATCAAGAGATCTGTAGTTCCTTCTCCGCGATGGTTTCCAGCAGAGTTCCTTCACAAACTGTGTGCAAGTGTATCTCGAAGAACTGCTGCTGTTTTGAAGGATTTTGTTCATTGATGAAACACTTCATTTTTTTAAAAAAGTCTTTGTGGATAGCATCGTTTCACACCTGCCTAAACAATTGCGGACGGTTTGAGCTTAAATATGAACAAACCAAAGTGTGCAAATGACTAAAAATCTTTCTAATTGGAAATAAAAACTAAAATCTGTTTCAAAATTCAAAAAGGAATCAAACAACGTCACCTTAACATCTCCTCAGCTTGGCCTTGGGCTTAAATAATTGGATCTGTCTGCATTACGTAATACACAGCACAGATTTTTGTTAATAGCACAGCTACAATAACAACACACCCCATCATCCCCCTCCCCGCAGTTCAGCCATGAGTAACTATTATTGAATATCATGTACTTTCTGAAAACACACAGTTCTGTTGCATAGTTCACCCCAGCCTGACCCGCACGCGCTGATTACACAATACCGTGATACGCGTACACTCACTCACATCCGGATGCTTCACATCTGACAGCATATGCAACAACCGGGCAGAGATCCTTTCCAAAAGCCTGTCGGAAGAATATGAAAGTTACGAAAGCTCACACATGTGTTTTATTAGACAAACAAGAACAGGTGACTTGAACTGAACAATTCATTTCACATCGATGCATTTATTATATCAGTTATGTTTATGCAGTGCGTTTAAAAATTGTGTCATTTTAATCCAGTTACCTTGTTTTACAGTGAGGGAAAAAACCATTTGAACCCCAACTGATTTTGTAAGTTTGTCCACTAACAAAGAAATGATCAGTTTATCATTTCAATGGTAGGTTTATTTGAACAGTGAGAGACAACAATGACAAAAAAATCCAGTAAAAAGCGTTTCAAAAAGAGCTAATTTGCATTAATTACAAAATCAGCTGGGGTTCAAATGGTTTTTTCCTTCACTGTATGCGGATAAAACATGTTTAAACATGTTTTTTGTGTATATTTATGAAAAGCAACAGAAAATTCGATTACAAATCATTATTTCAAATATATTTCATTTATTTCTCATATTTCAACTCGAGTAAATGATAACTGGGTGCTCTCTTATCTACTGTTAACCTATACTCACATCCTAAAATGTACATTTGCTTCATATTAAGTGATGAAAAAAGCTCATGCATGGACCAAGGATCAAGACGCATCACATGACTCGATATCGCAAGTCCTCCAAGCCGAGGGGCACTGCCCTCTCGATGCGTAATAGGAAGTGACTGACCTGCAGTTCCTCAACCGGCCACTTGAGCCTGGCTCATGATGTGAGCAGGTTCTCATTCACTCCAATGTTAAAATGTGAATATTGGTAGGAGAGGAGGTTGAGAAAGACAGTTTCTTTTCAGAACTATAGTAGTTATACTCAGTGTCAGGCAGTAATGCATTACTTAGTTGTTAGCTACTGTAATTAGATTACTTTTTTTTAGAAACGCAGTAATCAAACGCCCCCTAAATGGTAATTAAATTTTATTTACTGTCGAAGTAATTATGCCTTACCTCCGCGTTATTCCATGTCATGAAACAGCTTTGTCGGGGTTACGACCTGTTCACATCGACCCGAACTGGGATTTACAGGAAACTCCTGATGGCTTCTCAGCAGGATGCTTTTCGTCTGGGTCAAGTAAATATTGATGCAACAACGCTCCTTACCTGAAGATGGCGGTTGCAGACAGACACTCACCGCGTCAAACAGGGAAATTGAAAGGAAGAGGAGCAAGTAAAAGACGACAACAAAGGAGAATTCAAAGTACACATAAATAACATCATGCATATTGAACGATTTATAATGTTGGTGATGATCACAGGGAGCTGTTTGTCAAAGACGTAGAGAGCGTCTCTTTTACCTCCTCTTCATGTAACCAAAAGAGCCAGCTTTCATTGGTCGCTGTCCGGGAGAAAATCAAGGGAGCATTAGAAGAGTTATGACCCATAATTTATAAAGGTAATGCATCATTTTACAGATCCCAAATCAGTGGTATCTACTGGTGAAAACAAGGATAACCATTAGAAGTACAAGACATGTGATATGGCTTGTGTTCTAGCACAAAAAGCACAATGGTGCAAAAAGTGCTTGGAAGAGTGTATATGTAAGATGAGGTTCACCTGGTTCATTCATACAGTTTATACATTTTCTTGACTGTTTTTTGCAGGGGATTTTTGAATTTTTGGGTGGCACTGTGGCCTCGGTTCAAGGCTCGCCGGTGAACTTCCTGGAAGGAGTTTGCATGTTCTCCCTGTGCTTGAGTGGGTTTCCTCCGGGTGCTCTGGTTTCCCCCACAATCCCCAAAACATGTGGTTAGGTTATTTTAAAAATCTAAATTCCACTTAGGTGTGAATGTGTGTGTTGCCCTGTGATGGACTGGTGACCTGTCCAGGGTTTACCCCTGCCTCTCACCCAATGTGCACTGGAGATAGGCACCGGCAGACCCCTGTGACCCCAAAAAGAAAAAAAGCAGGTTGGAAAATGAATGGAAAAAATTGCTTATTTACGCCACGTGATCTTGTTCAGAACATGCATTCAAATATCAGGAAGAATGTGATTCAGTGTGAAATCAAAAATCAAATTTTCACATCAAGACAATACTGATTTTTGGAATGTTTAAAAACTGGCCGATGTATATCGGCAAGGCAAATTAATTGCTTAAGCTTGATATAAAAGTAGACGAATGTATGTTTAACTGTGTAGTCTACAAAGTAAAATTCACATTTATGTAAGGATATAATGAATAAAAATGAAGCAAAAAAAAAAATCCAACGATTTCCAAGACTTAAAATGGTATTTACGACTATATGCCAAATCCTGGAAGTGTCTTGTTTGAAAAAAAGATTTATTAAACGTTCTTAAAGCCATTTTAGTGTCTATTTTGCAGCAACTATGTAATTAACTACTGACCAAACTTTAATAAATCTAATTCTAAAAAGTCACATTACTGGCTTTATTTTTTACATAATGATGGGCGTGTTAAACTATTGTACTGATGTGCTACTCTGGTCGAGTATAAAAAGATCCCTGAAAACACCCAGTGAAATATCAGCTGTTAATAACTCTTTCATGAAAAGCCCCATCAGATGCTACTTCATTTAAACCATTAAGCCTCTGGATAGAAAGGGTTTGGTTATAGTGCGAAATGACACAGTCTTACACCCTTCTCATAACGATAGCATTGCCAGAATGTGTGTGTGTGTTTCCTGACAGGAAGTAGATGACAGAGTCATGTGCTGGTGGTATGTGAGGAATCTCCAGAAATAGATTTGTGACGTGCTTTCCTTTGTTCAGTGATGGCTACAGGGTATTTTAACTCCAGAGGAAATCTGTCTCTCTGCGTCCCAATACGCAAACACGTAATTAGTGTCTCCCCAATCAAAGAATGAAAGAGTGTTCCAAAGCACCTGGAGCTCTTTACGCCATTGCAGGTACCTTCAAATTGGTATCGATTAATTATTTATTAAGCATTGATTAACAGGGTCTTTGCCAAGAAAGCATCAGTTGTGTCTCAGCATCTATACAAAGAGCATTGGAACAGGAAACAGAAAGGGATGAAATTTGATACTGATTTTTTAGGATTTGTAAGAATGTCGCATATAGAAAGTTACAACGCAAGAAGAAGCACCTACCCTTCGAAGAACAGACCACCCTGGCCAACTGCTTCCATTCATTAAACAAGAAACACACACAATGTATAGAGTAGTATGCAAAAGTCTGGATTCTGGGAGAAGGTATTTTGGACCAGTTTTCAGTAAGGTTTGATGGTTTTTTGAGTATGAACAGCTAGGGACTAATATTCAGGACTGGGAATTGAGATGGTCATTTCAAAATGTTTGACTTGTTCCTCGGCATGAACGGCTCAGTAGATCTTGAGCAGTGTGTAGGGTTGTTCAGGCAAAATCCAGACATGGCACAACTAACTTTGTCATCGATTCCTAGTCACTGATTCCAATCTGCAGCAAGATGATGTTGTAGGGTTATGGAGGTGGTCTGTGGGTTGTCTGTGACTGTTCTTATCATCTTGCACCTCTGCTCATCTGAGATTTTTGTTGGTATGCCACTTCTGGCTTAAACTAGAACAGTGCTTCTGGTCTTCCAATTCTGCACAATGTTCCTCACAGTTGAAACGAAGAGCTTAAATCTCTGAGAATGTTCAAAAATCATTGTTTTTAGGTCGTCTGAGAGTTGTTTTGAGGCTCCAAAGTTGCCAAAGATACTTTCTCATGATCAGATTCACCTATGTATGGAAGTCAAGGGTCACTGAGGTTGACAAACCAATTTTGAGTTCTTATAATCAGTGCTAAAGGTATTGAAATCAATAAAATGACATGGGTGCCTAAATTTATGCATGTTTCCTTTTGTTGTACATTTTCCATAAATCATATTAACTTTATTTCACTTCTCAAATATCACTGGGTGATATATGTAACTGAAATTTCTTAAACTGGAAACAGGAAACGGAGGGGGCTATTTGAACTTCCAGATGGATTCTGACTATCTGAGCCAGTGGAAGAGGAAACAGGAAATGATGAAGATTAATCACAGATATTTTTGGCTGCTTTCAAGGCGTCTTCCTCACTGAACCATCGAGAGTTGACTTTGGAAGCTGTTTTTGCCTCCATCAATTTTCTTTACCTGGTTAGGATCGCAGGATTCTACTGGTACCAGTCTCCAGCATAGATTGGGTGAAAGAATAGATACCCCATGATCGATCGCAGAGCAACTTCCAGTACAATATTGAACACCATAGAGAGATTTTGTAGTGGCAGTGAATATTTAATAGGTAAAACAGCATCAACTCTAAATGCCTTATAGTAAAAGTCAATGTTTAGAAATGAGGAGCCATCTTTATTTTTATAATTCCACTGTTATGGGATGTGGAAGGCTATATTTTCATATATCTTTCAATAATGCATTAGAAGGTAGCCAAAAGTAGTTTCACATGCAATAAAGGTTCCCTGCTTTAAAACCAATGTGGGAATTTGATCATGAGCATTAGGGAAAATGTGTACCAATAATAAAATTCACAAAATAATAATTTCACTTTAAAATGACACAAATTATGTGTATATACCTCAGTAACAGCAAACAACTCCACAGTCAGAAGAGTGTGATCAATGGGAGAGTGACATCACTGTGTGTAAGTGTGTGGTGAATAATCTTTCCTCCATCCTGTGAGACGTTTCTGTTTCCATAGAAACCAAAATCCCAGTACTCTGCCATTTCTCACACCTTCCATTCACACCATTCACACAGTCATATATATATATATATATATATATATATATATATATATATATATATATATATATAAAACCCGATTTTATAGCGACTCCCAAATTCCTTTTGTATTCATGACTCAATCGGCTCTGACTGGTGTTTAGACGCCAATCTGTTAAGATTCGATATTGTGTGTGCAGTGAGGAAATGCTGTTATACAAATTTAAAAAGTGTTTATTACGTGTTTATGAACCATCACAGGGAATTTTAAATTTAACACGTTTTGAGACCACAAAACTAAGAACGCAAGGGTCTAGTTTGGTTCCTATGAGAGCATTTGACACCATCCATCCACTAGACGGCAGTGTTAAATGTTTACATTGAGTAATTTTTTTTGCTAAGTGACAGAGAGAGATCATTTTTAAATCTTTATCATTTAAAATATCTTACCGTCTCCTAGTAAATATTACATAAACAAGAAAAAAAGAAGTTTCAAAATACGATGGTACGTATTGTGACTGATATCTACCCTTACCTGGAGTACCTGGAGGAAACTCCTTCCTGGAAGGTTTATTTAGAACCTTCTAAATGAAAGACCCTAGTGCTAACCCAGTGCCCCCCTCAATGTTAACAGTTCGTGTCTGAACACAAAGTACATTTTTAAAGCACCACCTGGGGGTCGTGGCACTTTATTTTAACATTTCTCCAAGGGGTGATGGCATCAGGGGCTTGCAGCTTTGAATTAGTCTGTTTTTTTAAAGGAGCTATAATACCACTTTGCTCAGTCAATTTAATTCCTACCATTAGCTACAAAACAAGCTAATGTTACTTAGCATTTTCTAATATTAAAGTTTGTGTAATATCCCACATGGAAAGAACCTATGTGTGGATATATATGAAACCTATATCACATGCCATTGATGGAACTATGGAAAATAAGCGGAAAAAGCAATGATATCTGCATCTTTTCCTGAAACACAAGGTCAATTCTTTCTTGCATGAAGATGGTGGAAAAGAAGGAAATGTCTAACAAAATGGTGCGTCTTGTTTTTTTACATCCACACAATACAGTGTTTTCTGTATGGTTTCTGGATGAATTTTACAGAAAGGTCATTACAGTCTAAACGTAACAAGAAATGTATTTATATGTTACGTTTAGATCTTTCAGCCATTTATTAAAATATATGTTTTACTATAATGTTTTTTAATGTGTGAAACTGACAAGCTTTCCTATATGTGCTTTTTTTGACACATACATTGAAAATCTATATTAAAACAAATATTTCTATTATTTATGTGTAGGATTACATGTAGGATTAGCAGGATTGTTTATTGGTTATCAACCCTGGTGCCTTTGTACACTGTATTTGTCAGCAATGCTTGCCATGTTTACGATAGGTCAATTGTTACCCGTGTAAAAATTGCATTTTTTAATGTGTTATTCAAGCAAAGAATAATTGTCTTGTTATGTAAGTTTAAGATAACAAGTTTTGCAGTGTATTTGTTATTATACAGTTTAATAGCTCACCCCTCCTCTCTCTGCTGCTTCCTGCCTGATGATAAAGGCTTCTGGCAGGAGTGTGTGAATGGAAGATCGTTCTCTCCATCTTTCTTCCTGTTGCTTTGATGAGCTATAACACACTCAGGAAACAGGATATTGACACGCACACCCGCATGCCCTCATCAGCTGATCTCATCTGAACCCTTGTCTTGTGTGCAGATGAGTTGTGTTCTGGGAAGAATCTGCACCATTTGAACATTTTTAAACAATCAGGAGGTTTTATTTTGAGCCAGTTATTTGGGTTTTGGAATGTGGTCCTAATCCAGTTTTCAAACTTTTAAAGTTCAAAAAAATGGTTTAGTTCTTCTCTCTGCTCAACACAACAGAGAACTTCTTTACAAACTTAAAGGAAGATTTGGATTTTTGCTCACAGAAAAGAAAAAGATCAGCCCACACATTGTAAATGTTGTATTTAATTGGTTTTCTTTTATTTAATTATTATTTAAGTGAATGAATGACAGATTAACAAAAAAATCCAGAAAAGGGCATTTGTACATTAACATTGTCCAGCATGTAACAATAAAAAATTTACCCAAACACTATCCCCTTCAATCTAATGTACTGTAAAGGGATGATTGTTGGGCTATTTCATAAAATTTGTGTGCGATAACCTCATTTCTGTAGCTAAAGTATTGAAAATTGATGGGTATTCTATATGGTATCAATTTTGTGCAACGCAATTTCAGTAATTACCATAAAAATCGACATTAAATTTTCCATAAAATTAAAACATTCTTTGTTCATTTCATTTTGAGCTTCATTGAGTTTTGATTATGTTCTTCAATTTTGAAGTTTTCCTTTGAAATCCTGACACCTACCTTTCTGACACAAATCTCCCATTAAAAAGCGAAGATAGTGGAGAGAGCTGATTGGTTAGTACGATTTTGATTGGCAGCTCAATAAACCAGTGAGATTTTACTTATATTTGCATGGGCTCAGATTCGTCTGAAAAGGCGGTGCTTATCAAGATCCCAGAGCGGTAGACCCTTGTATTTTATCATCATCCTAGTAGTGATGGGAAGTTCGGATCATTTTACGGATTCGGTTCTTTGAGTCTCGTTCAGTAAAATGAACGGATCTTTTTTCGAGTCATTTCGTTCATTTTACTAAAATATCAATAAATGTTGTGTGTACTTCCTCATCTACTAGCGTTTTATACACAAACGCGAATCACACTACAAATAAGACAAAACTATAATGCTAAATTTAAAATGAATATAAATATATTACTAAAGCCTACCTGGGTCTTTTAGTCTGGTTTACCCAAACTCTGATGAGTCTTCTTTAGGTTTTAATCTCTTTTGTTCGACACAAAATTACTTCTCTCTGATGTTAACGTGTGCAGTCCGTGCACTCAGTCCGGACTGGCTTCTTTAGCACTTTTGTCACGTGACCGCTATAGTGCCGGGATCCGAAAAGATTCGTTCTTTTTGCTCTTTCGGGTCCTTTCGGTCTTTTCTGTTTCCCGAAAAGATTAGGTCTTTTAGCGAGTCCGACTCCTCTGGGTCATTTCGGTTATTTCGGCTTGTTTTGCACTTTAAATGTCTTCTGTTATATAAGTATATTTTGATTTATCTTTTTAAGGTTGTATTAAAAAAAAATAAACAATCCAAGAGTGTGTATAAAGTATTTATAATATCTGAAACATCAAATGCAACAAACAATACACTGATGATCTTTACACTGATTGACTTATTATATATCAACTTAATAAATTCAAGAATCAAATGCATAAAAGATAAAAAAATAAACAATCCAAACAATCCAAGAGTGTGTATAAAGTATTTATAATATCTGAAACATCAAATGCTACAAACAATACACTGACGATCTTTACACTGATTGACTTATTATATATCAACTTAATAAATTCAAGAAAAAATGCGTAAAAGATATTTAGTTATTACATATCATTGGCAAGTTACTTTTAAATTACATGACAACTTGAAGGGAATTTATTATAAACTAAAAATAAAGTGACTTAAAAATGCTTCATGAATCTTAGGCTATGTAAGGTGTTGTATAATGAAGATTAAAATACACTTAAAACACAACAAACACAAAATCCTTGTCTCTGAAAATGATTTTATGAACAAATTAAGTCTTTATTAACACATGTGTTGAGCATCAAAAACTGTTAATAGCAGTAGTAGTAAAAAAAATATAAAAATAATAATATTTGCATACTAAAATTGCCTAACGTTGTGGTGCGGTCACGTGACAAAATAACGAAATGACCCGGAGACTCGCAAAAAGACCTAATCTTTTCAGGTTCCGGAAATAGAAAAGATTAGTTCATCTTTCGAGTCCTTCGGGTCTTTTCAGTCTTTTGTCATCGATGATGAACGGGTTACGCTCGGAAAACCACAAGAATGATGTGTATGCACCAATGAACGAATACCTCTCCAACACGACTTGTTCTTGAACGACACATCACTACATCATAGAAGTAAAAATTTTTAGTAATCGAGGGGGCTTTTCAAGATTGAACGGCCATTGGTTGAAAAAATCATGAATATTAATTTGTAAATTGGTCGAGGGCGTGGCTTCTCATTGCTTCTCCTAAAATCAACATTGATTTTTAAGGATTTAAAGGTAAACAAAAGAACATAGCGGGTTGCTATATGCATCAATACCATGAGTTTTGAATGTTTTACATGAGCGATGTTGTGTTTTGTGTTGTCCTTTATCTGAGGTTTATCTAACATAATGAATTAATGTAGTTCCGATAAAGCTTGTCCTAACGTTTTTAGAGTGTTTGTTGACATCGATAGTCACTCATGCTGAAAATTAAACAATAAACGTCTTGTTTGAAGTTAATCTAGTATATTACAACCGTCGTCATTCCAGCTTAAAGTAAAAAAAATGAGTTGTTACCACCCAATACAAGTTTTTGGGGCAAAGCTGAATTATTTTCATCAGAAAGTACGGCATTCACACTAACAATTTTAATGATTTTAGAAAGTTATCTACACGGTGTACAACCTTCAATAGGTTTTGTCTTGGCTCATGTTTATTTTTGTCTGGGTCAGGGTGGTTAAATTTTTCCTTAAAAAAACTAGGCGGGACTATGTGATTGACAGCAATACAGAACTGACCGCTGTCATCCCGTCGTGAGAAAGATAATTTATGCTGCCAACGATCAAATTCAGAAAAGTTGTCATTAAATTCTTCTTTAAAATTACGAAATAAATTGTATATACCGTAACAGGCTGCGTGTGTGAGCCAGACTCGAGGCGGAGCTCTGAAACCACAACGGTTCAATCTTTAACAGGAAGTCGCTTGTGCGCATGTGCAGCCGTCAATGGCAACCTCCTCACCAGCTCGGAGATGGCTTCATTTGAATGGCAGTAGGTGGCGTCACGTCGTTCATCTTTTTTTACAGTCTATGGTGTGAACTGTTTCTCTGGCATTTTCTGCTCTGTATATGTATTGTCTAAAGATTAAATAAAATATGATTCGAAAAAAAAAAAACTTGTACATCTGGTTCATTGAGCTGCTAATCAAAAACATACCAGCCAATGAGTGCTCTCCACTGTTATCTCCGTCCCCATGGGGAGATTTGAGAAACAACATTCATTTCAGGGTTGCAAAGGAAAATGCTGAGAGCGCATTCAAAACTCTGAGGTGTGAAAATGAAACCAACAAAGAATGGAGTGCGTATAAAATCAGTGTCGATTGCGTTTGTTTTATTGCCACAAAATTAATTTGATAAGAATTCCAGCATGACAAAGACCAAAAACACACAAGGCAAAAAAGTTCTGGCTTCTATCCCATATAAAATCTGAATCCCATGTAAAAATCCCTCTTGAGAAGTCTACAAACATTGTGCACAAAAAATAGGATCTCTGCTCGCCAACAAGGATATATATTTGCATCGTATGTTTTATTTTTCGGGATTGTTTTGTTACTATGTCTATTGATCTAAATTTATTGGTTTATTTCTCTGTGGGCCAAAGCTCTATTTCTCTTGCTGCAGAACTATATGATCATAAAAAGTTCAATACTTTATCTTCATGTAAGTTTGTTGCAAAACTAAAAGACATCATGTGATCATTTTACACATCTCAAGCATTTCCTGCACACCATCTTCCAGTCCGTCGTGTCATAAAACGCTGATTTCCCTGATATTTTTCAGACTTACTGACCGTGACATGCTCAGACATGTGGGTGAACAAGACTCATTTCCTGTTTTTTTGTCCCTGTCATGTTCTTACATGTTGATCAGACCACCTGAGCTCGATGATGTGACCCAAGTCCCTCATGAGAGCAGTGCACAAGAAACAAATGTTCACTGTTTCTTTATAAGATGTACAAATGTATCTTCAGAAAATATTACTATTAAAGTTGCAAGTCCACTGGGCGGAGTTAAAAAAAGAATACAGTGCGTAACATAGTATGTGTACAGTACTGTGCAAAAGTTTTAGACGGGTCTGAAAAAGAGGCTTTGAACAAAGAACGCTTTAAAAATGGAAGGGTTAATTATTTATTGTCATAAATGAAAAAAAAGCAGTTATTGAACAAAAGAGAAATATTTGGTGTGAGCACCCTTTGCCTTCAAACCAGCAACACAACTTGGAAAACGGAGCACAAATCTCCTCATGTTGAGATCAAGGCTCAGTGGGGGCCATGCCATCACGTCCAATACTTTTTGTTCTTCTTTATGCTGAAGATAGTTCTTAATGGCTTTTGATGTGTGTTTGAGGTCATTGTCCTGCTGCAGAGTAAATTTGGGACCAATCAATGCTCTGTATTGTGGATAAGCACTGTATGATGGATAAGCTTGTTATTTTTAAAACACCATTAACCCCAGCATCATTTGCAGAAATGCAGACCCAAACGTTTAAGGAACCTCCACCATGCTTCACTGTTGTCTGCAGACACATTGTTGTACCACTTCCGAGCCCTTCTTTGACAAAACTGCCTTCTGCTACAAATATTCAAGATGTGACTAGACAGTCCAGAGCACCTGCTGCCATTTTTCTTCATCCTATGTTTTCGTGCATATAGATTCGCTTGTTTCCACGTCAAAAGAAGGGCAGTTTGGCTGAAACCCTTCCAGTAAGACCATTACAGACCAGATGTCTCCAGACAGTAGATGGGTGTACATGAGTCCCACTGGTTTATGCCAACTCTGGATTGATGAACTTTTTTTCTTGTCCTGTCCCGACCTGTTTTAAAAGCCACCACATGGGGGAGTAGATGCTTCGTTTGAGCTAGACAGTATTGTTATCTCCAGGGGAGTGAGCACCTGGTGTGGTGTTTCCTCCTCTGGATGGAAGTCGCAAAATTTATGTATTTATTTATTTATTATGGACCAGTTTGCATTAATTACATCAGGAGGGTGTTAAGAGGAAAGGGGGGAGTGAATGAGAGATGTAGGTGAGGGGGAAAGATTCAGGAGTGGGAAGAATACCTACCTGAACATACCAGATCAGCTTGTTTCAATTCGATAACTTAACTTGTATGAACTTGTAAATAAGAACATTGTACCCCACATCCTGTAACTACAGATATTTAAAGTAGGGTTACATTTTATCATGAAGAAACCAATGTTGCCACTTCCTAAAAGTAATAAAAAACCAATGCATAGCTGGATGTTAGTTGCTGCCTCAGAAAGGATATAATGAGCTCAGCTTGAGTGCTTGTAATTCCAAGGCTCCACACTCCATTTCATTTGTAGCTCCGTGTTTTCTTTTTCATATTCTATTTTGAAATGTTTCTAGAGGTTTGTGGTTTTACCACTGTAATCAACAACCATCACATATTTGGTGTGTTTGTGTGTGTATTGGCGTGCGTGTTCACGGAAGGAGGGGGTATCTTTTCTGTCAGTCATGTTTTGTTCAGAATACGTTCAAGTTTGTGAAAAGTACGAGCGCCACAAAAATACTTTAGCTGCAGTACTGAGTTTTGCCAAAAGATGGCGCCAAAATAACGACTAATCGTTTAGCGTACATAATGTTCTTTAAATTCAAAAGCCGGAGTCCAGTGGTTGCCGGTTGTGACGTCAAAATCTACTAAAATTGCAACTTTCTTTGGAGGTCCTCGTAAAATAAACTAAGAAGAGGGAAATATGCGTGCGCCTGTAAGTGGCTCTGCTCTAGGAGTCCAAAATGAGGTCGATGGTTAAACTTTCAGTCCATTAAAATGATCATTTAGTCATTAAAATTATCATTAAGGTGGTGGACTCACCATATGCATTTCTGTCAGTGTCCTATTATCAATTCACTTCATTTCCTGTAAACATGAAGTGAAATGTAAACGTTATAGTTCCTGAGATTCGCAGTTTCTGAAGCACAATTCGTTGTGGAACAAGAGAGAGGAGAGAGAAATATCTGTAGCGCTGCCTTTTTCTTCCGGAGTCTGCGGCTGAAACTTTAAAATCTGCAGGTCTTGATCGCCACCTGCTGGGGAATTACCTCAGGCAACTATATCTGTAATGTTTTCGTTGTGTTGGAAGTTTAACCCGTTTCTAGCGGGTTTTTTGTACTATTTTACAATGTCCTCTAACATTTTACAATTAAAACAGTTTTTGTATAAATTTTTTTTAGTAAAAACACACCTTACAAATTACACATTTGTATCAAAACACCAGGTGAACCTAAATCTAACTCCTAAACCTTACACACTGTTCCAAGCACTTTTTGTGCCATTGTTCTTTTTTGTGCCAGAACTTTGAAAAATTCATGTTATATCACAGGTCTTGTACTTCCAAGGGTTATCCCTTCTTTTCACTACGATTCAGTTTGCATTTTCTCGTATTTTAATTTTATGTACCTTGCAAATCATGTAACGGTCCGTGTACATTGCATTTGCTCACTTTTTGAATTGGAACTGAAAATCAATTATTGATGGCTTTATCAATTTTTGGATTAAAACTTTAAAGTTAAATTACAAAAAAATATATATATTTTTAAAAAGAGTAATTGGAAAATAAATGAAAATGTTCAAACACTCCTGTTTTTAGTTTCTTGTCATTTTATTATTTTCTTCTTTGGGTTAATTAACAATTAAAATACATGTATTTTTCCACATTGTTTTGCATTCAAAATAACGTGAAAACAAGAATATTAGGTCGCATTTTGATTTTCAATTTTCATATCAGAATCAAAAAGTGAATGAACACGGACCTATAACTCTTGTAATGTTTGTTTAAAACAAAACATATCAAAACTAACTTGAAACTTACACATTTGATTTGAAATCAAAACTTAACAATAGGTTTGTCATGTCCTTTTTACTTTATTCAAAACCGATGATGTGATTGGCACACACACACCGATGCCTGCAGAGACTTCTAAGGCTTAAGTTGATAACAACCCTCTGGTTGAACATTAACATTTTTCATCACAGATCATTAAAACATCTTGCCAAAATAACTACAAAAACCTTAATAACTACTTTTGCTGTGTCAGCACTGGGTTTGCTGTCAGACCATAGCTCAATCTATTATCTGCCTTTTGACTCTGATTCTAATTAATAAAACATTTTCATACTGTTCATTATGTCAGGGGAAAAAGCTGACTCAGAATCGCTGAAACAAGTCGTCATTAAAACAAACTTTTAATCAAACAAACTACCTCCCAACACCAGTACTTTAAACCCAGGAACAGGAACTCTTCCTTTAAACATCATAGTAGTAGTAGCTTTGTTTTTTTTTTTTTTATGAGATATTTGACTTGTTGTCCTAGAGAGGTTTTGATCCATACCACAGCAGCACAACACCAACCATTTCAATGTTCCCGGTGTTTTCCTGGTGACTACTTTGCTAATCTCATGCACTTGATGCTGGACTAGGCATTAAATGATCGATCGGTTCACAGTTTATTTGAACAAGCATCGTCCTCCCAACCAGCAAGTACAATGATAACAGTTCACATAGTTTCCAGAAATAAATTCTTCCAAGTCTCCAGGACGTCAAGACACAGTCATTTGAAAATGTCACATGAATCATGCCCCTAAAAACGTTGCAGACTAAGTTGAAAGTACAGAAAAATTGGGGAAACAGGGATTTGACTGCTGGTAAGTTGAGATGATAGGAAAGATTCAAGGCAACCCTGAAACTACCAATGTACCAAATAAATGGTTCCAATGCTCAGCTTGAAGAAAAGCTGATGTATCTATTCTTGGAGCATGATTATATAAATTAAAATGGTTATTCATGATTAGAGTCCTAGAAAAGTAATTTGCTCCTCCCGAACTTTGTTATATAAATGCTATTTATTCCATGTAAGCTTCCACTGCTGATCTCTTGCAGGAACGCGCATGGCTAATGTCGTAACCTACCATGTGCTGTAGCTCTGTGTGGGAAAATTTTCGGTATGTAAACACAGTTGGACCTCACTAACTCCTTCCTCTTCCTTGTTGCAGTTCAACACCCAACCCTGCTTCAGAGACTCAATATAATTTCAGTATTCAGAGTCTATGAAGCAAACATGCAGCCACCCTTCCTCCAGATGTCTATGGAGGTGAATCATTTATTGAAAGAGTATATTTATTTTTCATCACAGGATGCCATGTAATGGAGGAGAAATCAAGTAAGTAAGTAACCTTTATTTGTCACATGCCCTGTTACATGCAGTGAAATAAGACCCCTCTGGCCACAGACATAGACAAGGTGAGCACAGGCCAGTGTTGAGAGGTAGCATTTGAGAAAGAAACAGAGAAATGGGTATACATCAGGTAAGGTAGTTCAAAAAGAGCCTATTCCACACTGTCCTTCAGAGGGCAGTGTGGAGCAGGGAAAAAGCCATTGCAACCAAGCACATATAGACATGATACAGGGGAAAAAACATTGCAGGACAGGGTAGGGTCAAGGAAAGTGGTGGGACCGCTGCGGTAAACCGGCGACATTTCCTGCTGCCATGTACTCATGGCCTGTTCAGAATACAGCATACAGAGTTTTGACTTCTTTTTGATCTTCACGGCCAGAGGAGATAAGGGAATTAAGTTGATTTTGGGTCAAAAGCTGTAAATTTCCACAGATTTTTACTGTCCATCACCAGTCTCCATTTTATCCAACATCCGTTGCATAGCTGTAAGTCTCTCCCCGATGATATCCAGTTTGCGGTCACAGACCACTGAATGAGTCCAGTCAACGTTCCATTCCAGTCGGTCACCGTAGTTACTGTATCATAGCTCCAATCAGATAAATGTCTTTGACATCCTCCAGGGACAGAGCAGCCAGGCACACGATCCACCCCTTCACCCAGGAGTCCATCGTGTAGCCAGCAGCGAAAGGTCCTGTAGGACAGGTGGGCTCCCCCGAACCCACGCGAAAATGGTGTCAATTGCATTCAGAGACCAGGTGATCAGATCCACAGTTCCTTTTATTTGGAGAGCAGGACAGTGAGAGTCTCTCGCAGACAGTGAAACACAGAGCCAGCACGATCAGAGATAAGGGAGAGGAGAAAAATGCGACTGCCTCCGCCCAGAGCAAGAGAGAAAGGATCCAGCCCTCCAGCAAGGATTTATTAGACCATCTGCCTTGTCCACTACTTCCAACTTCTTCTTTGTTGATAAGATTGTTGGAGGCCCTGCAAAGTATACACAAATCCATATCCGTTACCTTTAGAATCACGATTCTATAGAAAGATTCTATAGGAAGCTTAGACAATGTAAATGATCTCCATTGTTTGATTGATTTCATTCTATATGTTGCCTTGACATTCTACAATATGCTGGATTTCATACTTTGCAGGTAGCAAATCTTTCCTTTCAAATTATTTTCTTAATTCATGTTTCCATTTGCTTGTTGGTTTATATATTTTCAAGGTCACTTGTTCTGCACAAGCTCTTTATGAAAATTCCTGAGCAGGCTACTTTAATCAGATTAAAACTTCATTATTGCGTGAGTCTCATGGAGGGGGTGACTTTCAGCTCTTTTAAATGCTGTGTTGTGTCGGGAAGAATGCTTGGATTTAGAAATCAGACGCTCTGTTCTACCTTTATTATAAACTTTTCAAGACGTACTGCAGAGGAAAAGTAATCAAATCTGGAGGAAGCCCTGTGTCAGAATGGGCTTCTCAGATCTTTTGAATGAGGTTGGTGGCTTCGGACGCTTTCAGGTGATTCAGGTTACTCTTCTATCCATCCCAGGTCTTCTAATGGCAAGTCAGAATCTTCTCAATAACTTTACTGCTGGTGTTCCGGGACACCATTGTCGTATTCCCAATGTAACGATAGCTCTGAATGTGAGCAGGAACACACTCTTGCACGCTTTTATACCATTGGATTCAACCCAAACTCTGGCCAAATGCGCCCGCTTCACTGAGACCCAGTGGCATTTGATCTCAGATGAAGTCAGAAACACAACTCAGCCACAGACAGAGGGATGTACTGATGGATGGACGTACGACACAACAGAATTCATCTCCTCTATAGTCTCAGAAGTAAGTGCTTTTATCAAAAGTACCTTACAAATACATCTTGTTTTGATTTTCAAAAGATGATTGGGTAGAGATTTAAATGAAAAGTTGATTAATGGCTTATTTTTTTCTGTTTTTTTTTGTTTGTTGTCACTCCCACTTTTTTACATTCTGGGCTAAAAACATTGGCACCCTTGCTACTCCGCAACTCTGTCATCTTCCACACTCAGAAAATTGTTCCAATTCCAAAATGTTCCACTTTTTGTGTGTGTCACGGTGAGCTTGGAGAAAAGAATGAAGTGTAAAGACTTGGGTTCCCAAACAATGTGTGAAAACAAGAATAATCTCAAGGCTACAAGTCCCCCTGCAGAGATTTTCATGTTGCCATGGCATTGTACTGCAGCTGATCTGCAGACTCCACTTGCACTACCCTAGGGTAGAACCCCAATGTTCTCCCCAATCCTTCTGTGAGAACATGCTATGCACAAATGGGGCAAAAGTTTTGGTAAGAAGATCATGGCACTTTTTACGGAAGAATGTATCAGGCCTATAAAGAAAATGATACAGTCCATGTAGTTAACCCTTACAAGTCTGAGGCAGACCTGAAGTTTGAGCATTTTTTGATGACTGCTGACAATTTGCTTTAATAAATGACCTTTAAAACATTGTTTTTAGCTCAACCCCAGCTTCTTTTTTTTACAAATATTATTTCATTACATTACCCAAAAATTCCTGAACAACAAACCCGAAATAGAACCAAAAATACAATTCCAAGTATTAATATTGCCATTTTGAAAACAAGCAGTGTGAAAATAGTTTGGAACAAAAAACAGGGGAACCTAGCCTTTCACCTTTATGTGGCATTGTGCTTTGTTTAGTGCTAGAATTTTGAAAAACACAGGCCATGTCACAGGTCTTGTATTTCCAAGGGTTATCCGTTTTGGTACAAATTTGTAGTCTGTAAAATTAAACTGAAAGACGACTGCACATTTTCTGACATTTTTATTTGAATTGCCTTGCAAATATTGTGTCATAACTCTTGAAAAGTTTATTTAAAACAAAAAAAAATTCAAAACTAATGATGATTTCCAAAAGAATTTTGGGGCACAGCAGTGCAGCGAGTTTTAGATAGCTTTGCATCCACCGGAGGTCACGGGCCCTCTAGCAGGACAATAACCCAAAACACTTCAAAGAGCACACAAAGTGCTGAGAAGTCAGCCACCAATTAGTTCAGAACTGAACTCAAGAGCAAGGGTAGAATAAAATAATATTTTCTTTTTTTACCACTAAGAGTTTACTGTGGAATATTTAGTAGCATGGAAACATCTTGTTTGGACTTTTTCGAGCAGGCTTTTTCAATCCACAGTTATTACATAACCGGAGTACTAGAAAGTGGCCCATACTTTCACAAACTCAGTCTGCATGCTAAACTGGTCATGGAAGCGATTAGAATAAAAATATTTGGATGGGTGAGTGATTCATTGAGGTATTATTATGTATTATTGGCAAAAAAAAAGTACAAGTCAACGATATTTTAGTAACAAGGGATGCCATCAGAGGGCTCCTTTGACTTTGACTATACATTTCCGTAAAGTCCATAGCAAGAGATGACTGAGGCTCTCTTGTCCAATAAACAGCTAAGTTTCTGGGGTCTGCTATTTGAACCTCTGGAACACCAAGGGATTTATAATGGTTTGGTTATTTGCATGCATTCATCCAGCTTAGACTTTGCCCCTGGGCTAGTCAATGTGTTTTTGCAGCCAGAAGCAAAACCGTAGACCTTCTACTATCAGAAGCCATCAGAATCGTAACAGTGTGTCATTCACAAACCGTTGATAATGGCCAACAATTTGTGCAGAGAAGACAAAGCCACTCTCTCAATGCTAGACTATGTTTCACCATTCATCATACAGAATTTATGGTGTAATATTAACCATTAATATTAATACGGGGCCTTTTTTAGCATTTTTACTATACAATTTGCTCTAAATAAATTACTTTTGAAATTATCTTTTTTTGTCATTTAAAATAACTTTAGAATTGGTCACTCCTGACTATGGTTACTATCTTGTAATAGATATAAACAGTGGTACCTGTCAAATGTGACATTTATGTTTTAAGTACTACATACTTTTTAAAATGAATCAAAGTAAAAAGTGTTTGAAGCAACACACAGGGGTCTCCTCAGAAGGTTTAAGCATGTATTGCAGTACTTAAAATACGGGATTGGCGTGAGTCATGCTCCTCTTACTTCCGCCATGTCGAATGGTTGCTACGATACAACTACGAGTTTCCTTTGATGGGGAATGATTCACTTTTTTTTATTCCCTTGCATTCTTTTGCAGTGGGATTTGGTCTGTACCCTTCGCCCGCTCAAACAGATGAGCCAGACCATTTACATGGGGGGAGTGCTGACCGGTGCCATAATATTTGGAGGATTGTCAGACAGGTAAAAAAATATCCTGTTCTCAAACTGTAAAAAATTATATATGAGGCTAATAATGTTCATTGAAGAAGTAACTATTACATGTTTTTTAGAAAATGTGAAAGATAAAACTTGAGAGCCCCAGAACCTTCACTTTGTTCTGGTGGAACCAATGACGAGTGGACTTGGCCTTGTGTTTTGGATCGTTGCTATTTTGGAATGTCCAGTATCGTCCCATGCACAACATAGTGTGATTTTTCCTCCCAGTATCCTTTTTATTTTCATTTCCCCCAGTATCCTTTGATATAATGCTGCATTCATCACCCCATCAATTTTGACGTGTGCCTTTGGAGCTCAAACGTACGCAAAACATCAGTGACCCATGCCTATGCTTCACAGTGGGGATGGTGTTCAGTTCATGTTGACTCATCTACAAATGTAGCATTTGTGTTTTTGCCCAAAAAGTTCCATTTTGTCATCATGGCTCCAAATAACTTTGTTCCAGAAGTTTGGTGCTTGTCTCTGAGCGTTTGGCATAGTGTAAGCGGCTACTTTGTGGAGTATTGGCTATCTTCTGAAAACTTCAAGTCTCTCCATACTGTGCTCCATGAAACAGACACACCATTTTTTTAAGAAATCCATGTACGGTATTTCAGCTGAAGTTATTTCTGGGTTTTTCTTTGGATCCCTTAAATTTTTTTGTCAGTTGTTGCAGATTATTTTTGCTGGTTTTACCAGAATCCCTCACTTTCCACTCCATCAGAGTTTGAACACTACTGATAGGCATTCCCAGTTCCATGGGAGTCTTTTTATATCCCCTTCCTGGTTTGTACAGTTCAATTACTGTTTCCTGTAGATCTTTTGAGAGCTCCTTGCTTTACTCATTGCTCAGAATTCAGAAATGTTGGCGTATCACCGTATGAAAGAGGTAAGGGTCCATCAGAAGCCAGAAACTCAGAAACCTTTTCTCCACAAACTTTGATTGTAAACAGGTCGAGGTGAGGATGGTTACCTTCACCAGCCACTTAAACTGGTGAAGGTAACTGGTGAAGGTCTGTGATCATTTTCTCTTCATGTTGTTGGGGGTTAAATCACCAACTTTTGATCAGGGTCAATTGAAAAGAGCATAGATAGCTTCAATCAACCACTTACTATGAGTGGGAAAAATGTTATCATTAATATTTTATGAAAAATGTATTTAAAAAAAGTCCCAGGGTGTGTAAACTTATGAGCAGAACTGTAACACATTTTAACTGATTCCAGGACCTGCCAAGGACTTCAGTCGAAGAAGTAGATTTTTTATCTGCACAAAATTCATTTATGAGAATATTATTAATATTAATATGAATATTATTATAGTACTTCTTGTACATAAGACACAGATCAATACATCATGTGAGTTATCTGATATTAGTAGAAGGTATTTTTTAAATATATTAATAATATTGGTTCCATTATTCCATTTGGATGAATACCAGTTATCATTGTTTGGTATCTTTTTAAAGAATAAATGAATAAATAAATTATTGAATTTTTTTTATAATGAATCTAAAATATATGAAAGTCTAATGTTTATCATAACATTACAGAAAATAATTAACTTTATCACAATATGCTAATTTTTTTAAAAGAAGGACCTGCAGTTGCATTATTTTAGTAATTCCATTTAAAAGGTGAACCATGTATGATGTTTACATTTAATCCACAGACACTGATATATTGTAAGTGATTCTTTTAATTTTCATGATTAGAACTGACAGCTACTGAAAATCTCAAATTCAGTATCTCTGAAAGTTCAAATATTGTGAAAAGGTTCCGAAATGAAGAAACCTGGTGCCGCACTCTAATCAGCTAATTAACACAAAACAGCTGCAAAGGCTCTCAGTCTAGTTCTGAAGGCTACACAACCGTGGGACATGGGGAAGACTTGCGAGTTTCCCATAAGACAACCATTGACTCCCTGCACAAGGAGGGTTAGACACAAAAGAGAAGAGGCAAAAGAGGTGGCTTTGCAGAGTTCTGTTTCTTAGCACATTAAGAGGAGAAGGGATGTGGTAGAAAAAAGTATACAAACAATAGGGATGACCACACCCTGGAGAGGATTGTGAAACAAAACTTGGTCAAGCATTTTTTTCATTCTTTAAAAATGTAAATGATAGTACTAATCTGGTCAGGAAGCCACCATTGATATTCTGATTCCAGCTAATGGCTCTGCAAAGACTCTGATTCTTTGTTTTAAAGGAATAGTGTCGTTTCTTATAGTGAGTGCCATACAGCCATTTTATATACTGAAACCCGCTTCTCCTTTCAGCATGACATGTTATTAAAAAATATTGAGTCACGCCACTTTTAATTGATTACATTTGTCATTATAAGCAATTACGCTTGACATTTTTATCACTTTTTGCATGATTCAGATACTTTAACAAGTCTAAAAACAACCCATTGTTGATGTGTGCCATGTTAACTGTAATATTTTCATGCAGAACACTGTGGATATTCATTTTTGCTGCATTTTGAATCATATTTGAATAATAGGAATATTCCAATATGGCTTTAAATAGTATTCAACACACAGAGTATAATCACTGCACTCCCAAAAATCAGTGCCAAGTGGAAAGGAGAGGCAGCAGAAGAACACGTAAAATCATTTAACGAAACCTGAGTATTCTGTAAGCTTTCCTCCACAACTGTAATGTTTTTCTAAAGTTGCAGCAGCTTCATCCAATGGTTTCAAATAATTTGAATGCGCTTTGTGTTTTTTTCCACTTCAGGTTTGGGAGGAAGGCCTTGTTGATCTGGTCGTATTTTCAGCTGGCTGCCCTAGGGACGTTCACAGCTCTCTCGCCCTCCTTTGTGGTTTACTGCATCCTCCGGTTCCTGACAGGAATGTCTGTTTCTGGAGTCATTCTAAACGCTGTTTCACTCAGTGAGTGTCTCTTCAACATCAACAAGAAACTGTTCATGAAAAATACATAAACAATTAAATAAATAAAATATGTAAGAATTCGTTTTCAAAAACAATTGTCATTTTAAACATCTGTTGTGTATTTTTAAGGCAATGTCCAATGACATCGTACCAATCACCGATTTAGTTTTTTTAACAGATTAAACGTTACAGAGAGCATTGCTAATAAAAGGTGACGTAGCAATATTAGCGGTTATGTTAACCATTCCAGCATTGCTAAAAAAAACTGAAATCGGTTAATAATGTCAACAAAACACCATTACAAAGAATAAACACATTTCTGATTCCAAACCACTACAATATTTCCATGAAATAGATCCAAACTTTGCTCATTAACTTTATCTCATTCTGAACTTTATGAAGTGCATTGTTATTTGACTTGTGATGAGACATACACAAAACTCTTCGATGCACTTCGGACATTATTTATGTCTCTTTCCAGCCGGGTGACACACAGAAAACTCTTAATTCTCATTTGAACAACTTCATGCCATTCTATTAGACTTATGACTGGCGGCCATTATGCATTACATTACCCATGATTCCCCAAGTCACAAAAGGGGCATGACTGTGGGAGGAATGGGGGTAAATGGTGCGTTTTGCAGAGGCAAAAAATATGAGGTGATTCAAAGACATTTTAGTATAGAGGGCTAAGATATTTATTAAAATGCTTTAAAAACTGCATAATATGGCCTCTGTAATAGGTCCAGTTTGTGACCTTACCTTTAACAAATTCTGCCACACAATGGTTTGCACAGTGTGTCTCTTCTTGTAGTATATCTAAAGGTTACATCATCATGGAAGTAGGGTGTGCAACTGGTGTGCAACAAACACAACCAGCAGTATGTTACTCGGTTGGTTAATCATAAGAAGTGCATACAGGTTCTGGCTGATTCTGTTCTGGTATTGACATGGTGTTTTCATTCACGACACACAAGTTAAATGATTTTGTCACGGCTGGGCATGACCAGTGCTGGGACTGATGTTGTACAAAGCAAATCTGCATGATCGAGTGATGTGCTCTTTGAATGATAGTCGCTCATGGAAGATCACTCAGATGTTCCGGACTGAGGTAGAGGGGGAGATTGTCAAGGACTTTAGTTGTAAATCATGCTGGACAGTTAGGCTATCAGGGGAGAATTAGCCATTATGTCATTCCCATGTTGTGTTGGACCTTCCTCCATGTTGAAATGTCATTTGTTGTAACGGTACAGTTATCAGGACAAAATGATCGGTGGAGTTGAGTGTCGTCGGCATAACAATGGTAGGAGAAGCCATGTCTGTGGATGATGGAATCCAGGAAGAGTGTATAGGTTGAAAAGAGCAGAGGACCAAGAATTGATCCCTGTGGAACTCCTGTGAGGAGCTGCTGCATCTTAGAGACCTTATTCCTCCGGGCGACTCTGAAGGATTTGTCAGTGAGGAAAGACTTTGTTAACCTTTTTTTGTGAGGGTGAACAGAAGGATCTGCATGATGAGAGCTGATGATTCAGAGTCTTAGTGCCTTCATGACTGAGAGAAGAGCAGTCTTCATTGAATGTCCTCTCCAGTTTTAGGTCTTGGTGTTCTACCCGAGATGTGTTGAGTGACGGCTTTTTGATAAGAGAGGTGACCTCAGCTTCTTTGAATGAGTCCTGAGGCAAGAGATGAGTTGATGACGTGTGAGAGCCAGAACAATAGTAGGTGAGATGGCCTGGAGAAGGTGAGAGGGTACAGGATCTAGAGGACAGGCAGTTGAATGGGCTGAAATGAAAAGTTTCAATATTTCGAATTGTTCATGAGTGTGTTTGGCGGGTACAAATGTACAGACTTGCTGTCTGCTTGGATGCGTCTAAGAAACCCTCCTTGTGGTGAAAGATGGAACGCAGGTTTGGACTGAGGTGAATTGGAGAAGGTTTTATCCTGGATATAAAAAAACATGGGTTGATAGGACAGTTAATGTTAAGTTTAGTTTCAGAACTAAACTAAAAAGTAATAAGGACTACCTTAAGGTTCCACAGAGCTTAACTTAATCTTCTGGAGCGCTGCTCCAGTAGATTTGTACTCTAAGAAAAACTTTGTGTTCTCTTTTAAAAGAGGTGGAGTGGATTCCAACAAAGACTCGGACTCTGGTTGGAACCATCTCTTCATTCTTCTTCACGTTTGGTCAGATGCTTCTTGCTGGAGTGGCATATAGTCTAAGGGACTGGCGGAAGATACAGCTGGCTGTCTGTCTGCCTTTTTTCATCTTCTTCTCATATAGCTGGTGAGAAATATTTCATATAATCCATTATCAAGAATTAATCAATATCTGTATATAGATCTAATTGCTGGTGTAGGTCAGAAAACTACAGAAAACTCTCACAGCTTACAATCTTACACATTCCTGAGTTGGGAATGGAAGCTGAGACTTATTCCAACATGGGGTGTACAAACTTCACTTTATGTTTTAACAAATGTGGATTCATTAGTATGGCTGTATGCAGTCATGCTGTTTTTGGCTAGTGTTATAGAATTTCTGTTCTAAATCAAGCAAAGAAGACTATAAAGCAAGATTTTAACAAGATGTAACAGAAATTCAAAAAGTCGAGAAATGATAATTATTACCCAAGATATTCAACACCCCTCAAATACAATGAGATGACTAGACTAGAGGGAGACACATAGAGCTGTGGTAAAAAGATTGGAACTTGTATTTATTAACTGTATGTAGACAGACAGAAGAACTCGAGAACAGTTTGCTTGCTTAAGGTAAGAACCTGGAGTGGCAGAAACATCTTGGTTACTTGCATGACCCACCATTCTCTGAAGGTGGGAATGGAGACATATGATGGGTGACTAACTATGGGAATCACTCTTTGAGCAGCCAATCACCTCCAACACTTACAACAGGTCAATTAAATACACTTTCATCGAGCTGTAAAATTAGCATGTGCACATATTTTAGGCCTAGTTGCCTTGTATTCTCTTGTATTATGCTTGAGAAGCTGGAAACACCAAATGTTATGCCACAGCATGTGACTTCAAGGTTAGGCCAAAGAAACACAGCTCCGATATCCCTGCTTCAGGAACTGATGGGTTACGCAAGTTACCAAAATGTTCCCTTTCATTCGTTTTCTCTGTCTGATTATGGGAAGCTCGTGTCATGGAGTCTTATACCCTATTAATATTGGGGAAGTCGTATCAGGGACACAACTCATACCTGGCAAAGTGAGGATACACAGAGCCCACACCAGACCCGAAGGTGCTACGCTAAATGTAGACATTGGCAATTACTTACGAGAGAGGAGGAACGGGAAAGCTGCAATGAGGGGTCAACAAGACAACACATCTTAGGGCCTAGCCTGCCCAAGACAATGACAAAGGGAAAGACAAATGAGCAGATGAACCATACAAGGCCTCGACTGCTCTCCACAGTAAGGTGCCAAAAGTCGGAAGAAATTAAGATGAATTGCGCAACATATTCTGAAGGAATGAATCAGGGGAGGAACAATTGATAGAGCGAAGAATTCATTGAACCATCCCATGTTTGCCCAAAAAGGTAGAAGGAGACTAGAAGGATCTCCTTGCCCCCCCCTGACTCATTGGTGAAAATGCAGAACTTTTTCTTCCTGGGCCAGCGTGAGTCAGGTGGAGTCAGGTGCTCAGCAGTCCTCTATCATAGAGACCCGTGAACACATCATCCTGAGAAAGTAACACATGATCTTCCTCGAAGAATGGAAGGCGGTACCTGTCTGGGTAGATCTGGGCTTATGTTGTAACGTCTGGGCAGAGGATTGGCGTTCCCAAACACTCAACACAGCAGTCATGAGCCTCCTTCAACGATACAAAGCTACCACATACAAGAATAGTACAAATTTTACCCAAAAGAGTCAATGCTCTTATCAGAGGGACTATGCAAACAGACAATCACATTTAAGCTGGGGCTGTACAGTGGTAAAAGATCCTCTAAATCATGCTGAAATGCTGTCAATATTCAGCCATGTGTACACTACAATCATTTGTCGGTAGATTCACGGTAGTTGGAGTTTGTACGTCTCTAAAAGCAAACAGGATAAGTGAATGCAAGGCACCTAGGCCTAACAGGTACCAATGCTAATAAAAGTGTTTTAATTGCCCCGTTGGAAAGGTTGAAGATGATTGCCTGCTCAGGGAGCAATCCCATAGTCAGTAATGCCATAGTCAGTAACTCTACATACGTCAATGCCTGGAACTGGTCAGTGCCAAAAAACGAAGATTTGGGATCAATGGAGCAGCGGGTCCAGGAGATAATAGAACTAGAGTTAGATACTGTAGCACAGGAGAAACAGGAGACAAAGTGACCAGGAGCGAGGGAGACACTGAAAATTCAGGTAGGTTTAGAGGGGAGACTTTGATGCCACTGTAAACGACCCTATAGTGAACTTCTGGACTGATTGAGCTATTATGTTAATGGAGGTAGGTGTGGCTTTTTGCTCATAAAGAACTGGGAGAACTGGATTATGATGTGATAGTGCTGCTTAAACTTGTGGACTTGTTGTGGATATGAAATACTTAAATGTAATGCTAGCCATTACTTGTGGTTTTTCCACAACTACAGTCTGAAAATTTGAAGTCTGTATTGTGACAAGGAGAGGGGCCAATCAGCTTTGCCAGGTGCTGCCTGTTGACGCAGGTTGATATAACAGGCAGCACCACACCTTGAAAGGACCCCACACAACAGGGAGTACACAGGGACCGAGAGGAGAGATCCAACCATCGCCTGGAGGGAGTGTTGAGCGGACATCAAGTGCCACAACTCTTCCAGCCTGACTGCAACGCTGACGGGCACAATGAGTCACTGGACCCACTGGACACCGGAGGCACCTGCCCCAAGGAGACACTGCTAAACGTCAGCCGCCCTTGATGCTGAGAAGATTCTACCACAGCCTCTTAGCCTTGGTAAGTCTAGATAAGGCAGGGTTCCGGCGCTTTCAGGATCTCATACCTTGGACCCAGGATACCAAGTGCCGCCAGAGGTGAGGGCGGAGCGACCATGCTACTGGGGTTTAACTCCTTTTCACTCTCTGAAACGACTGTGGACTCCTAATTTTGATAGCTGGAACTGTGAGTGTGGCCTTTTTATCTCCCTGTGTTTTAAATAAAATGCCCTGTTGGGGTCACAACTGTGCTTCCTTGTGCCTGTCTATCTCTCTCGCCACCCACACCAGTATATTAACTAGCACTACTAAAACTCCACACTCAGTATAATGCAGCATGGATTACCTGCTAATTGCTAAAATTTGCATTTGTAGGTGGTTTTCTGAATCTGCTCGTTGGCTGGTGCTAAATGGACGATCTAAAGAGGCGCTGAAGCATCTTCATCGAGCAGCTAGGATGAATGGAAAGCCAGAGATGACTGAGAAGATCACTGTAGAGGTTAAATATTAGCCCAGAGATAGGAACGGGAAGGTTGTTTCTGGAGGGCTGCAGCTCTGCATGCTGTTCCAGGAACAACTTTCCCAGCCTTTGCCTAGCATTCCTTATAATTAGAATTAGATACACTTTATTGTACTGCTGATATCCTGATATGCTTTTCTCAAATCCATCACTATGAGGCAGTCAAACTTAATTTTAGGCATGTAACATATCTCCTTATGTAGAGGCAAAAATAATCGCTGTGCACTCATTGTAGCTTTCAGTGTGAGGTCCTTGTCATAATTGGTGTGCTGTTTGTATCTGTTCCAGAGTTTTCTTTTCAACGCATACCCTGCTCTCCTTCCATGACACTAGAAATTGCTGGAGAAAATAATGCTGTAATTGTTAACTTTCTATTAAGTTTTCTTTTTGCCTGAAATGATTTTTGTTACGCCCCTGAGGTGCACGGTGGCTAACCTGTTAGCAGTTTTTGTTTACTTTCTATGAGGGGAATTCTTACTGGCTTAATATCCATTCAGCTGTCCATGCATCCACCTGCCCGTTCATGTATCCATCCGTCCGTTCATCCATCCAACCATCCATTCATCTCTGCAGGCATCCATCTGCCCTTTCGTCTATCCATCCGTCAATCTATTTATGGGCAGATGGATGCATGCACAGATGGACACATGCACAGATGGACTCAAACATGATCCCTGGATGGGTGGATGGATGGATGGATAGTTAAACGGGCAGATGGAAGCATGCACAAATGGAAGTATACACAGATGGACGCTAGCTTTTATGAATGGAGGAATACAGGAAGGGACACATGCATGATGGATCCACGGACAGTTGCATGGATTAAATGCATGATGCATGGCTGGATGGATGGATGGATGGACAGATGAATGGGTGAATGGATGCAAAGATAGACACATGGATGAATGGATGCATGGACAGATCCATGAACGGGTAGATGGATGCATGCACAGATGAATGGATGGATAAATAAATGGATGGATGGATACATGAAGGGGCAGATGAATGCATGCATGGATGGATGGATTAATGGATCGATGGATGTGGGGATAAATGATGGACAGACGGATACATCAACCGACAGATGGATGCATGCAGAAATGGTTGCATACACAGATGAATGGGTAAATGAATGCAAGGATAGACACATGAATGGATGGATGGAAATGTGGACAGATAGATAAATACCTGGAATGGGTGGATGGGCAGATGGATGGATGGAAGAACGGATGCATGGACAGATTAATTGATGGATAGATGGATGCATGCAAGGATAGACACATGGATGATGGATGCATGCACAGACAGGAGGATGAAGGTGGGTTGACAGATAGGTGGACAGTGGGTTGACCGAAAGGTGGACGGATGGATAAATGGATGGACAGACAGAAGGACGCATGAGTGGGTGGATGAATTCTATAAGACTCCTGCATCTGACCATGTTCAGCAAGACACAGGGAGTTTTTGAATATACATTTTTTCATTTTACTCTAACCATATGGCTTTAGGTTTCTGAAAAATAAACTATAGAACTAAAAACAGACTGACCAATGATCATTTGATGTGTGGTTACTGTATAAGTGGCTGTGAATGTGCTTCCTGTATATTCTGATCAGGTGCTGGAGTCACACATGCAGAAAGAGCTTCAGTCCAGTCGAAGCATATACACCGCGTTTGATCTCATGAAGACTCCAACCATGAGAAAGATCTCCCTGTGTCTGATGGTCGTCTGGTGAGACTTGTCTTTTAATCTTCTAAACGTTGAAGGTGGCTAATTCCAAACTTTCAATCAGTTGATTAAAAAGTGTGTGATACTTAACACTATAAATGCACACACATTGCCCAGTGTCACATTATCTTCTGACCAAGTTTTGAGAGATTACTATTCAACAATTCAACTTGTTATCCCACTGTGTAAGCTGCTTGGGTCAGTGAAGCTGACTCTTTTAAAGAGTCACAACAACCCCTGAGACTCAGTAGGATGGTCAGCCATGATTTAAGGCCTCTACACACCGAGTAGGGTTTCTCAGGAGGGTGCTCTTCATATGGGTTGAGGGAATACTGATGCAATGATGCTCTCTGCCTGAAGATGGCGTTTGCACCAGATCCCCCCGCACCAGGTGTAGTAAGAGGAAAGAAGAAGACAACAGAGAAGAAATCAAAGAACACCTAGACAAAATCTTGCGGTGTATGTTGTTTGTGGCTGGTCATAGGGAGCTCTTTGACATAAATGTGAAGGAAAAAGAGGATTTGTGTCGCGCTGTTTCTTTCGTGTTTCCTTTACGAAGTCGCTATGAAAATGTAGAATCAGCGCCAAGGAGTGGCTCTTTTGCATCCTACTCGTGACATAAAAGGAGCCACTTTCATTGGTAATTCTCCCTGTAAAAAATGGATTCTATATGGCAGTACGAACTCTTTCTCATTGGGACCACTTGTTCGGATAGATGTGTGATGTCCCGTTGGTACCCCTGGCTTAAGATCGAGGTGTGTTCTCGCACAAAACTTCAGACCAAAAACTCGGTGTGTATTCAGAGCAAATTTGCAAAACTGCTCATTTTCTCTCACCTGTAATTCAGTGACTGATGTTTTGTGCTTCAGAGAGCAGTGTAGAAGTGGAGGATTGCTCAGATTCTTCTGTTTACTACTGAAAACTTATCAAGATCAATTGTATTTATGGCATTAATAAATTTGCTGCCACATGGGGAAATAAGGCAGTACTATTGTAACGCTACATTTATGCAAAGGTATTTGGTAGTTGTGACTCGTAGCAACAGACAGAGTAAACAGAAAGGCTCCCATCTTGAGCATATTTCTAGTCTGATGTACATCTCTACAAACTTTATTTACTCATCAATTACATTATTTACACAAAGGGTTTAATGACTTTTGCCTAAAAAACCTAGGCAGGACCATTGACGGCTACACTGAACAGAGCAGACTTGCCGTTGTCATTACGTCATAAAAAAAGATCATTTACGCTGCCAACGATCAAATTCAGAGAAGTCATTCTCAAATTCTACTTTAAAATTACAAAATAAGTTGCCTGTGAGAGGGGAATGCATGAGTCCGACTCGAGGCGGAGCTCTGATTAGGAAGCTCTTATCAAGGAGTTGTGTGTGTGCATGTGTACCCGTCAATGGCAGTTACTAGGACGCCCTGGTGGTTGCCTCATATTAGCCCAATGGCAGTAGGTGGTGTCACATTGTCCATTTTTTTGTTACAGTCTATGGTTCAGTGCAGCGTGAGCTTTGCAGACGAATGGAAACAATGCTTTTGTGCATATTTCTGAAATTTTAACAAATTCGCGAAACCACTCACCGATTGGATAGTTAGTCATGCATATTAACATATTAATAAACCATGTGATTGTCTTGGGACCTTCGGATAGAGAACAATGTATTTTTCTCCATTAATGCAACTTTAGCCTGGATTTAGGGCCTGTAATCCCCATGTAATGCCAACCTGAGTTTTAGATTCAGATTTAGATTCCCACAGTCCCATTTTGGAAGTAGGTGATGAGCCTGCAAGTCCAACCTTGAGAGACAGGTCTGAACCATACTTGTGGTTGTCCAGTAAAAGTGCTTGAATTGTTGGATGCTACCAGCAGAAAGGAAATGTCTCCAAGCAAAGACTGGCATGTTGGTTAGTGGCTGCTATCAGATGTTGCATAGCCCCTGTTAGTTAGGGCCCACTCCACGAGAGTTAGGGACACTTCATCACCATTAGAGAGAGGGACTCTACGGGTGGATTTCTTTAAAGAAAAATACATTCATAATATCATATAACTTGAAACTGGAATCCGAGTGGTGGAAGTAGCTAAAGGATTGAGAAAAAGGGTTATCTGGCTGTATGCCCAGTACAGACCAAAAGAGATAACATCGTAGCTCATCACTAGAGATTAGTGGAGCCGTCAGTAGGGGGCGTACCACTGTTTAGTCACCTAATAATGAGTGACTTCTCTTATTAAAATTACAAGGAAACGTAAATCCATATATAAACAAAGCAATCAAATTCCGTGTTTTTGTATGTTTTTTTTTTTTTTTTCAAAAATTGTATGTGTGCCCAAAGTATAAACACGAAACTCAATGGGTTCGAGAAATAAACTACTCATGGAGTTGGCATGGCAACTGTCAGTGACTGGTGCAGGAGCTGTGTCTTGATAGAGTTCGTTTTCAGCAGTCGAGGAATCCCTTGGAAAATGCTACCCTGCGATGGTCGCTATTCATTAGCATAAAGTTAAATATCTTTTTTACTTTTGTCACTCATTGCTGACCACTCCCACAATGTTCTGCCAACAGTCGCTCATGCTCTAGTACCCAGCCCCTGCAAGGTACTACTCTTTGGTGTGACTTGCCTGTGCCATTGATTGAGTCAGGTTTAAGACTTGGATCAAAAGGAGATCCTCAGAATTTTAAGAAACTGAGACTTACTTCAGGGAATTTAAATAAAAAAAAGAATTTAACCAGGACTTTTCAGTTATTTGCCGTAAATTACCAGGAAGGCCTAGAGGTTAAGGAGTTGGACAAAAGATCCAAGGGACAAATGTCTTTGTGAGTTCCAACCTCACTCCTGGTAGAAATTGATTCCATTTTTTACCCCAAAGGCATCTCAATGTTTGACTTGCAAATTGATTCTAAATAACTTTGAGTTTTTATTAAGAAATTTTTAGAAACTGAGACTTGCTTCAGGGAATTTAAATTAAAAAAAGAACTTAACCAGAACTTTTTAAAATCAAGTTTTCATATATGACCAGAATGGTCGAGAGGTTAAGGCGTTGGACTTAAGATCCAATGGACAAATGTCCTCGTGGGTTCGAACCCCACTCCTGGTAGAGATTGATTCCAACATTTACCCCAAAGTCATCTCAATGTTTGATCTGCAAATTGGTTCTCTTTATCTTTGGGTTTTTATTAAGAACATTTTTTTAGAAACTGAGAAATACTACAGGGAATTTAAAGTAAAACAAGAATTTAACCAGGACTTTTCAATCAAGTTGCCATATATGACCACGATATCCGATTGGTTAAGGCGTTGGACTCAAGATCTAAAAGTCAAATGTTCTCGTGGGCTTGAACCCCACTCCTGGTAGAGATTGATTTCTTCTTTTAGTCCAAAAGGCATCTCAATGTTTGACTTGCAAATTGATTCTAAATAACTTTGAGTTTTTATTAAGACATTTTCAGAAACTGAGACAAAATATAGGGATTTAAAAAAAAAAAAATTAAACCAAAACTTTTCTGCGTGTATGACCAGGATGGCCGAGAGGTTAAGGTGTTGGACTTAAGATCCAATGGACAAATGTCCTCGTGGGTTTGAGCCCCACTCCTGGTAGAGACTGATTCCGTCCTTTAACCCAAAAGGCATCTCAATGTTTGATTCTCAAATTGATTCTTTTTATCTTTGGGTTTTTATTAAGAAATTTTTAGAAACTGAGACTTGCTTCAGCGAATTTAAAGTAAAAAAAGAATTTAACCAGGACTTTTTTAATACAAGTTTTCATATATGACCAGGATGGCCGAGAGGTTAAGGCGTTGGACTTAAGATCCAATGGACAAATGTCCTCGTGGGTTCGAACCTCACTCCTGGTAGAGATTGATTCCCACATTTACCCCAAAGGCATCTCAATGTTTGATCCGCAAATTGGTTCTGTTTATCTTTGGGTTTTATTAAGAAATTTTTAGAAACTGAGACTTACTTCAGGTAATTTAAATTAAAAAAAGAACTTAACCAGAACTTTTTAAAATCAAGTTTTCATATATGACCAGAATGGTCGAGAGGTTAAGGCGTTGGACTTAAGATCCAATGGACAAATGTCCTCAGGGGTTTGAACCCCACTCCTGGTAGAGACTGATTCCGTCCTTTAACCCAAAAGGCATCTCATTGTTGATTTGAAATTGGTTCTCTTTATCTTTGGGTTTTTATTAAGAACATTTTTTTAAGAAACTGAGAAATACCACAGGGAATTTAAAGTAAAACAAGAATTTAACCAGGACTTTTCAATCAAGTTGCCATATATGACCACGATGTCCGATTGGTTAAGGCGTTGGACTCAACATCAAAAAGTCAAATGTTCTCGTGGGCTTGAACCCTACTCCTGGTAGAGATTGATTTCTTTTTTGGCTCAGCGGCATCTCAATGTTTAATTCCCAAATTGATTGTGATTATCTTTGAGTTTTTTTTTTAAGAAACTGAGACTTACTTCAAGGAATTTAAAGGGGGGAAAAAAAAAGAATTTAACCAGGACTTTTCAGTTATTTGCCATAAATTACCAGGAAGGCCTAGAGGTTAAGGAGTTGGACAAAAGATCCAAGGGACAAAAGTCTTTGTGAGTTCGAACCTCACTCCTGGTAGAAATTGATTCCATTTTTTACCCCAAAGGCATCTCAATGTTTGATTCTCAAATTGATTCTGTTTATCTTTGGGTTTTTATTAAAAACATTTTTAGAAACTGAGACATACTTCAGGTAATTTAAAGTAAAAAAAGAATTTAACCAGGACTTTTTTTAATACAAGTGTTCATATGCGACCAGGATGCCCGAAAGGTTAAGGCGTTGGACTTAAGATCCAATGGACAAATGTCCTCGTGGGTTCGAACCCCACTCCTGGTAGACATATATTTCTTCTTTTAGTCCAAAAGGCATCTCAATGTTTGACTTGCAAATTGATTCTAAATAACTTTGAGTTTTTATTAAGACATTTTCAGAAACTGAAACAAAATATAGGGATTTAAAAAAAAAAAATTCAACCAAAACTTTTCTGCGTGTATGACCAGGATGGCCGAGAGGTTAAGGCGTTGGACTTAAGATCCAATGGACAAATGTCCTCGTGGGTTCGAACCCCACTCCTGGTAGAGAGTGATTCCTTCTTTTAGCCCAAAAGGCATCTCAATGTTTGATTCTCAAATTGATTCTGTTTATCTTTGGGTTTTTAATAAGAAATTTTTAGAAACTGAGAAATACTACAGGGAATTTAAAGTAAAAAAAGAATTTAACCAGGACTTTTTTAATACAAGTGTTCATATACGACCAGGATGGCCGAGAGGTTAAGGCGTTGGACTTAAGATCCAATGGACAAATGTCCTCGTGGGTTTGAACCCCACTCCTGGTAGAGATTGATTCCAACATTTACCCCAAAGTCATCTCAATGTTTAAATCGCAATAGGTTCTGTTTATCATTGGGTTTTTATTAAGAAACTTTAAGAAACTGAGACTTACTTCAGGGAATTTAAATAAAAAAAAAAAAGAATTTAACCAGGACTTTTCAGTTATTTGCCGAATATTACCAGGATGGCCTAGAGGTTAAGGTGTTGGACTTAAGCTGAGGATCTCCTTTTGATGACCAGTATTGGAGTAGAACATGATTAGACCTCTGGTGTTCCCATTGGTTGGCAATTTTTTCAAGGTTTTTGGAGATGATGTGGTTCATGGCTCCTTGACATGGTTGAAGAGTGTTTCTTGTTATAAAGAAAGGGCTTTGGCCCTGTGCAGTTTATTCTAGGGGATAGCCGTTACCTTAATTTAGCTCATACCTGCAAGAAAGTTCAGAAAGATTCTTTAGGATAGGCTAAACTAACCAATCAAGTTGATGTTTTGATCCAGAATCTAAATGATTTAAGTCATTACCAGGTCCTGTGTTAAAATTAACATGACCCATTTCCCCTGACAGGTTTTCAACAAGCTTTGCATATTATGGTCTGGCCATGGACCTGCAGAAGTTTGGGGTCAACATCTACCTCATGCAGTTGATCTTTGGGGCTGTGGACTTTCCTGCCAAACTGGTAGCTCTGCTGATGCTAAGCTTTCTGGGACGGCGTTTGACTCAAGGCTTGTGTCTCCTAGTGTCAGCATCAATCATATTCTCCAACATATTTGTACCCTCAGGTGAAGCAATGTCTTTTGATGTCTTATGAAGCAACCTTTCTAAATTATTGCCTTTAGACTTCCAGAAATCTATGATAATCACGGCCTATTGTCTGCTTTATTGTTTGCTTGTGGACCAATGTAAACGTTGATTTCCTTTCAGTCTGTCCACCTGGCATTATGTTCAGACTGCTTTTCTACTGCACCAATTATCAATTAGATCTCTTTCATTGTGCAATGAGAATTAGCTGAGCACACAAAATTCATGAAAACACAATAATCAAAGAATGTCTGAGTAACAATCTTTCCTCTCCCTCTAAATACGGTATTCAGGCAAGTTTGAGTACACAATGGTGTACGGTGATTTTCTTTTTATGAAGTCAAGCAGGCTTCCCAGGGTGTGTTTGCTCAAAGGTGAAGAGGCAGGGGTGCAATAAACTGGCCAGAGCAGACAGGAGGGCTGTGATAGAGAACGTCATTTGACAAGGCTTTTACAGACTCAGCGTTTGCTCAAGCTCTTTCGCTCACTTGAGAGTAACAGACTGAAGTTCCGTTATAATATATAAGATATAAGATGAAATATAAGATATAAAGTTGTTCTCATGAGTTGCAAATTATTTTATTTCTTGGGCAATTTTTAGAAAATATGAAAGATAACAAAACAAAAAAAAACAAACATTTTTACCCCACTGAATCTTAGTCGTTGGGTAAAGCCATGGCCACTCCAGTACCTTCACTTTATTCTGGTGGAACCAATGACAGGTGGACTTATCCTTGTGTTTTGGATCGTGGTCTTGTTGGAATGTCTAGTAATGTCCCATGCGCAGCTTCCAGCATCTTCCTCTAGTATCCTTTGATATCATGCTGCATTTATCTTCTATTCTTGTGCCTTTGGAGCTCAGACATCCCCGAAACAACAGTGACCCACCTCCGTGTTTCACAGTGGGGATGGTGGTCTTAGGCCTTGTTGACTTCTTTCCAATTGTAGTGTTTATGGTTGTGGTCAGAAAGTTGTCTCATCTCTCCAAATAACATTGTTCCTGACCTTTGTTCATCATATTGTCAGCCATGTAATGCAATTTTCTCAAAATGCCTCCTTATTGTGTTCCTTTAAACACATGCCACATTTTTGTCAGAGAGCCCTGTATTTCAGCTGAAGTTTTTTTCTTTGCATCCCTTACCAGTTTTCTGGCAGTTGTAGCAGAAATGTTTGTTGGTTTCATCAGAATGAACACTGTTGATTGATATTTTTTTATATCCCTTTCCTGTTTTGTACAGTTCAAAACCTTTTCCTGTAGATCCTTTGACAGCTTTTTTTACTTTCCCCATCACACTGAGAATTCAGAAATGGATGAAAGAGGCAAGGGTCAATCAGGAGCCAGAAACTCAGAAACATTTTATACATAAATATTGATCACAAGCAAACAGCTCCCAGGTGAGAATAGTTACATTTACCTTTATCATTAGGATTTAAAAAAAAATAAACATGATTGTTTGACAATAAATGGCTTCACCCAACTACAAATTATTATTGGAAAAAAATGCTTTTTCTTATAAAAACTTTTCTTATAAACTTATGAGCAAAACTGTAAAATGTCCTGGTGCCATATTTTATGGAATAAACACAACAAGAGTGGCATAAATCAGGTACAGAAGGACTAGACTATTCAAAAGAGCCAAGACACTAGTGCTCCAGGTCCTGCCACAATACTCAAAGGACATGACTACCCTGTGTTCCAAATTACTATACAAATGATCCTTATACTCATTTACCTAAAAAAAAGTAAACCACAGCCAGATTTTATTGAACAAACCTCCGAATGATATTAGTATTTTTCTTCAAAATGAAAAACTTGCGAAACACTTTAAAGGTTGTAAAGAACTGAAACTGAACTGTTTGTAGCGTAATTTCTGATTCAAAAGCCTTTTAAATCAAAAAAAGATATTTTTCTTCCCCATGTTGCTTGAAAATTGTGCTCTGCTTAATAACATAGAACACCCATCTATAGTATTTTCCTGTTATTAATTGGCCTCACCTGGCAATCAAATTATTACAGGTGTCCGAGATGGTTCTCAGTAATCAACAATTCTATCAATGGGTTAAACTGAAAAAACACAATATTTAATTATTTAAAAAACACAGAAACAACATTTGCTTAAGAATTTGGAACAGAGTGTAGATGTGACAAAACAGCTACAAGTCACATTGTTCCTCTTTTATAAAGGTGATAAGGTTCAGGATGCTTGTCTCCATTAAAGTACTTATATTAAAGGATATATATATATATAGAGAGAGAGAGAGAGCATCACAATTTGTTTGCGTTTGTTTTTCCAGAAATGCAGATCACACGAACAACTCTTGCAGTTCTCGGCAAGGGCTTCACTTCAGCATCATTTACCTGTGTTTACCTCTTTACTGGAGAACTGTACCCAACTGTTATCAGGTCAGCAATAATGCTTTATTTTAGGAATTCAATCAACCTTAAGTTACAAATTTTGCCTCAAACATTCATACCTCCACTCACAGACACGCTGAGGCAGCTCCAGATGATGAACTTTTCATAATATAAAATGAATACACTTCATTAACAAATCAAGATAACGGCATTAGCTTCTGATAGTGTTGCAGTTGTGATGAGGTAGCAGGACTGATCAGTGTTGCCAGGTGCACTTTATCAGCCTGCGGGCACTTGCTAGGTGCGACTCATCAGCCCGCGGACCTAAATGCGCAACAGCAGAGTTGAACAAGGAGTCAGACTGCTCAGCATGGGAGAAGCAGACTATTTCCCTCGGCTGAGAGCAGCGGATGAATGCCATGGAAGCAACCGGGAGACGAAGGAGCCCAGATGGTGCCCACTGACCGGGTCTGGAGTGTCGCTGCTAGGCCCGCTCATTTCCTACCAGGAGCTGACCACAGGGGACATGGATCTGGTAAGCTCAGAGCCTGGAGCATGGCGGATGCATCAGCGCTGCGAGGTCCCACACCTCTGGCCTGGAAACCCACGCACCACTGGACAGATGGGGTGGAGGCACCCCGCAGCACTCCCTACCACACTACACGGAGCAGCGTGCGCGCTGGACCTGCTCCCCACCACCCGATAGAGAGATGAGTCACTCTGTAATTTTTTCTTGTCTTCTTGTTTGTCCCACAGACAAACTGGGATGGGCCTGGTCTCCACAATGTCCAGAATTGGCTCCATGGCTGCACCAGCTGTCCTAATCCTGGATGAGATCCTTCCAGCTCTTCCTAATATTGTTTATGGAGGATCTGCTGTGATTGCTGGATTAATTGCATTTTTACTCCCAGAAACCCTCAACATTCCTCTGCCAGACACTATTGAGGATGTCGAGGAAAGATGGTAAAGTCTCAGACTTTTTATTCATTGATTCTTTGATGACATTGTAAAATGCAACACTGTGGCCCTTATTACCCACCCATATATCACAGGTATCACAAGCATACATCTAACATTGAAATGTTACCTGGAAATCAATGATTTCCTTTTATTGGTGGCACTAGAAAATAACACATGGAAAGAGGGTGAAAAGGTAGGTGACCTTAACCCTTCGATGTCCCTGCACGGTGCCAATCACAGCAGCAGTTTTAAATAAAGTAGGAATGGCGCGACACAGCAATTTTTAAATTTTGATATAAAATATAATTGTACGTTTCAAAAATCAAATTAATTTTTTGTTGTTTTAATACAAGAGTTGACACATCATTTGCAAGGTAATTCAAATGAAAATGTGAAAAAATCGATGATCGTCTTTTAGTATCATTTTACAGACCACCAAATTGGTGCCATCTAGTGGTGAAAAAAAGGGGTAGGAAGCCATTGAAAGTACAAAACCTGTTATACGGCTGGTGTTTTCGAAAGTTCTGGGACAAAAAAGCACAATGGCACAAAAATGTGGTTGTAGCAGTGTTTAAGGTTTAAGTTTTATTATTTCTAATTGTTTTGACATTGTCTTTGCTTTGGGGGGGGATTTATAAATTTTTATTTTTATTAAAAAATTTACAAAATGTAATACTTGTATTTTTTGTACAATTTCAGTTTTTTGTGGAATTATTGAGTAATGTAATGAAACAAAATTGTAAAAAAATATATGCTGGGGTTGTTCTAAAAAATGATATGAAGATCATTTATTAGAGGAAATTGTACTAACAATACAACAATACAGTATTAACAAAAACGCACAAAAAGGCCCCAGACAACTAAGGGTTACCTAAGGTAAGGTGCCTAAGGGGAGGGGATACCAATAGCCAAAACTGAAAATCTCTGCTGTATTTGATGGTCACCTTATGAGTCTTTTCTATTCATTTCATCCTTTGCAGGACAAATATAAACCACAGCAATCAGGAGCAGATGCAGAGTGATTCAGTGGATTTACAGGACATCAAACACCCTGGAGAATGTTCTGACGTGCTCCCTCCAACAATCATCACAGAAAGAAACACTTAAGAATCACATGTATGACATGAAGGACCTGTGATGCTTATTAAATCGATGCTGACTTAAAACAAGGAGTCTCATTTTAATTATGTACTGGGATGTTTGTAAATCGAGTAAGGGAAACATGAACGCCAAAGCAATAAGGTGACTTCCAAATATAAAAAAGTGACTCTCTGCACTGCAAGAAAATAAATCTGTTGTAGCGGGTTTGGTGAGAGAGGCATGGACACATGGGAATAGTTCAAGGCCGTGCAGGGCTTTTATTAAAATAGTGCACCATTAAATAAATAATTAAAAGTTAATAAGCTGAAGGTGATGGTGAGCAAACTGTTCTGGGAAGCCGTCACCCCGCTCAGTCCAGCGGCACAACTCCATGGGCCGACACCTTCAGAGCCATGGACAGCCAGAGCTCTCCTGAAGCCTTCTCACGGGGAGTGGGCAGCCAGCCGAGCCTAGTGACTCAACTAGTCCAACTTTGTTGCTTCTCCCGCTTAGCCGTGCGCAAGCCGAATGAGTTGCACCTAGCAACGCTGATAAATCCTGTTACCTCATCACACTATGCAAAGATGTAAAAGCTTTAATTAAGATGAGTTTAGCAATAAATATATAGTTTAGAATTTTATGGTATAGAGCAGTGGTTCCCAAACTTTTTCCAGCATGACAGCCTCGGCCAAAAACATAATATTTTTCCACAAACTCCCAAAACAACTGACACCCCTACAGAACCAGGTCCCGCAACTTCACAAGGCAAACATATGAAATTTGGACCATTAGTGTACCTTGTTTAGGCAGCAATTGTCAGAAAATAAACGCAACAGCATACGTTTTTCAAGAAATAAAATAAAGCTGCAAGCAGCGATCAAAGTATTATCTATTCTCGATGGCCACTTTGTTGCACCACACACCAAAACCAATCGTTATGTAGAAGACGAGCAAGAATGTATAAAACTACCAAAAAAAATTTTAAATTATTCAATTATTACATAAAATTAAAAAGAAATTAAATTATAAAAACCACATCTGAAATTGTCATTAAACCCAGGTGGCGCTAATGAGTCTAAATATTTTCTGTTATTGTTTGGGCCAATATTATTGTCACATATGTCAAAATTGGTCAAATAAATAAACAAGTATATTATGAATGTTAAATGTTGTACTTCCTGGTGGCACTATGTATGGCTGAGTTATTAGAACGTCACTTTTAGTGAAATGTCGATTTTATGGTGAAATGTCGATTTTCAATGGCTGCTGTGCGCACAAAGCATAACAAAAATTCATAATTTAACATCCTATATGCCTTAAGATAAGACTGATGAAGTTTTGAGGCGAACAGATATCATCTCTAGGAGTTTGTTAAAGTATGACATGAAATATTGGCCATTTTCAGAAGTTTTTGTGAAATAGCAGACTTCATGTTGATTTTGGAAACACGATCAATATTATACTTATATTCAAGGCTTGGTACCCTACACGTGTGTGCTGAATTTTGTTTGAGTACAACAAACAGAGCACAACATGAGCTGAAATGCATTAGATAGCTTTTGCCACACCCACTTTTCGAACTACAATCAGGCAGTTCTGATGTGTGTATAAAATTTAAAGCCCATTTAGACCCTGTGGCATAATTCTTTTATTATAGCTTGCTACTAGAAATTGGTCGAGTAGATTAAGTTAAAACTCACACCCTGCTATTTGCAAAGGTGCCGCCCTTGAAAAAGGTAAGCAGAAACCTTTTTAAAAAAATTCTGCGATGGATTACTGTAAATCAAGTGTTTAATTAAGGCATCTCTGGGAAATTAAATTTTCGACTTTTTGTTATCAAAGTACGACATAATATATTGAGGGGAGAGATCAGTAGTACAGGTAATTCTTAAATGATTATTAAGGAATTTGAAAAGGTACCAGAGGTGATGTTGAGTATATGACAAAAGTTGACAAATCCTTTCTTGAGACTCTCAATTATTGACGTAATTGATGAAGAATTAAGAACTGTGCAAAGCCCTTGATTTGCAGGGTAGTACAACCTTCAAAAAAGAACCGAAACAATAATACTGGGAGGGATCCCAGTAGTGAACGTGTGGAACAAAATGCATCTCTTCCAAAAGTCCTACAATTTCTGACGTCATACTCCAGCCTCAAACTGTTGGTTGATTTTTTTGGCATTAGGGACAAAGGCATTATCAATGGAGCGCTGATATTACGAGTAGCTATGGCAAAAAAAGAGAACTTGGAAAAAGTGGAGAATTGGCCGTAGTTGGCTGCCATTTCAGATGTAGTTGACAAAATGTCAGATGTAGTTGACATGTAAATGACATAAAATAAGATCAAATTTCTAACACTGAGATTTTTTTTAAGATTTCAAAGGCCACGTGTGTCTGCCTTTTATTGATCTTTTCTAGTGGTAGAGGTTGATATGACATTTAGAATATAAGCAGTACTAAAAATAGTTTCAAAATCTATTTCATAAAACAATTTCATAAATAGTAATAATCCCATTAATCTAGTTACAGTCAGTGAACAAATTATTATTCCTGGTTTTAAACAAATTATTTATTATTTCTAAAGTTAGATTTGGAGTTCGAGATCCTGAAACATAAGCTACTGGTAAGGTGTGTATTGTGTTTAGTGGATTATATAAAAGTTTTGAAAGAATATGAAATGTAACAGTTGCTTTTTAATTTGTTAAAAATAAAGATCAAATAAACTGTTGTGAGTTGTTTATTTCTTTCTTTTGTGGTGGTGGCTGATTTAATAAGAGAATGAATTTTGGCATATTTATTGTGTGTGAAATATAGGCAATGAATGACTAAGGCGAGAAATAGCGCTTCATCTTTAAAAAAGGGGAGGGGACTGACAGAAACTCAAGAGTTTAGAAAATAAAACCTGCTTCTGACCAGGTTTGGTTCACAGAGTAAGTTTCCACGGCAACTAACTCTGAGTAAAAGTTACCTCTCTTTCAGAAACAGGCTTCCATCACTCTGTTTTCGCAAGTTTCACAGACCTGCCATTTTGAAACGGAAAACCCAGAGTTTCTCTCTTTTCAGGGTTTACATTCTCTGAGTTTTCACTTAACTTCCTTTCTGAAACCGGCCCCAGGCCTATTTGAGGATACAGGACACAGCAGGATTCCGTTTTTCATCTCAGAAATTGTTTTGTAATTCATTATTTCACACAGCCGCCATTTTAAGAATGAAAGGGAGGCTCCGGTGGGAAGAAACCCAGAAGTAGAAAATCAAGTAAACGGACGTGTTTCTGTTGTGTAACCTCCTACTTCGTCACTGTAGGAATGCGTTCATTAGTCATTAGTCATTATCAGACCAATAGAGTAATATATTTAGCATTATTTTCTATACTGGTGAGGTAGCCTTCGATGAAACAGCCCGTAGAATTCAACATTTTATTTTCAGCCCAATTTTCAACATCAATGATTAATATCTTAGCAGTAGTTCCAGGTTTGTCATCAATGGTATGGTTGTTTACCTTTTACTTTTTTTTTTACAACAGAGCATCTCTTTCATTCTTTGAATGGCTGCCTTTGTGAATTAGACGAATGGCATGTTAATATTTTACTTTAATATTCCCATGAAGTTTGCTTAGAATAAAACCCTCAGTACATGAGTATTTAAAATGGTTATAAAATACCAGTGAATAACATTGTATGGTTGGTCAAATATTATTTATGTGAAATTTATTCTTTTTTTCTATTGATTTTTGTGTGCACTTGAACACCATTGCCCAACTTTGTGTAGAACCATGGCACCAGGTGGCAGCAATGAGCTTGGTTGAAAAAGCTCCTAGAGGATGAAGAAGAGTGACTCTGAATTTGAGGTGAGGGGCAACTTCCTGCTTTCCCTTAAACTGCAATTCCTCAGCGGCCACTAGAGGTTGACCTCAGAAGTGAGCTGGTTCTCTTTCACTCCAATGTTAAATTCCTGAAAATCTCATATTTACACCTCTGGCTCCACTCGTTTTAAAGATGTACATCTAGATTTGACCTTCATGAATTTTGTACTAAATGTGTTGGTTTAAGATTTATTAAGCCTTAAAGTTGTGCATAATTTAAGGGCGTGGTTTCTTGACGATTGACAGTTCCTTCAGCCTGTCTCGTCGCACGCCTTTCTCTGATGTCATTCATTCCAGCTCATTTCAAGGCTACTCCTTGTGTTGTTTTTTTTCTCTTTTTTTGTGGTTGTGTATGTAGTTTCTAAACTCACGTCCTGCCTCTGAATCTTTTTGATTACCGGGAAGTGATGCACTTTCAGGAAGGCAATGGCTTCCCACTTTGAGCCTCATTTCACTTTGCCAGAAACCAAAGGGTTACGTCACTGATACTTTGTCCATGTTATATACAGTCATTGATTTGAGGAGGTGTGCAAGCCTTTGTCTGGCTGTATATAGACTGTAAAAAAAATATGGATGACGTGACAGACTGCCATTGGGCTAATTTGAGGCAACTGCGAGCGTGACATGGATGCGACCACTGACAGTCAGAGAATGACTTCACATGTGACTTTCTGACAACCATGGTTTCAGAGTTTCTGGCTTCAGGAAAAATCACCTAAAAAAAGCACCACTGCAGAGTTCATAGCAGACAGACGTTGTTTTCGCCACTGTCGCTTTCTGAGGCTAAAGTCCTAGGTTTGAGAAAGACATGGCTTGTGTGGTATGACACTGTATGATAAACATAGACTATATACACTGGTCTGAAAACAGAGAGAACACTAAATGAACATGTAGGCAGCAGAACATTCTCCGCTGCATCTCCAGACTCTCTCACTTCTGTCACTTGTGCTCAGTGTGAACCTGCTTTCGTCTGTGAAGTTCACAGGATGCTAGCGATGAATTTGCCAATGTTCTCTGGCAAATGCCAAACATCCTGCACAGTGTTGTGCTGTTAGAACAACCCCCACCTGTAGATGTCATAGTGTTTGTTTTTGACTGTTTGACTAGACTCGTGCACATTTGTGGCCTGTTGTAGGTTATTTTGCAGGGCTCTGGTAGTGCTCCTCTTGTTTAAAAGCAGAGATAGAGGTCCTGCTGCTGCCCTCCTATGACCTCCTCCACCTTTCGTGGTGGCCTGTCTCCTGGTATGCTTCCGAGGGCTCCATGCCTCCAGGATGAAGTCCACTATCTGAGTCACTTTTCTGGGATGTAGACGCTGTCTCATGTTGCAACTATTGTAAAAGCACCGCCAGCATTAAAAAGTGACCAAAATATCAGTCAGAAAGCAAAGGAACAGAGAAGCGGTCTATCACTCTTTTATTGATGGTGCCTTATAAGTTACCTGGTGCCTTATAAGTTCCACCTGCGGTCTATACCATGTAAGCGACAGCATGAGATGTTTATTGTCAATCAGTGTTTTCCGGTGCGCACTTTCATCATGACGTTTAAATGCTCCCATTATTTATTTAATTTTTTTGAGCTGTGTACTTTTCCTCCATGCTTAACACACAATTTATAGTGTGTGTTTATAGCTGCCAGTCACAAGTGAAATAGAACGAGATGAAGTTGTTAAAATGAGAATAAAGAGTTTTCTTTGTGTCACCCGGGCTGGAAAGGGAGATAAATAAAGTCCAAACTGTACCGAAGAGTACCATCAAATTACTCGACATCGCCCAATTCTAGTTCTTATTACATTATAATTGACGGAAAACACGGCTCTCACTTTCGAGTCAAGCAGCACATCCGTCTGCATAGAGATGAGCTGTACTAGCGATCAATTTGAGTGGTCAGTGGGCGGAGGTAAGAGCTATGGGTGGTGCTAGGAACACAAAAGGAATATAGGATTACAGAAACATGCATGAAATATTCTGAATATCACTTGAGGCATGTTTTTAATGAGGGAATGTCACTAAAATATGGAAGGAATGTAAAAAAAGTTGATTGTCCATTACACGGCCCCTAAAATGTAAGGACAGTTTACTCGAACGAATTTCTATAAACGGAAACAGCATGTTTCTCTTTTATTTGTTTTTACATTTATTTCTACTTTTATTTACGTTTACATTCATTCATGGTTTTAAAAATGGCATAATCAATTATTAAAATAAAATTAATAGAGCCTGTTTCGCGTGACGTGGAGTAGGCAGCTGATCTTTGGTGTCACCTGCGTCTCTCTCGTCAGTTAACGTCAGCTACAGGTGTAAGTTCAGCTGATTACAAACCGACTCCGCCTCGTGCACACGAGAGTGGACAAACCGGTAAATTTGTACCTCCTCAGGGTTTACAACGTCTTTTCTCATCGGGAGCACAGCGAAGGTGAGTTTTAATCAACGTAGCCGATAACATTTAGGTTGAATTATACGTTTCATTTAGACTATTTCATGAAGATAAACTCGAGTGAGTGTGTGTGTGCGCGTGTGTGTGTGTGTGTGTGAAGTAGCCATAGTTAAACTGTTATAACGTTACGCAACGAATTCACTGAAAGGAGACTGTTTACATGTCATCAAAAACTTATTTTTAAACCAGAAAACCTATTATGAGATGGTTTTACCTGTTTATTAAATGTGCACATGGTACGTTAGCATTTGTGTTAACGTCATAACGTTAATTAGCAAACATTTTATACATTTTAATGCTAACATTAGAACATGATTTGTCAAATATAGCTTTTAAAAGACAAAAAGTCAAGTCTTGGAACTGGTGCAGGAAGGTTAAAGACAGGATAGTAGTATATATACTTATATATGAATCAATATTCTGATTTGGGTATTGTTTTTAGATTAGAAGGGAGCACACATATTTATAGTGTTTGTATGATTTTCCTCTTGTCGATGCTTATATCAGTTCAATTCAATCATTTTAAATTAGTGAATGAAATTGCTGTTAATATATTTTATGAATGCATGGATTTCCCTCAAATTTTCCAGTCATTATGTATTTATCAACACAAAAAAGTTTAAAACGATGACTAAATGTTCAGGAATCTCAAAGTACACCTTGTTTATGGACCTGACTAATAAACAGAATTCAGTTTGATCTTTTGCAAGTAATGATAATACTCCAAGAATGTAATAAGATAAAAGATGGGCATAAGTATGAGTTTCTTTATAATTACCATGATGTGATGTACAATGATAATACAATAGCCTGTGAGAGGAAATGCCTGCGTCATGTTGGTTTTTTTTGTGCACTCAAAAGGCAGCACATACCTGTTAATCTTCTTGATTGTCATTCTTAAGGTTTCCTACATACTTCATGAACTGTTCGTAAGCATTTTAATCATTTTCTTCTCAGATGTCAATGTCAGAAATTGTTGAATTGATTCCTGTGCCTAAGCCACGGTCCAGATATTTACTGGGAAAAGGAGTCACACAAGAACCTGTAAGCGAGGGGTGAGTGGATGCCAAATTAACTGAATAGAGATGGAAATAACAGTGTTTGGGGATGGGAACCCCTGAGCAGGGAATGGGGGTGGGGGTATGGGGGTTATAATGTGGGTTGCTCCTTAGCTTCAATTTCTTAAACCAATACTTATTTTTGTGCTTCTTTGTCTGTCCAGTGCAGACCTTTTACGGCTTGTAAACAATAGCTGCTATTTCAAACACTTATTTTTATGCACATTTTAGAATAGTGGAAATGCCAAGATGCACATAAATTTTTAAAAAGCGCCTAAAACAGTTATTAACTGACCCGGATGAACTTTTATCCAATAAGAAATAACAGGCATATTTTGACATCTGGTTTTGATCGTCATCAAAATGGTTCAGGTTCATCTCTTCCCAGAACTGTCTTGACCTGCTGCATTACCAAAGAGCAGTCTCCTGCCTCCAAAGGCAAGAGCATATTACTGCGTATAGCAGGGGTCACCAACCTTTTTGAAATCGAGAGCTACTTCCTGGGTACTGATTAATGCAAAGGGCTACCACTTTGAATTTCTTTATCAAACCTTCTTCTGAATTTATTAATAATTAAGGATATTCATCTCTGCAAAGAAACTGCTCATGTGAATTATTTCTCACACTGAATATGAATTAAATTAATTAACAAGGAAGTAAACAAATACATATTTATATTTATGATTTGTCTTAGTGCAAGTGTTCTTTAAATTGAAAAAAAATATACAAGTTCTAAACACTTCAAAATGATCACTTCTACAAGAGTCCAAGGAAATCACAATGTACAAATAATAAATCATATAAATACAAAAAGTGAGCTAAAATGTTTTTTTTCATTGTTAACATTGTAACATACACAATTTTTACATTTTCCAAATGCATTGAACTAGACATGAACTGGAAACCAACTGGTGTCAGTTTCTTTCAGTTATTGGGAAGCCTGGCACTGAGTGAGTTTTGAGATGGTGTCGTGAAATGTCTCTCCACAATGTGCCGCTTGGCATTTTTTGAAATTTGGCGCCATTTTATCAGGAAGTGACGATTTGTTTCTCTTTGACTCATTAGATGGAAACAGTGCTTTATTTGTAAATTCATTCATTTTTCAGCATTATTCCTTTTTTTTTGAGGTCAATGGGGTCTGCTGGTGCCTACCTCCAGCACACATTGGGTGAGAGGCAGGGGTACACCTTGGACAGGTGTACATTTTTGCGATTGTAAGGGAAACCCACACAAGCACGGGCAGAACAGGAAGGTCACCGGTGAGCCTCGAACCGGCAGCCTTCAACTTGAAGGCCACAGTGCTACCCACTGCGCCACCGTGCCGCCCGTTATTTGTAAATGTTTTGTGCAATTTTCCAGTTTTGTTTATAAAGTCAGTGGGAATCTTTGGATTGGAAAGTCTTTGCAGTCTTTAAAAATTGTAGGAGGAACACGGAAATAAAATTCCCAAAAGTGTGAACCTCAAAGAAACAATTGTAACTGTTGTAACTGATCTGAGAAAGTGAAACCAATTCATTGCATAGCTTTGTTACACTAATGCTACAGACAAAATGAAATGCCTAGGCAATGTATAGAATGCCGAATGGTAATGTAGGTTTTTGTGAAGACGTTGCATGCATTGCCTAGACATTTTAAAGAATTTTTAAACATTCAGCCAAACTCTCAGATTCATTTAGGCCTTTATATATGAAAAAACATTTGAAATCAAAATAATTCATTGGAAACCCTCTTCATAGCACAATTCCCATGGCAGTGCTACACTCCCAATTAATTAAAACGCATTAACCAGCAGACTAGGGATAGTTAATGGCGGAACGGTCTTTGCATGTCAGCACAGTGCACATCGTATTCCAGCTCTACACTCACCCCTGCCATTGTGGCAAAAATAAATGTGTGTGGAGTGGCAGTGGAACGTCATGCTAACAATATGCTTTCTTGTGATTATTTTTATTGGTGCTAAGAGTATTCAACGGCAACAGCAGTGGCGCAAAAAAGTACTAACTCGTACTGCCCTCCCATACATCACCATGAGAACCTAGTGGTGTAAAAAATTGGCATATTTGCATTCTGACCGATTGTTAAGTCATGGTGTTGTGCGGCGCTTCCGGGTCCTTGCTTTCAACTCTCCCATTAACATACAATGGTAGAAGGCCCTGAGGTTCTAAATCAAGCAAAACATTATGTGTGAATGCCAATAATGTGTCATAATAACAGATAGTCAAGGTGTTCTTAAAAGAAAAATGGTTATGAAGTGGAAACTGCTGTTCGGAAACAAAAGTTAAAGGTAAGACACCATTGTTTCACATTCGCCACATTCCGATTTCCCATATTACAGACAGATTCCGGTTTTCAAACAGAATGGCGGTAAAGAAATCCCCACAAACTCTGGGCTGTAAAATTAAATACAGTGAGATTTTTTTGTGCAAACGAATCGGAGAAAGATGCGACTCACGAGGAGAAACGGACTTTGTACACATTTTCTTTAAAAGACTCTAAATGTCTTAAACTTTGGATAATACCCCGCACAGCCTGGCATCCCACCCAGCATAGCTGAATTTGCTCTGATCACTTGAGTTGATTGTGTATTGTACATAGTTTTTGTTAACACAGCAATACGTGCAATAACAACTTTCCTGCACATTATAAATTTTGCACAAGTCTGTCAGACTATTTTGTTAACTTTTTTTTTTGTGTGGTCTAGGAGAAACGTTGTTTCATGTCACTGTGTACTTCATTTGCTGTGTATGGTTGAAGTCACAATAAAAGCTTCTTGGACTGTCATTTTTTTAAGACACCTTCACTCTAGCCTTTATTGTGATTACATTAATGGTTGATGAGCAAAGTTTGGATCTATTTGTTACAAATATTGTAGGGGTTTGAATTGGGAATGTGTTTATTCTTTCTAATGGTGTTTTGTTTACATTATTAAGCGATTTCAGGTGTTTTTTGTAAAGCTAGGTTGATTAGCATAACTGCTAATATTGCTGCGTGACGTTTATTAGATGGCAGTGCTCTAAGAATCTTTTTATCAATTCTATGTTTGTGCTTGGGATGATGTCATCGTCAATCTCAATGTTTCACGTTGGACACAATTATTCAGTTATATTTACCTTTTCTTTAAATGTAGTGGAAAAAAATAAAAGTTGAAATGTCTTGAAAATGTGATTATCAAAATATACCTATTTAAACAAACAGAGCACGATGAAAAATCTACCTTCAAACCCAATGAAACCACTTCTGAAGTTCACCATTTACTAAAATGGTTTATTTATATTTGCATTTATGTAGCAGAAATATTTTTTTCTCTAAAATAAAAATCCATATATTCATTTATTCATTTTCCAACCTGCTTTCCATTAATTAAAAAAATTACATTTTATAAAAATAAAAAATAAATGATAAATTGCTTTGTCAATAAATTTATTAAACCCTGATCATTCAAAACTGCTGCAGTGCTTGACTTTGCAAATAATCTGAGTTTCACATTTATCATGAAGTCTGTTCACTTCCTGTTTACTTACAGAAATTTCCCAAGTTCGTTTCCTTGTTCCGATGTTCAGACTGACTCAACGATCAACTCTCAAGGTATGATTGAATTTAATGTTGCCTTGATAACCAGTGCTGGGCAAGTTACTTCTGAAATGTAATTAAATGACAGATTACTGCTTTTAAAAGTAATCAAGTTACACTTTTGATTACTTTATCAATTAATTTTTATCATTACTAGTAATAGTGCTTGCACACAGTGACATTTTAGTTTGCCGTTCTTCTTCCATCTTTGTCATATTTGACAGCGAAATGTCGACGGTCTCTCCTCATAGCGTTGACTGAGGGTCACGCTACAGTGAAACAAGAGAAGTCCCACCCTCCTCTAACTTTAGCGCTCGCTGATTGGATATGTACACAAAACGCAGTTCATTGATTGGATATTTGTTCCAGAAATGCCCACCACCCCAAGTGTTGAACATGAAAACACTTGTGTGACTGAAAGCCAAGCACCGACCCCAGAATGATGCAAAGCTATTTTATTACATTGACTTTTAAATATAATGGTGCCGTGAGATACAGAATTTTCGAGATACGAAAGGTCTCGCAGGAAATATTTTGCATCGAGATACGAAAAAAATTCCAAGATACTAAAAACACCAACAGTTCTGCTCTATTATCCACTTGTTAAGTCTGATGTCGCGCTTCTGGGTCCTGAGAGCGGAAGGGTTCACACCCCTTCCCCTTATCTGAACATCCACCAGGGTCCATCCAAGGTGATTCCGCCACCAAGCCTGTCTTACGATGGCGCCACCAGGGTAACCACCGGGCCCTCCCCACTGGTTCCACTGTCTGCTTACCTGGGAGCCTAGCATAAGCTTTTGGGGTCTCTCAGTGGGTTGTTCGGATAATCCGGCAGGGCTATACGCCTGGCCAAGATGTTGACTGTCTGCAGCATTCTACCGTGCATTTGTCATGGGAATTGGTTTGCTACTATAGACCTGAAGGACGCGTACTTCCAGATAGCCGTGATTCCAAGACACAGACCCTTTCTAAGATTCTGTTTTGAGGGTTTTGCATACCAGTACTGGGTCTTGCCTTCTCCCCTCGCACCTTTTTCAAGGTCGCCAGGGCTGCCCTCGCCCTGCTCCGCCTGGCGACGGCCTTTTGGTTCCTGGATTACCTCTATGAATGGCTTTTTTTAGCCATGTCTCAGGATCTTTTGATTGAACACCTGGGCAAGGTGCTTCGGCACTTAAACCGACTTGAACTGAAGGTTAACTGGAATAAGAGCTGCCTCACTCGGGTATCGTAATGTTTACATCTTCTGTATTGCGGCCCTTTAAATAAAACCTCCAGTGTCAAAATAATGCTTTTTGTAGTTGTAAGCTAAAATGTCTGTAGCATCTGTGATGTAAACACATGTATTGAAAATCTGCAAGGGTTGGTTTGGGTGCTGCGTGTAATGCAGGTTGAAGGTTTAGGGTTTCTTGCATGAACAACATTTCTTGGGTGATCTGATTATAGAATTAATGAAACAAGATCTGAAGGTTTTTTGTTTTTCTAAGCAGAAAATGAAATCAGTCAAGATTCTGGTGTGGATGAGACGTCCAGCCGCACATCAGCAGACCCAGATCCTCCAGATGCTAAAACTAGTGGCAGAGAACCGATCACACCTTCTGAGTCCATCGCTGTGAGCTCCAGTGAAGTTCCTGATTTGGAAACTGAAACGGTTATATCTCTGGATTCTGTTTCATCTGACGAATCCACTGCAACTCTAGACTCACCAAAAGTACTCCGTCGGCCTAAAACTAATGACAAAACAAGGTGATATTGAGTCTTAACATATCTGGAGTTTCATTTGTTAAATGATGCAGAGAAACTTGTATTAAAAGGTAGTTTTTGTAGCGTTTGCTTCAAGAAAAAGTTTTTTTTTGTTGTTTTTTTTTTCAAATGCTAAAACCCATTTCACAAATGTTTTCTCCATGTTCCCCAATGTCAATGCCCCTTTCTAAATCCACATAAACACAACCACACCTTCTCACTTCAAAACTCAAACTTTCACACCAAAAGAGCCGCTCCAAGCTTTGAAAAATGTAAACACTGTGCACATAATTACACACACGTGTATATATTTTTTTAAAGGAGTCTGAGGGCTCTTTTGCTCTCGCCGTGGTGCTCACTTTCACTTTAATAATAGTGTGCACATCAAAATAAATGACTGCAGTTAGAACTGGGAAAACCTCATTGAAAATGCTGAGCAATGATCATGTGGACCTTATATGATCCAGTTGAGGGCGTCCTATCTTTTTCCTCTGCTAGAATATGCTTTGTGTAGAAAATCTTTACTTTAGATTTAATTGTTTAGGTATATTTCTTTAATTTGATTACATGTCCATATATTAAGAAATGATATAAAATAGCAAGATTTTCGTAAGTTGACTGCATATGTCCGGTCTCTGCGATGCTTTATGCGTTGTGGCTAAATGATTGAATTGTGAAATGGTCAACCTTGTTTTTTCCAGTTGCGCCTGTTCTCTAACAATTATAATACATGTCTGTGATGGCCCTCCTCTGAACGAAGTATATTAATCTCAGTTTTTTTTAATGTGTTTATTCTGTAATATAGCTCAACAGATCAGGTGACTGGGCTTCAGAGAGAATCTCATAACCTTCAGATCATATCTTCTAGTCCCAAGAGGCCAAGGTACTCCTTTGTTTAATACAAAATGGAGAACACCAACTCCAATTATGTAATTTCAGCTAGTTTTACAATAATGATCAGGTGTAAAGTATATGAAGTACAAATACTTTGTTACTTTACCTTAGCAGAAAATCTTTACACACTTGTATTTCACAATTTTGTTCAAATAAAATGTTTAATTTCTGCTAATGAAATGACTATTGTGACAAATAGATTGTAGAGTTGGCAAAGTGAACATCTCTCCCACCTGCCGCTTACCCAAATACATAAGACGAAGTAACGGAAACTTCAGACTGGCCACTTGAGGCTGGTGTCAGAAATGAGCAGATTCCTTTTTAAACTCCACTGCTCAACCTTACAGCAGACTTAGTGCCTTTTTAAATTCACAATCACTAACTTTGATGTTTGTACAACTGTGAGGCTAAAACATCATTAATTAATTAATGGAATGACATTATATATATATATATATATATATATATATATATATATATATATATATATATTACACATTTACAGGGCAGCAACAATCCGCGTTAGCCGGAAGAAGCAGACAATCTCAGGCCAGTGCCAGAAGGTCGATCGCACCCCAAGTGAATGTGTGGTTCATCAGTCCAGCTGGCTCGACGTCTGGAAGGGCCGCAAGTAAATACACTTTCTGACATTTACACAAAAGTGGTAACTCTTCTCTCTTTTCAGTTTGAAAGTGTTGAACAACCTTTTTCTACATTACTTTTCTGACATAAAATTTATAAATTAAAATGCGTCTTTTTATGTGACTTGGAAGTCTCTTTTACTCAGGCACAACTAATACTAATAACGGCTCTCTAAGTAATTGTTAGCTTGTTCAAAACAATTCAGCTTTGCAATAAAGCCCATATTCAGAGATAGAGGCTTCTGATTGGCTGTCGTCATTTTAATTCAATTAAAACCAATGTAAATGACAAAGTATACCTTCAGTAATATAAATAGCAGTTGTTAATTTTTGTTGATTTCACAAAATGCAAGGAATCTAATCAAATCAACATTTGGTGTTCCTACATTTTTGCCTTGAAACCAGCATCAATTCTTCTAGGTGCACCTGCACAAACTCAGGGTTTTTATAGGGTTATAGTCAGGTCTTTGACCAATTAATTCTATCAAATTATGGTCGCTAATGATAAACCCATTTGTGAACTGAAACAGAAACAGCTGGTACCCAATGGGACCTAGTGTTACAGGTAAAACATAAAGGAAATTGTATATTTGGAAAGGAGGAAAATTGGAAAGGGTGAACAAATACCAGCCAAACAATAAGAACTTGAATTTATTTACAGTGCGACAAAGCGGTCAAAATATATACAATGACATGCTTACAAATCCGTAGAGGGTCAGGCAAAAATCAAAGTCCAATAAAAAAGCACAAGTCCAATCAATGTTCCAGCACAAAAAAAGAAGAGTAAGCCAAGGGTGTCATCCACTGGTTTTTATCCAGGGGAAGCACATTTGCAGGTAATCGGGATGATGGGATTGGTTGGTGGAGTCATTTGGCAGCCATCTTGGGAAGGTTCTTGGGAACACACACACGCACACGCACTCATTCCCCATACAAGACACATTGGGTTGTTACACCCTGGCACAGCCATCAACTCTCCAGCGAAGTCTAGTCAGAAGTGGTCTTCGTGGCTTTAGCAGAAGGCAGCTTGAACGATAAAAGGGTGGCACACTAATGAGTGCCCGGAAGCAACAGTTTTAGGCACTACATTTCTCCAATAGGGATTTTTGCATCCTCAATACTGTGATATTTATTCTGCAGAAGGACAATGACCCCAAACAAAAAGCCAAAGTAATTAAAAACGATTTTCGGTGAATAAAAGAACAAGTAGAATAGGAAGTGATGCAGATCAACAGGAATTACATGAAGAGGCCGAAGCATATGAGCTCCTACATCCACAGAAGATCTGTGCTTGGTTCTCTAAGATGTTTGGAACACCGCTGTACATAGAAGAATTATGCTGTGTTAAAGGTCACACAAAATATAGATTTATTTATTCTTTTGTTTATTTACTGTATTTTGTTCAGTTATTAAAATACACTTTATTCACAATCTGTGTTTTTCATATCTGCTTAAGAGTACAGTATACTCTGGGAAAATAAACAAAGATTACATTTAACAAATGTCTACTTTGTGTTTAAGGCACAACGTTCTGTGGAGCAGGCTGGATGGACATCTCATGTCAATGTGGAAAAAGCGATCAGTGGGTTGTCTGCTCATCTTTGATGCTCAACGAGAATAAAAATCTTGTTTTTAATCGATCTTTTGTCTTTGCGTTGCAGGACAAGTTCACAGAATTTGTGTTTCATGTTTCGAGCATCACCAACATCCGCAAGCTGGATCAGGGCAGATTCTCTGTTCATTTACAGAAGAAGCACTTTGAGTTCATGGCCCACAGTGAAGGTAAGGTCTTGTGCTCTCAGTCTGGGTCATGTCTTTGGAATGGTTGTTCACTGGCCACTCAACTATCTTTAGGGATTAGAGAGAATCAGATGATTGATCGTTTATAGCAGGGGTGTCAAACTCATTTTCACTGAGGGCCACATTAGCATAATGGCTGTCCTCAGAGGGCCAGATATAACGTATAAATGTAAAACAATGTAATTGAATGTAATGTAAAATAAATGAAACTACTTAATGTTAAATAACTCAATATTTATAACTTATTCAAGTGACAATTCAGTTGCATAGAAACACTTGTATGCTTATTGTTCTAATGTAAATTCTTTAGATTTTTGTCAGCTTATGAAAACCCACATAACTCCATTAATGAAGGATCAAACTGTCCAAGTGAATAAATAAAAATAGCATTTTTGTAATTTGTAACCCCCAAAAAACCCTCACAGAATGAAGACGATGCATATCGATCATCATCTTTCATCATCAGGCTCAAGAAACAGATCACAGATAGACTATTAGCTGTGTCCATTCCTGTGCACCACAGTTTACGAACTTCATTTTTTGACATTATACATTTGTGTGTCGCTAGCTCCATCTTTCCCTCGGTTAGACTCTCAAATGATTGTTCCGGATATCATCACTTCCGCCTTGACGTAACTGTTTGACCCGTGTTGAGTTTGTCAATGGCGCGAATAAAACCAGTTTTTAAAAGAAACAGTCATTTTATTGTTCTCTTTCATGTTTTGGTTTTGATTCTATCTACTTTTATAAATCACTAAAAGACTCAACATGTCATGACCCTTGTAACAGTTAACCTCTGACTGGTTTCTTGATGTGCATCTGACAAATCTGCAGAAACTGCATAATTGAGAGAGGTACTTAGCAACAGGTAATGATTTCTGAAATAGACTTTGATACACAAACACTGTGTACTCGCTTATAATGAACCGAGCTGCTTGTACTACTGTAACTAATGTGTGTTCCACATGGGCAGAATGATTGTCGGTGTAGGCATTTTATGATTGAAATGAGATTGATTCAAAATTCTGAATCTTTGACCCTCAGAATGCTACGTTTGAAAATCACTGATCCAGAGTAAAAATGCTCAACACCAGACAAATCCAGCAGTTTGTAGTACTACAAATAACAGATTTGTGAGACTTTTTGACCTTGACTCAACTGTAATGTGTCATTTTTCAGCTGTGCAGAAGGGCTGGCTTGAGTCTCTCTATGCCTCTCGTGGAGGGGAGCCTATGGCTGCATCTAAACGTCACGGTTCGCTGTACCTTAAAGACCGGAGAAAGAAAATGTATACTGCCATCTGTGGATACTCCCTCTGGATCTACCGTAGCAAAGAAGTGAGGAAAGCTAACCAGTAATGTTATACCAGTTTCTGAATCGTATTGTAACAAAAGCATGTGCGTCTATGTTGCAGGATTTTAACTTGGGTCTGGGAATAACGTGTGTGTCCATGAACATTGCATCTGTGAAGTCAACGGGGCGCTACAGCTTCAGTCTCATTACTCCATACAAGACGTTCAAGTATGATTCTTCTTCTCTGTTTGACAAGATCGGTGCCGTTTTCATAGTTTTAAATTATTTTGTGTATTTTTAAAGTCTGTAATAATCTTTAGGGAATATTTCTAGTGATACTGTTAAGGCCTTTACATTCCTTGCTGAGAAACCTTCAGAAGATTTGTGTGAATCTCAATTCAATCGGTGTGTAGAGGATTTTAAACATCAGTACGATCACTTTACATCCAAACATATGATTTACTATCACACATTGCCCTTCCTGTGATGGCAACCTGGCAACCTGTCCAGGGTTGTCCCAATGTGCGCTAGAGATGGGCACCGGCAGACCCCCGTGACCCCAAACTGGAATAAAACGGGTTGGAAAATGATTGAATGAATGAATGAACATTACCCCTCAAGGGCAAAGAGAGTATTACATATATTGTTAATTGGGTATTATAGATATTGTTTGAAAGTAATATACTTGGTGTTTCTATAAGCAATGCATCTATTTATTTATTAAGTCGACTCTGTGGTGTACAATGATTTGCTTGAACGAAATCGTTCTTATCTTTCACATAATATGTAAACGAGCTTCCGTATAATGCCACCGTCTGCAGCAGCAGCCGTTACTTATAACAAAGCGTCTCGACATCTTGCTCTCTGACACGGATTACAGATAAATGATGGTCTGCGGTGACATCTGTGGCACCGGTGTCATGTCCCTGCGACACCTGCCCACACCCCCATTGAGCCCATTTTTGCCACAAAATCACAAAATAAAAAGTAAGACTTAAAAATAAAGCATATATGTTCCATTTATGTTTAAAAGTTAATACAAGCCATGAACTCACAGGAAATAAATTAGTTTTAAAGAGAGTTGACGAAAGAGAGTTCTCGTGAATGTGTTTGAATAGACTTCATTAGGTACTTTAAATTTTTACAACATTTACGAGAAAGCTCCAAGAAATGCATTCAGTCTTACTGAGATACTGAGTATGATCTGTTTGTTCTGCATGACAGACTGTACAGTACAGTAATGCACTCAACAGGTTTCGTTGGTTTGTGTCTGGTAAGAATAAAGGGATGATGGCTGGAAGTGATATGCTCTCTAAAACAAAAAAGAAAAAAGTTCTGAAAAACAAAAGAAACTTTAGCCATCAATCATTTCTTTGTGCCCCACGCAGTTGTGATGTGGTGTGTACATTAAAAACAGTGACAAGTAAAAAAAAATATGTATATATAATTATTATTATTATTATTAACTTATTTTTTTTTTTTTTTAAATGGGGGAGAATTACAGGGATTACTTTTAATTTAATTGCAATCCAAGTAGGCAGGTTGAGTCTTTGGTTCATTTGCCTTCACTTGCACAGCTTTCCTCCATATTAGAAATATTCACTACCTCTGTTTTTCTCTTAAAGCTATGGAAGGTCTAGTTCAACTCAGCTCAACTAGATTTTCGTAAGACTATATGACAAAATCTATGGCTAAACTGCAGCTTGTTCAAAATGCTGTTGCCAGACTAAACATAGAGTAACATACACAAAACATATCACTCCAGTTCTGCAATGTGTTCACTGGTTGACTATACAGTTTTGAAATCAATTTCAAATCGTTTTACTGATGTACAAATCCATCTAAAAACAGGCACCAATGTATCTCCTTAAAGAAATGTCTATACATACCCCTGTCTGGCTCCTCAGATAGAAGCCCCTACCCTCTAGAACAAATTCCCAGGCCGGTCCTGATATTGATAATTTCAAAACAAATCTCAAAACTGTTTTAACTTTATTTGTATAAAAAATATATATTTCTCTTTAAAAAAAAAAAGAGGCCATAAATAAAACTGGGTGTAATGATTTTCATGTACATTGTTTGCAGTACAGTACACAAATGGTAACTGGCTGGACTTGTTTGCCCTGTTTTTCTGCTGACGCAACAGTCTGCTCTCCATTTGTGACTTCAACTATTTCCAACCTTTTATTTGTTACTTCCGCTCAACACAAAAGGTGTTTGAAAAATGCTGAAAGTGACTTCATAATCAACTGTACTTAACAATAAATGGGACATCATTTTTAATTAAAAACTCATACTTCAAATCTGCCTTTGAGTAGGTTCTGTAAAGCTAAGAACACCAGGGTCCAGATTGATATGCTGTAGATTGTGCATCCAGCCTTTAGGGTGCGACTTTAAAGTTTGTAACCTTAGAGAATAAAATATTGTGTATATTGCATATGCTGGGTGGGAAAGCTCATTCATAGTTTTATATAAGTCCAATAACTCATAAAAACATTTGCTGTTGTTTCTTGTCATTTTTTACATGGTGAAGCTCTTTGACGATATCCCAGTAGCTCCCCGATATGTATTGAAATTTTTTGTATTGCAATACATAGTACCACAATATATTCTTACATGTCTATTACGAACTAATGTAGCGTAGTTTAGTACAGAGGTACCTCGAGATATGAATGCTTTGAGTTACGAAATGTTTGAGATACGAAAGGTCTCGCGGGAAATATTTTCCTTCAAGTTACAAAAAAAATTCCACAATGCAAAAAACAGTTCTGCATTTTCGCTCATAGCTCACTAACCCTGAGAATAACCCACACATATTAAATACTGTTGTGTTCAGCGGAAACTCCTCTAAAAAAGAATATAATTCAATTTCATATTCGTGAACCACAGCTCGAACGCCATGCAAATAAACAACAACATATCCGGAGTATAATTCATGACCACGTTTTTGTTTATGTGCGATATGTATCCATAATATAAACGGAAACACCAAAACCATGGCATCAAATGAAAGCTAACAACCAGCTGAATCCAGCGATATGCAACTCATTTACATTGCGTGAAGTATTTCAGAGCAGGGAGCGAAAGTTCCACGAAAAAACGCCAGCGAAAACCAAGCAAGCTTGTAAATCTTGTCTTACCTTTGCCGTTTTTTCAACAAAAAGTTATTTCCATAGCGATAAAAGTCCGTTTGTTGTTATATCCGGTCGATAGCTTCGCGGAAACTCCATTTTGGGTCTCTTCCATATCTCTTTTCTAAGAATAACATGACCAAATATGGAAACACTCCCCGTGCGTAAAAGCAGTCCTCTCCACGCTCCGTGTCCTGTGATTCGTCGGGGATCCGGACCGTCTCAAAAGGGTGGATATCATTGGATTCTACAGATTCACAGCTTTTCAATGAAGTATAGAGCTCCCAGATTGGACAGACGGTCGAGGGGTCGGCACACTGGGAAGTTCCAAGGCTGGAAGCGGTATAAATAGGAGCTTACGTATGGCGCACGGAGACAGCGTAAAGGGGCGTCAACCCCCCCCCATTTACAGCGTTTCTTTAGGAGTTTTTCTGCTGAAATCATGTCCCGTAAGCAAGAAAAGAAGACCATGAACGTAGCGGAAGCTTTGAACAAGATTTTTTCCATATTTCAATTATTGTGCCAAAATGGATTACGCCTGAACTTTGTTCAATCAAAACCTTTACAGAATATTAGTTTCTTGTAGTATAGACACCAAACTTGCTACAGATGTCCTTGACATGTAGTGGTTACAATTGATTGTGTTTATTTGCTTGTTTACAAGTAAAATAAGGAGATATTAGAGGAAACATGTAGTTTTTTTTTTGACAGAGTTCATTTTTGGCCAATTCAACATCATTTACTCTTACCCAGTGTTCTTGACTGTCAAATTAACTCATCCACACCACCCCCCAAGAACCTATCTTCATTTTGATACCAAGATTTGCAGTTTAGACCTTGTAAAACCTGTGAAATTCCTTATAAAGTGAAGGTACAGGATATTCAGAAAATAGGCCTCAGGGCTTAAGAGGTTAAATCAATCGAAACATTATGTATAGATTCTGAGAGTCATTGCACGGATTAGGTAATAGGTTTTGTGTAAATTATAATAATGGACTCATGTTTGTTCAGTTTTTCAGCAGACTCTGCCAAAGACTCCAGTTTGTGGCTGGACAGCCTGAATGAAGTGATACGAAATGCCCTCTCCTACAGCGAGGTGGCCCTGCGACTCTGGGCTAGCCCCTGCAATAAAGTCTGTGCAGACTGTGGCGCTGCCAACCCTGAGTGGGCTTCGGTTAATCTCCTGCTGGTGGTGTGTGAAGCCTGTGCTGGTGTGCACCGCTCTCTTGGCACAGATCGCTCCAAAGTCAGAAGTCTCAAACTGGACGATAAGATCTGGACTGAGCCTTTGATTCAAGTGAGTGGCTTTGAAGCTCTTTTCTGTATTTATTACTGGGTGTGATGACTACTGAAGTTAACCTTGGATGTACCGGGTTGAAGATGAAGGGGGTGGCTGAGTGGAACTATCTGGAACACCAGCTCCTACGCAAGCTTGCTGTAAACTCAGTCACTAGAAAAACCCTATAAGCTTCATAACTCAGAAACCCAGAGTCTTTTTAACAGTAGTGGTCCCTGGAAGCTGCAGCCTCTTGGGGTTCTAAATTATGATCGAAAGAAATCTGTACCGAAACCTGCTGCAAGATAACAGGCAGCCCAAGTGATGGCTAAAATGTTGTGTGGTTAAGGTCTGTGTTTGGTGTCGGGATCTGGATTAAAATGTGGCAATCCTAGAGTGCAACGACCTCTCAGGGCGCTAGCCTATGAACCAAAGAAATCAATACCGGGACGTGAGTCAGCAGGCCATCCTTCCAGCTTCTAAAACACTGGTTACTCTATAGGTGCATCATTCAAAACCCGGGGTAGGTGTCCGGAGTCGGTGTCTGTGTGTAAGCATTGTGGTCCCTGGGTGGTGCGGCCTTCCGGGGTCTAGGTTATGATTGCAAATAACCAACAATGAACCATGAGGCAAGTTAGCAAGAAGCCCAAGCAGTAGCTAAGAAAACTGCTTTAGACCCTATATACAATGTGACTACCCTATAGGTGCATATCTGAGAATCCAAGGTAGGTGTCTGGGTCAGGGTTTAGGCAAAGTGTCCCCAAGTGCAGTGGCTTCCTGGGGTGCTAGCCGAAGATTGAAAGCTAAAGCAATTGAAATCTGCAATGGACCGGGACTACAAACACAAAAATCACAAGGGCTACCCTTTAGCTGCAAAATTTAGAAACCGGGGAAGGCCTGCATTTAGGAGCAACGGTCCACCAATGTAGTAGTTCCACCATTCCTGAAGTAATGGCTAGAGAATGGTTTTGACAGCTGGACATCTGCTCTGAGGTAGGACTTTTTTAATTCTGTCCCAGTGCATTTAGATGTTCGAGTTCACTTCTCAAACCTAACCCTCAGCCTCTGTAGGATTTTATTTTATATTTTATTTTATTTTTATACTATATGGTGTTGAATATGATTTTGAATCCGTTCTCTTCTGGCACTTTCCCACTAAAGCAGAATTAAATTTTTTTTTATTCAGCTCTTTTTGCAGTATGGAAACAAATCAGCCAATAGCGTGTGGGGTCACAGCATCCCAGTGAGTGACCAGATCGGGCCGGACTACTCTCCGGAGCAGAGGAGCGAGTTCATTATAGCCAAGTACCAGCGAGGACTCTACCGTAAAGCTCACCCTCTTGCTGCGAGCCAGAGACTGCTTGACCAGGTCAGCACAAATAAATAGTCGGCTGTTCACCAATGATTATTATTATTTAAAAATATTAAAGTCAGCTAGACACCTTTTGCAATCAATATTTTAATATTAAATAAGACTCGAAACAGTAACATCTGAGGAAACTTATTGAAACTAATGTGGAGTGCATTTAAAAAGTCACCTTTACCCATTCCAACTATATGATGGGAAGCTAATTGTCTATGTATAGAACTGGTGAGTAATGGTTTAAAGACTCCTCAAATGAATAAGTTATCTTCATCTTTGTTCGATATAAGTATTGCAATCCTGAAAACCTAAGAACAATGGTCTCCGTCTCTTTTTCTCTACAATGCGAAGCATCCGAAAACTTAGCCTCTAGACACAACTTTGATTTTTCCATGACACCTCCATAACAATTTAAGACTAATAAATGCTTTAAAGTTTGTTAGGATGTGACAAAGTAGTGTAAATCCATTTTTTTTTTTCAATATTTATAATTGTTTTTTTTTAAATAACAATATTTTGGATCTTAGTGACCAAAGTTTCAGCTGCCGTTGATTATTTATCTGTGATTTTCACATGTTCTTTAAAGACTGATTTATGCTTCTGTGTTGATTGCATCAGGAGGAAGCAGTAGAAATATATTGTCATTTAACCAATTCTGACCACACACATAATTAGCATACAGATACAGAAGTTACTAAATGCAAAAATGAATAAAATGTTTCATTTCAATCATTCATTCATTTTTCATTCCCGCTTATTCCCTTTGGGGGTCTGCGGGACCTGGGGGCACCCTGGACAGGTCGCCAGTCCATCACAGGGCATTACACACATAAAACTCCTTCCAGGAAGGTTACCAGCGAACCTCAAACTGACAACCCTCTTATTTTTTATTTAAATATATTTATTTGTCCCTTTATTTGATTATATTTGGTGTAATTATTTTTGATTTTTTTTTACTTAAACTTGAGTTAAAACATTGAAAACCAAGTCCCGGTTTTAGTATTTGTACAGAATTATAGTGAGCTTCTAAATGTCAGTTTCTGAGATTGTGTGGCTCCCCGTATGTTTTTTTTTTTTTTTGTTCTACAGAGGCTGCTTGAAGTAGCGAGTGGTCCAAATGTGGATGAGACCCTCTCTTTGCTCTGTTCGGGTGCACGAGTCTGCAGCACTGGTTCGGATCGAGAGCTAGCTTCTGCAGTCAGTGTGGCAGAGGCCTCAGGTCAAACCCTGCAAGCTGAGATACTCAAGCTCAACAAGTCGATGGGTCAGTCCAGTGTGGATCAGAGCATAGTACACTCAATTTCTGACACGCACCTCATAATGTGATGAGGAAGCCATGAACAATTGGTTTAAAAAAGACAGTTAATACTAGAAAAATTAAGTATTTTAAAGTAACAATCACTAACTTTCCAATAGGTTTTCATTATTAACCTGATAACATTACTTCATCTAATATATTTAGTAAATGTAATGATACAAATTTACATATGATTGAGGTCAATTAGAAATGTTGAGAGTTCAACAGATTTTTTTGTTATCTTCATGCGTATCCAAGTCTAATCAACTAAAGTAACCGCTTGGTCTCCAGTGAAGAATGAGGGATAGTTTGGTTCTTTTAGTTTGTTTCATTTGGGCAGGTGAAAAAGAAACAAGTGAACTAAAAAGTGCCTTATCGTGGTTCCAAAAAAGCTCTAGAGTGGTGAGAAGATGATCAAACTAAAAACGAACTTTTTGAATGAACGTGAAGCGTTATGGGTTGGTGTGTGTGGTTACAAAGCAGCATTTATCATTGTAGCTCGCAGACAAATTCTAGGCAACGTGCTTCATAAGTGAATAACACAAATGATATTGTAATGCAGCTTGCAGACCAGAAGAGAAGGGCAGCAAAAAGGAGGCGTGATCCCATTCATTTTCAATAGAGACCGGCATGGCCAGTGATAAGTGACAAAATGATCAATGCACCGATACTGGTATCGTATAAGGCCCGATACTGAGCTTTTGTACTCGTATTTGTAAAAACACTCCGATACTCTGTGACGTCATCGACAGATCTTTCAGACTCTGTCAGAATCAACAGAATGTGATTTCAGAATTAAAGGTGACAACCCACGGGATTTGTCATGTTCTGCAAATATCAAGGGGAGGAACAAAAAAAAAATTTACTTATAATACAAGTAATATGATCAAATATCTTAAAATAAAGCACAAAATTGAGCTTGGAGAATGTGCCGCTAGCAGAAGCGTTAGCTTTTAGCAATCAACTGGGGGAAATGGCAAAAGATAGTTTGAGAATCAAGGTGCTGACCCAATTCATTGTTTTTGACGATCATCGACTTTCAGACGTTGATAATGTGAGTCACCTTCTTAACATTGTGGAACCAAACTATGAGATTCCACATCCCTGTCGTGTCACTGATGGGCTATTACTACAACTTCATGATGCAGCCGTCTTAAAATTAGTTTCACTGTGTTATTGCTTGGAAAACTGCCACATCCCAAAAAACAGGAATCGGTATCGACGAGTACCAGAAAAAAATACCGGTTCTTGTACCTAGTCTTTTAAAAAATGGTTTCGGTGCATCCCTATCAAAAAATGTTTAATCTTATGCTAAGGAGAATTGAGAATCGCAAGCGACATCCAATAGGAGGTTAGTATTTTATATCACGTGATTCTACTACTGCTGAAATCAGACTCCATCAAGATGCAAGAGGTGGTATTCGACTCCATGAGAGGTTTTTTTGTGAACCCATTGAGCTCAGTGTTTACACTTTGGGCGCACAAACAAAGCCGCAATCCAAAAACAGCAAACACTGTTCCTCACTCATGACTGATGATGCACGTAATTCTATTGCAGTGTTAATATACGGAAGTACTTTTCCCTCATAATTTTAAGCAGGAAAAAAGATGCATATTCGTCAAATGGCTTGTCAACCACTCATTTATGAGCGACTAAACTGCTCCGCTAATCACTAGTGATGAACTGCGACGTTGTCTCTTTTGGTCTGTATGGGGTGTAAAAGATGCCAAGGGTCGAAATCAAGCAGCGAAGTCGGTTCATTTTGATTGCGCCGTACCGGTCCTCAGGCGTTGTTTACAGTCGAGAAAACACGTGCGATGGCGTATGCGACCAATGAGTGGCCTGTATGATGTCACATGGCGATCAGTGTGGTGTGAATGACGACTAAATCTGAAGACTATTACAACAACAATGTATCAGTTGTTCCTTTTGTCCAGACCAAAATAAACAAACTACAGATGTGGAATCCACACGCAAACCAGAATTTTCGTTGCAAAGTTTCGAACTCGATATTAAACCATGAGCACCAACAGGACATCATACATTGGGCCGAACAAGTGGTGCCAAAAAAAAAAAAAATCATTTTTGTGAGCATATAGGTTTTTCACAAGGATAACGACAATGACGGCTGTCCTTTTTGGATGCAAGTAGGATGTAAAAGAGCTGCTTGGTGGCACTCATCCCACATTTTCATAGCGACATTTTTGTAAAACCACCGTTCGGATCAGCCACCGACAGAATAAACTGCCCGACATCCAATATTTTTCGCCGTCTGCTTCTTGTTTCTTTGTTTGAATCATCTTCAGACAGGGAGCGTCATTGCATCAATATTTCCAGGATCTGGGCTCTGCCCCCAATGCTATCAGTCCCTAGAGACGCCCCTGCAAAGCATCTTGCAAAGAGAGGATCATAAGCTCTGATGTGATGGTTGAAATCAAGATCAGATTCCAGAGTTTGAACCCTGTTCTCAGAACTCTATACGTGCTTACATTATTAGTCTGGTTTTTGTTTTTGTTTCCAGATGCTCCAGTCTTTGAACAGATGCATCGTTCAGAGGAGACAATGGGTGAGGATAGCACAATATCTAAGATGGTGTGATTTGATGATTACGGTTGTGAGTGTGATGGTAATGTGAGTAAATAATTAAAGATGGGGATGATCGTTGGAAAAACGGTAATGTTGGACTTGACGGATATTGATGATATTAATGTTTGGTTTGTTTGGTGATCGTGGCGATGATTTTATTGAGAATAGTGATGCATGTGATGAATGTCATCAGGAGCAAGTTAATGAAGGATGATTATGATGGTGGTGGTGGTCGTCTTGATGATGCTGATGGGTTCTGACTTCTCTCATCAGAGGAGCTGCATGGGAAGCTGGACGAGGAGCGCTTCCTGTTCTCTCAGGAGAATGAATCTGCAGCCTGTGATGTACTGGACTTGACTGAGGTCATCTCTGTGTTCGACTGCTCTGCTGGGTAAACCCTCTACGTCACGCTAGATAAATCCTTCGTTAAAATATGGTTAAAGTGCCCTGCCTTTTGTGCAGCACAACACCTATTGTTACTAACAATCCAACATTTTAATGTATTAATACATTTTTTTATTTTATGTTATTATTTTAAGTGATCTATATTTATTTAATGAAGTTTCAATTAAACAATGCAGTGTTGGCGGAGTTACTTTAGGAATTTAATTACTGGTTACTCCTTTTAAAAGTAATCCAGTTACTCTTTTGATTATTTTATTTTTCAAGTAATAAGCTACATTACTAGTTAGATTACTAGTAAGTAAAAAAAAGATTACCAGTAAGTACTAGTTCCTTACTGAGGAAGCTCAGTCCGCTCTCGTGATTGGTTATTCACACAAGAAGCAGTTCTTTGATTGGACAGAAATGGGCTCCCCCTCCCCAATGGTTCACTGAAAGCCAAGTACCTACTCCAGACCAGACGAAGCTGTTTAACAACATCAAATTATAAATTTGCGATTTCTCTCAGCAACTCTTTGGTAATTATAACTATGATGAAATTGTCATTTTGAAAATTGTAACGCATTTATTTACTGCATTTCTAAAAAAAGTAATATAATTACAGTAACTAATAACTAAGAACATGTGTTTCTACCCAACACTGAACATGCGTATCAAAATGCCTTTATAGAATATAATTATTGTGGCAATTATAATGTGATGTGCATTAAGGTTTTCCATGCCATTTTATTTTATTGAAAGTGCAGAAAATATGCCATAGTCTGTCTAGATTCTGATTGGCTGGCAGGTCCCAATCTGCTGCACTGGTAACTATAGTAACTCACAGCTTCGGTTAAGAGCGATACGTAACAGACTTTTCCAGATTCACTGAAATAGTATTACTGGATTATTTTTGTCATTTATCATACAAAAACTTGTCTAAACCACAATCTGTGAAGTGCTCAGCATAAACCCCCTTTAACAAAGAATTTAATGAGTAGCTCATTGAACAAAAGAACAATTTTCAAACTTTTCACAAGACAGACAACCAAAAATGAACCAAAAAAAATTACCTAAATCGATAAAAGATTGATCAAAGACGTCCAGAAATACTTTTCCCAATGTCATGAAGTGCATTAAGGGGTTAACGGTTCGGTTCTACTGCGGGTTTTAACTATGATTTCCAGTTTGGTTCTAATGGTTTAGCACAATAGTCATTTTTTAAAATAATTTTTTTTGTATGGATTCTTTAAACGGATAAATAATGGCCGTTTGATAGAATTCACTTTTATTTTACTAAAACAAACCTTAATACACATCTACAAAACCTGTCACATTAAATATATAAAAAAAAATGGTATTTTTTTTGGGTGGATATGAGCTTCTTCAGCAGGGCATGGATTAGAGCAGGAAGAAAGGGATTTAAGGCAGGCAAAAGTTACAGGCACCTAGGGGTCCTAAAACCAGGAACAGCTGTCCAAAGACGGCACAGGTGAGGCTTGTGTTTGATATGTTGCCTTTTACATATGATTAAACATTTTTGTTTACCGTTTTTTCATCTGCAAAATCTGTTCAAGTTTAAAAAATTGACTGCATCTCATAACGCTGAGTGAAATGTCCCGCCCTCCTCTAACTTTAGCTCTCATTGCTTGGATTTTTGCTCGCAGACACACGTTTCTTTCCCTGACATCCACCTTTTTACATTAGAAACTAATAATAATATATACAGGAGTTATTCAAATAAACCGTTGTTAACAGGCGCGTATCGGATTGTGCAATCCCTAATTATAACCCAATGTGACCTTTAAAAAAATAAGTGAAACCTCAGAATTCCACATGGATGTTTAAAGATTCTGTTTTGTTGTTCTGTGGATTATAACCAGTGCTTCTATTGATAGTTTCTGGTGTCTCTAGGGAGAAGCATGTGTTTGAGGTGTTAACGCTGACTGATCGACTCACCTGTTCTGCAGACGAGAGACCAGCTCTTCTTGCCCACATGTGGCACATCATGAAGGTACTTTTTAATAATTCTAACAAAAATTACCTTCCATACCTAGAAATGGTACAATAATGAGTGTCAGCAGACACAGTAAAGCATGGTGGTGGTTCCTTGAATGTTTGAGGTTTTACCACCAGGGAGGCCTATGATTGGCCCCAAATTTATTCTGCAGCAGGACAATGACCCCAAACATGCAAACAAAGATATTAAGGACCATCTTCAGTGTAAAGAAGAAGTATTGGAGTATTGGAAGGAATCCAATGCCCCACAGACCCCTCAAAAGTTTCGAGTTCTACTCGGGGTTACTTGTGTCAGTTTGCAGAAAGCAGAGGAGTTCCTGTGTCTCGTGGCGAGAGCTGTGTTCAAGATGGAGGTTGTGCATTTGACTTGTTTTTAAGCAATTTTTAAATCACTCCTAGTCACAAGGGGCACATTTGGAGAAATAGTTTGCTTACAAAGTTCACATGGACAATTGTACATCATACTGGTGATGCACTGCTCTCTGATTGGTCAAGTTTAGCATCTTCATGTATCCTCTGCCTCAAGACTTTTCTGGAGAGATCGAAAACTAACTCTTGAAATGTGTTCTGGTCATTATCACGACTAATGGCTGTGTGTCTGTAGATTGTGCTGGCGGGTGCAGTGTCAGACACGGATCTCCAGGGAGTGTGTGGTGTCTCCAGAGTCTCCATCCGTGAGGGGAACGCTCTTCAGTGTGTGGAGGTCTGGTGCAGCATTAAAGATGCAGAGATGAACATCCACACGCCGCAGAGACAGACCCTCACACTGGATGCTCACACCCGCTGTCGTCAGTTACACTGTCTAACTTGCCGTGGATTCCAGTTCAATTTGTGATCATCTCACATGTTTCTCTCTGTAGATCTGCAGAGCGTTCAGAACGGTGTCCTGCTGGAGTTCCCAGAGAGGTCAGTAGTGTGTTTTAATGGGTCTATACTTGGATTTAGATTTATTGCTAAACTTGATCCTTGTGTTTCTTGTGGTTTCTGATTGATCACACTTGGGCAGATTTCCTTCGTTAAAGGGGCCATATCGACATTCCTAGCTTCTTTTAGTGTTGTTCTTTCATCAAAAACATGCCTCAAAATTTTATTCAGATTGTTTCACGCATGTTTGTGTGATCCTATATTCCTTTTTTGTGAGCTGAAAACAGCTCGATGTTCCTTGCAACGCCCATAGTTCTTACCTCCGGCCACTGACCAATCAAATCAAATACTGGTACAGCTCATCTCTATGCAGATCAGGTGCCCTGCCAGTCCCAGAAGTGAGAACAGCAGACTCGCACGGAAGATTCCATAGTGAAACATTGACGATGACATCGTTCCACAAAACACCTAAGATCGGTTAATGAAGTCAACGTAACAACATTAGAGAGAATAAACACATTCCTGATTCCAAACCCCTACAGTATTTACATAAAATAGATCCAAACTTTGTTCATTACACTCAAACAGTACGAGAGCTCGTTAGCATACACAGACACTGAACTGCGTGAAGCGTGTTGTTATTTGACAAGGGTTGAGACATGCATAGAAATCTTCGATGCACTTTGGACTTGTTCATTCTCATTTGAAGAACTTCATGCCGTTCTATTTGACTTGTGATTGGCAGCCATTAAGCACTACATTACCCATGATTCCCCAAGTACCAAAAGGGCGTGGCAAAAGCATGACCGTGGGAGCAACGGGGTAAACGATGTGTTTTGCAGAGGTGTTCAAAGATGTTTTTTTACGATTATTATTGCATTTAGAAAGTTACTAACAGTGCAGTGCTTTTATAAAGGGCTCTAATATTTATTATAAAAATTGCATAAAATGGCTCCTTCGAAATCGTTAAGTGATCGTGGCTATGAAAAGTCATATAATCAGCCTGTCAGTAATTACGATTCATCGAACATTCATCTGAACTCAACAATTTCCACCACACTTGAACCACACTTGAACACTTATTGAACACTCATCACTGTGCACATGCTTGCAGAAAAAAAAACTATTGCACATTAAATTATTAGTTGTGTTAATTTTGTCGTTGTAACAAAACTTATCAAACATAATAATTTCTTTACTATGCAATTGCTACAGCGTCTGCACTCACGTAAAACCATTCCGTAAAATCTTAAGAAAAGCCCAATAAATCCTCAAAAAGATCCTCAGAATCCCTTGTTGGCATATTTATAACACATTGTTCCATTATAATGCTTTCGACACCCAGAATTCTGAAAACCCAGTTGCAGAATTTTGCTGCTCTGGAATAAGGATATTTGACCATGTAACACAGTGATTAAAATTATATTTATTATTGGCTTTAAATATGCGTTCCCCTGTTAGCCTGACCCAAGTACTGACCATTTTTTAAACCTTTGAGGTCATTGCATTTTGCTGAGGCATAAGGCTTAGTTTGTCGTCGGTTTTACCAAACCTCGACTTTTGAAAAGATCCTCTTCATCAGGAGCCTGTTGTATTTATCCAAGTTTATCTGTTTTTAATGTGCCATGTTATTGTCAGTAAACTTACAGGAATAATTCATTTTCTGGAACAAACTATATTTTGTGTTCAAATATGAAAACTGTGCATTGTTTGGTTCTGATTTTCTTGGTAGCAGTTGAGTTCATGAACTGCTTAAATGACTTGTGATGTTCCTGGATCAGCAGAGTCCTGTGCTTAGTGGATCCAGGTTTAGATGGTATGAGTGTCTGTTTCGTGGCAGGACTCTTCACATGCAGTTTGAGCTGGAGCACAGCTGCGTTCGCTGGTATGAGTTGATCGAGAGAATGTTGTGTGATGCTACAGATGGGCGGTCGGGATCTGTTTCTCCTCCTGTTGAAAGATGCATCTCACACATCACATTGTACGGTAAGTCCAGAAACACTGAGCAGTTAAGCACTTGCATCATCCTCTATGGAGAAATTAGTTTTTTACTTTCTTGAAAATGTATCTAAAGCTTTATCTTGGCACCAGTCATGTATTTGCATTGACTGTTTGAAGTGGTAATGTTTGCATTAAGTCGTCTTTTTTACTGTAAGATAATTTTATAATCTTTCTGTGTGATCGTCTCCTAGTAAATATGACATAAAACGAGAGAACAAGGTAAAAAAGTTTCAGAAGTGACTAGAATCACAAATTTGTTTAGCTATTAAGCTCTAAAATTATATATTTTTGTTGTTAACGATACCCGATCATGACATCCCTAGTTGTAATTAATATAGTACTACTTTTCAGAGAACATTTGTTTATTGCAAATTGTAATACACCCGCCCACACACAATGGTTCAAAGGTTTGAGGTTTTCCAAGAAAAGTCACTCTTTTATTTACCACATGGGTTGTAAAATTAGAAATATATATATATATATATAGTCAAGACAATGACGACGCTAGAAATAATATTTGAAATAATAATAATTTCTTCCTGCAAACTTTGCTTTCGTTAAAGAATCCTCCATTTGCAGCAATTACTTCTTTGCAGACCTTTGGCTTCTAGCGTTTAGGTAATCTGGAGACATTTCACTCCACGCTTGCAGAAGCACCTCCCACAAGTTGGATTGGCCGGATGCGCACTTCTTGTGTAGCATACGGTAAAGCTGCTCTAAATAGTTGTTGCACAATTTGGACGCGTCATTGTCCTGTTGTGGGATGAATCAAGCGCTGTCCACAGGGTATGGGATTGTAAGGTTAAGAGTCGCTTCTTCAATGCAGATATAGACACTGGCGTTTTGCAGGTGCTATTTAATGAAGCACCAAGTTGAGGACCTGTGAGGCGTCTATTTCTCAAGCTAGAGACTAGGTTTTTATCTTCCTGCTCAGTTCCTGCAGTGGAGTCTTCCACTTCTTTTTGTACTCTGATTAGAGCCTGTTTGTGCTGTTCTCTGAAGGGAGTAGTACACACCATTGTAGGAAATCTTCAATTACTTTGCAACTTCTCGCATGAAATAGCTTTCGTTTCTAAGATCAAGAACAGAGTTTTACATGAAGGTCATCTTTTTTTAATCAACCCCACAAATGTGATGCTCCAGATACTCAAACTGCTATAAGGAAGGTCTTATTGCTTCTCTAACCAGTTAAAATTATCCACATTGAAACAAAAAAAAATATTTTCCCTTAAAATTTTTTGGATGGTCTTGTTTGTTTGTGTAGCCCCTAAAACCCATATTTTGATTACGTTGTAGGACTACGTGTGGACGGTCTGTACCGGCGCTGTGGTGTGAGTCCTCACATCAGTAAACTAGTGGATGCTCTCCGAGTTTCTCCCAAAGAAACTGTTCTAGAGACGGATGAACTTTCTGTGCTGGATGTCTCTGGTGCCTTGAAGCAGATCCTGAGAGAGAGCGAGATCATCCCTCAGACACAAACACGCCACTGGCTCCAGGCTGCAGGTTTGCTCCGATCATGTTTAACTGCCCTGACGGTTTCTGGAACACATTCTCACATCTTTGCTAAATTCTTAAAGTTGCACAAGAAAGAATATTGTATTCAAATTATTAGAAAGACAGGAAAGCAGTGGGGAGTGCAACGAAAGACCATGAGGTCGTGAATTGAACCCGTGGAACGGGTATCGTGTCTTGCGTATCACTATACTATGGAGCTAGAAGATGATATCTACCATGGGGTTGAAAGTGGTCACAAGAAAACAGTGATTTATATAATAAAAGCCCTGTTTATATGAGATTGTGTTCCTCAGCTTTGCCGTCTGAAGACACGAGGCTGCAGACCTACAGTAACCTGCTTAAACTGCTTCCAGGAGACAACCAGGCAACTCTGGCAGCTCTGTGTGCCCACCTGCACAGGTAACACGGCACTTCCTCCTACAATCACATTATTTTTCCATCAGATTCTGTAAATAGCATTCGACTGTTGCTTTGATTAAGTTCAGTTGATCTGTATGCATCGGTCATTCTCAGTGTGCAGAAGCTCAGTGGTGTGAACCGAATGACCGCTCACAACCTGGCTGTGATCTTCGTGGTGACTCTGTTCAAGGAGCTGGCTATGAACAGCAGCTTAGTGCAGCTGACCAAGGAACTCATTGTCCACCACACATGCGTCTTCACGGTCAGTACACACTTTTACAACTCATCATGAGGTCATTGTGAGAATCGAAGCATTTGTCTTGCACATTAGCATTCATTTGGCACTTTTGGCGGACTCAAATTTACAAGTACTCTATGAATAATTAAATAAAATCGAAGCATATATTTAGTCATGATTTCTTCTTTTTTTTGTCAAGTTCAGGTGGTGTAACGCGACATATACTGTTGTATTGATACAGAGATGTGTAAACGGTTCCCTTTCAGTCCTTCATGACCTTTCAAGCCTGCTTTGGTAGGAGGTAGTACAAACCCAGGGTTGTGTTCCACAAGCCTTGGCATTCAGAGTTGTCCCTAAACAGTGTTTGGAGATTGGATTATGCTTTGCTTTCCAAGTGTGCACGTTCAGGTCCATTCCACCCACAGGGTTCCACTTGGTAGGACTTGGCTTGGGGAAGTCCACTTCATGTACAGCAGCTAAGGGTTGGGTTCACACGTTACTTCTTTGTGTTGGCAACTACCGGGAGTGAGGGGTGTCCTTTCCATGAGAAAGTGACACATTCTTGTGTATTCCTCCCCCCCAATTTGGTCCAAAGCAGGTGTTCCTCCCCCCCCCCTTTGATGTTTATCATACAACTCCCTCCCTCCTTAGGCAAAGAACGATACTTGTTCCGTACCCGTGCAACCCCTACTCCCTGAAGGGGCGAAAGGAGATGTATATCCCTTGCCTTGACCTTGAGGTTAGTGAATGTGATGTACCGGAAAAGGGGTACGGCTCCTTGAAAATCACAGAATGAGTGGTAGGTTCTCGCTAGGGTTAAAAACCCAGCCAGATAACGATTTAATCACCTACACGATGAAGTGCGTCATTGGCTTGTTGTAATTATTTGGAGAGGATTGGGTACTATGACGTTTCCATAGTCGATTAATCAAGATGTTGTCTTCCAGTGTTGCTAGGTAACAGAAACTATGCAAACCTTTTGTAGGAGATAATTTCTCTGAAACATCCCATCTGTTGGTTGATGGGAGGGAGATTCAGCCTCAGAGAATGAAACCACTATGATATATCAGTTTCCAATTAGAGTTCCAACCAGTTTCTTAAACTGTTAATAGCTCTGGGAGTTTAATGATGGCATAATTTGTTCTATTTGAATGTTTATTCCTCATCCCTGTGAAGTCACACAACAGAAAACGTACGGTGTATATACAAGGCGTGCGAGATAACGATCAACTATCATTCTGATAGGTCAATATCATGATATTTGCATCGATAACAACACTGATGTCATCACAACCAGCGTGAAGCATTGAGTGGCAACAAAGAACATAGCGTCAGCGGTGTGGGACCTCTTTAAACGTTCTAAAGATCAAGTTCCATGAGGAGGGAAAAGCGCTAGCTCCAACGCTATAAACCTCGTCTATCACCTCAAACATAACCATTGATTCTACTGAGTGTCAAACATGTTTGAGGATTCCTAGGCTGCTAAAAACAAGCGCATGGCCAAGGAGCCCATGGGTCTAGCACATAGTCTTTGACAAAATGAAAGTTTGCCAGACATGAGCCTGACGCGCAGTGGATCAGTACAGACTTGAAACTACACCGAGTGCTGCTGCATCATCAGGAGCTTCCCTGTTTCAGCAGATATTTGAAGCCATGCTGCTGCGGTTGAACATTGAAAAGAGAGTGAAAAGTGTTTTTGTAATAGCATTGATGTCATGATCTTAGAGATGTTTGTGTGTTATCGGTATCAACCTTTAGGAGCTGAAAGCTTTTTTAAATATCATCGTAAATCCCTAGGATGTATTAACTCATTTAATAAATATGAATGCATCATTTTATCTACATAAGAAAAGACCTAATAAAGCAACTTCCATTTTTCTTTTGATATTTGGCGGTAGTTTATCAGAAAGTGGTCTTGTTCTCTCGACTGCCTTTAATATTTAATGTGATTTGCTTTGCTGCTTTGGATGGAAACATGGCTAATGGCACCTCAGGATGAGATTGGGTTCAGCTGAGGGGTTTGGTTAAAACAAGTCATTAGTAAATTAAAAATTTTTAAAAATTTAATTTTAAAAACTTAAATTTAAAATTCATTTGAAATGGATCCCTTTGAATTTTTTTTTTATTATTATTATTTGGAAAAGCCTCTGAAAATGCGCGGACTGAAGAGCTGTGGGTGCGCTAGCCATGGTAAAGAGTTTAAAACTAGAACTGTTGTTCTTTTGAGTCATATCCATAATTACTCAGAACTTATAGAATGCTGCAAAAGCTTTCTTTTGGTTTTAAAAAATTGAACATTCATTACAGAATTGTAATGCCTATATTACGTGAGGTGTTGATTATTCCATTAATATAAACTTTTCTGACACTACAGAGTCACGTGGAGAGAGACGGGGTGATCAGCACGGCTTTATAAGAAGATCCCCATCAGAAAGGGAAAGTGTTATGCGTGCAATATTCTACACTTTATAAATGACTTCCATCTTTGCTCTCAACACATCACCCTCGAGGAGAGGAGGGGTGTGATTGTATGAACAATAACTTCATTACTGCATCACTCTGTGAATCTTTAATCAGTACTAACAAGAAGTTAAAAAAGACAAATAACCAATCCTTGCCATGTTCTGCCTCAGTCTATGCAGATGAGCTTATGAATATTAAAATGTTCCAGTCTGTAAATATAACGGCTTCTAAAAGAGCACAAGTGCTGTGAAGGAAGCAATGTTTTTTGGTTTAATAACTATATCCCTGCACCATCTTTTAGAACCTATCAATGCTAATGTAATACCACTTCCTGTGTAGTTCTGTTTTACACATGTATTTATAAATATATTTATATTATAACAATCTTGTTTTAACGCTTGTAACACATTTTCTTGTGAGATATTCTGGATTCAAACCATGTAATTTCTGGAAGAGCTGATGATTCTGTGCATCAACATTAACTTTTTTGCTCTTCGTTCTTTAGAAATGCGTTTTAAGCTGCCTTTTTTAACTTAAAACAACTACGATCTTGAGTATCTTGATGGAGTTTATTTGGTACTGTTTTTTTAATCTAAAAAAAGTTTGTGATAAACTTTATTGGAAGAAATTTGGAAGGTAAATCAGCCAGAGGATCAAGGATATCTGCATTTGTTCTCAAGATTAATATTGTTGTATTTGTGCTTAAAAAAAGCTAATGTCATGCTAAATGCTACAGCTTCATTTCTTACTAATAACGTTGGGAAAGCAAATGTAATCTCTCTTGCTCTGTTTTGGATGAGTCACGTATGATTATCCGAAGTGATAAACCTGTGCCTCTAAATGTTATCCATTATCTGATGTTTTCTCATTAAAATGTTGAACATACCTTTCCGTCTCATGTTGTAAGTTTATTTTTCTGCTGGAAGTGTGATGAAAGAAACTGGAATTCACTCATGCAATCATGTCAGCTTTTCATTACACTATAGATTGTTAATTATTATTTTCAGAAATTATAACAAAAAGTATACAGGAATAAAAAGTACCGGTACTAAATTGTAGCTGAAACTGAGTTTTCATGCTAATTTGTAAATCAGTATGTATAAAGTACAGGGATTTGAAGGTGGGGGTTGTTTTTGAGTAGTCAATTACCAGACACTAACCTTATTTAAAAAAAAAAAAAAAAAAAACATTCTGGAGGTTTCAAAGTGTTCCAACTCGAGTTGCTATATCTCTTCAGACTGATGTTTCCATAGAAACAGTGAAAAATGATGCCTTGACTTTGAATTGGGAAAAACTCTGTACATATACATCATATTCACCACAGGTTATCTATCAGTCTGTACAAGATCATACGGGCCAAAATTATCTTCAAGATGAAACATCACAGAGAAACAGGGTTTGATTATGTTCATTATAGTAACAACTAACGTGCCATCACAACCGCTCCCTAGCAACCAAATCCATTAAACTATATCTCAGCTTTGGAAAATAATTGAGACATTGGGGATGGTCTATTTAACTTCGCTATGAAGAGAACATTGTCAATTATTCCTCCATAGCAACCAAATTGTTATATCACTATCTCAGCTTAGTAAAATCAGAGACATGCCGATTGCTTTGTTATCGTATTAACATAAGTAACGTTATATCAACTGTGTTACTGACCCCTCCATAACAACCCATATAGCATATCTCTATCTCAGCTTAAGAAAGTCATAGAGCCTTAGGGGTAACTGTATTGACATGGGAAACAATATATTAGGTCCCTGATCCCTTCATAGCAACCAGACTGGTTACCATAGCAACCGACATGCCACACCTCTATCTCAACTTAGGAAAATGATCAGGACATGGGGGTAATTGTATTTCACTTGTATTGACATGGGGAACAAAATATTAGGTCACTGACCCCTCTATAACAAACAAATTAGCATATCTCTATCTCAGCTTAGGAAAATAAGAGACAAAGTGGTTGCTTTATTTTGTATTAACATAGGGAACATTGCCTTCATAGTAACCAGACTGTTTACCGTAGCAACCAAATTGTCATATCTTTATCTCAGCTTAGGAAAATCATTGAGACATGGGGGTTCATTTATTTTACTCATATTGACCTAGGGAACATTTTATTATGCTACTAACCCCTCAACAGGAAACCAAACTAGTTACCATAGTAACAGATATGGTATATCTTTATCTCAGCTTAGGAAAAACCTATAGACATAGAGGGTTGCTATATTTTCCTGTTAAATATTGTATAAATGTTTTACAAATAGTTGTTTGTTTTAAATGGCACTAGTACAAGCCAACATCAAACTTTAGTCTTTAATCTATTTTATTCATTTGTTGTTGCTCTGGAAAACCCCAGTGTACCATAAATTCCTCGTATGTGTGTGTCCTTTATCAAATTCTAAAGATTAAATATCATACGAGAGAATATCAGAAGGGTCTTACCTGAGCCGTGGAGAACTGAACTGGTGGTACTTCGAGGTCCTTGTTGCTCCCTCCATGTTGCTCGAAGGCACAGGAACCATCTGCTGTGTGGTTGGTCAAGTGGGTTTTCTAAATTCCATAGACGGCACGGTCCTCGAACACTTCATTTGTCAAGCTTTAAATAACTACACTATAAATGTCATAAAACAAATAACAGCAGTGATGGTTCCTATTGTACTTTATTGTTTCTCACATTTGCATGATGGAAAATGAGGAAAAGGCAACAAAAAAAGTCTGATCATACCGTTACATATTAAGAAAGAAAACAAGAAATATTAGGGAACTAATACATTTAAGAGTGTCTGGTGTGGATGTTTTCTTTGAGGACGTCTATATGAAACACTTCTAGTGCCTCTGGTTTCAGCCGAGAACAAACAAAGAGGGTGAACCATAAGAAACAAACTGCAGAGGGACTGCTTTCTTCTTCTGTCCTGGTTTAATACTTGGGACGCTTTGTGTCCACCCTGCACCAGAGAGGAAAAAACAAATTTGAGTTTTGAAATGTCCAAACATTCCTTTGTAGAACGACTACAAGCTTAAACTCTTCTGGGCTTGTTTGGAGTTACTGGTTTGTGTGTTAAAGCAGGACTTCCAAAAGTGCCTGGCCAAAGATCGAAGAACCCAGTGACCTTCTCTGCTGCTTAACCTCTATCAGAAGTTTGCATTCTAACAATTGTTCATTGAAACGGTTTTAACTTATTTCATAGCGCTGCTTAGAGCTGCACTGCTTCCATAAGCTGTCTAGACGTTATAAATCATCTGCCCAGGGCATTTGGAGACAGGATCATTTCCAGTGAATCAGTCAGAGAACAGTTTGTTTACAGTCAACACGATAATACGGTTTTGTACTCTTTTATAAATGGCCCTAATTAAACCCCCCCACCCCCCAGCTCTTAAGATTTGGTTTTCTCCCCTTTAACGTCAATAACAGTCTTAAGTCTCTTGAGGTAGTTGTTGATGAGGTTCTTTATCTTCTCTGTTGGTAAAGCAGGCCATTCTTCTTGGCAAAAAAAACCTCCAGCTCTTGTAAATTGTTGCACATTTAAGTTCTTCCCGGAGCGCTTCAATCATATTGAGGTCAGGAAACCGAAATCCACTCCAGAACCTTCACTTTGTGTTGGAATGACCAGTAGCGTCCCATGATGATGCAGATTTTCCTCCAGTATCTTTTGAGAACATGCTGCCTACAGCTTCCCAACGATTCTGACCAAGTTTCCTGTGCCTTTGGAGGTCACACATCCCCAAAATATCAGTGACCCGCCTCCATGTTTCACAGTGGGAATGGTGTTCGGTTCATGTTCCAGAAGTTTGGAGCTTGTCTCTGAGCTGTTTTGGTGTATTGTAAGCGGCTAGTTTGTGGCATTTGTGTAGGAATGGCTTTCTTCTGGCAAGTCAACCATGCAACACATTGTTTTCTTTGAAACAGCAGTGCCACATTTCTTCACAGAGCCTCGAATTTCAGCTGAAGTTATTTGTGTTTTTTTTTACATCCCTTACAATTTTTCTGGCAGTTGTAGCAGAATGTTTTCTGTTGGTTTTACCAGAATCCCTCACTTTCCACTCCTTTGTCAGAGTTCGAACATTGCTGATTGGAATTCTCAGTTCTTTGGAGATCTTTTTACATTTACATTTATGTATTTAGCAGACGCTTTTTTCCAAAGCGACTTACATTTTTATATCCTTTTCCGGTTTTGTACAGTTCAACAATCTTGTCTCATAGATCCTTGTAGCTCTTTAGTTTCACCATTTCTCAGAATTCTGAAATATCACTGGATGAAAGAGGCAAGGGTCCATCAGGAGCTACAAACTCAGAAACACTGATTCCAAGCAAACAGGTCGAGGTGAGGATGGTTACCTTCACCAGTCACTTAAACCAGTCTGTGACAATTTTTGTGCATGTCGTCAGGCAAAAAAAGAAAAAAAAAAGATCAGGGTCATTTGGAAAATTTCATTATGATTTAAAAAGAGTAAAATTAGTCATTTGACAACACAATCAGAAAATTTGCCAATGTGTTTAAACTTACGAGAACTTTACGTGTAATCTGTGCAAGCCTTTCAAATGCTAGACATCACCATTAGTGATGATTCACAAGCGATTTCTTCTTATCGATACCAAGCTTTAAAAGCTGATGTCTACCTCACAGTCAATGAAATTGGAGGTATATACCATATTAAGCGGCCATTAATGAAAAAATAATCCTAGGATGAATTATTTAGTGGTACACCATAAATGGAATGGAATTGACCAACTCAACGTTCAGCAGTTAATCCGTTGACAAGAAAACACTGCAAATAGCTTTTAATGCCAAGTAGTATTTTTAAATCAAACCTTTAACACGACTGAAGAAAAGAGGGCTAGTCACTTACCCATCAGCCTCCATTTTCTTCCTCTTCTCTATGATCTGCAACAGATGAGCATTATGTGGTTGAATAAACACAAAACATGATATTAAACTGATCAAGACAAAAGTAATGATGGATTTCTCTTTTATTGTGGAATTAAATATGACTTCAGTTCACAACAAAAGTTTTTGCTCTAAAAAACATCTTACTATGACAAAATGTTGCAGTTCTGGTCTAAATTAGTTTACAAAAACAGAATGTTGTGTTTTTTTGTCTTAAGTATAACTTGTCAACGTTTGGGTGTCCAAACAATTACCCGTCAAGAAAAAATAAAAGATGGCTGAAAGGATTCTCAAAAATTATTATTACGATTCAAATTGTAATGTCATATTACTGACGACACTGTGACTTATCCCCTGTGTTCACAGCCTTGCTGCTTGCGTATCTCTATGGCAACCGCAAAGGGGATGCTGAGCCAACTTGACGCTACGAGAACCGTTGGCAGATACATAGACATAAGAACTATTGTAAAATCCATTTTTGATTTTACTAATTTAATTATAAATAAAGTAGATTTTTCCACCAATCCAGCCTTTTGATTAAAAAAAAAAAAAAAAAAGGAAAAATGTGTTTTTGTCCAATTTACTACTAACTAGGTGAAAATGCAGTCCATTTACCAAGTTTATTGACTTTTACTCAATTTTAAATTTTTTTTTTTTTGGTCAAAGATAACCTACAAGAAATTTTGCAAGAAAATTAAAAAAATAGTTTTAGAATTTTCCCATTTCAAAGTTCAGCTTACTAAGTAAATATTAACAATTTTACAATAAACAAAGTCTGAATAATTGAATGAATATAATTGATTTTTAGACACAAACTTTGAAGCTCGACTCATCTGAACTGTCTCTACTCAATAAAAGTTCTGAACTCACAGCGCTGATTTTCTTCCACTGTCGGTCCAGCTCAGCTTTCTCGTTGGTCTCCTTAAAGCGTCTGGTCTTTCGCCCCTCTGACATTTTAATGCCGTACTGGAAGGCAGCCCTATGAACACATTGCGTGTCATCCATGAAACAAACACAACACGGTGCTTCTCAATCTGTTCTGAGTCAGCAGTATTTGAGAACTCCAGCTCCATTAAGATTTGCATTATCAGAAGAGAAGATGAAAATAGAGTTTCTGTTACTTTGGCAGAGCCTCCTTCTTGTTCATGTAGTCACTGTACTCCTCCTGAGTGTCAAAGTCCCAACGTCCCAGCGGCCCCTTCTTATTGCCCTGCAAACATAGAACCTGTGATGAGCGGAGCCGAACAGAGAGAGATGGAGACAGTGAAGCATTCCCTCATCCATCCATCCACGTCACACCTGGTCCATCTTGCTATAGTCCACTTCTTCATCACTGTCCACTGCCAGATCGTCCATCCTGCAGTAGAGTGAAATCGTTACTCTTAATTCACGGCCAAATCCCAAAAATGTTCTTGAACATTCAAATTACTTTTTATTATCACATTCAGGCTGCCCATGTGTTCAATGGGGGGTTTACAACAATTTCTTTAGGGATGCAACCATAATTGATGTGCTTGTGACCCACGTTTTTTCGGTTTCTCATTTGAATAACTCCTGTGTATTTATCACTAGTTTACACATGTGAAAAGGCAGATGTCAGGAAAAGAAATGTATGTCCGCGAGCAAATATCCAATCAATGAACTGTTCCAATTGTACACATTCAATCAGCGAGTACTTAAGAGTTAGAGGAGGGTGGGACTTCTCGTGTTTCTCTCAGTGAGTGGAGGAATGGTCAGCACTTTGAGGAGACAGTCAACTTTTTGAAACCTGTGTTGAAGACCGTTTGCTTTGTTTAATATGACAAAGATGGAAAAAAAAAAGATAAACAAAAATGTTTTATCAGATCTAACCAAGCAAAAGGCAACATATGAAACACAAGCGTCACCTGTGCCATCTTCAGACAGCTGTTCCTGGTTTCAGGACCCCTAGGTGCGCATAACTTTCTCCTGCCTTAAATCCCTCTCTTCCTGCGCTAATCTGCTCGCTGCTGAGGAAGCTCATGTCCACCTTGCTACGATTGTTTATTTTATTTGTTTTAATATAAAGTCAAAGGTTTTGTAGATGTGTCAATGTTTGATTAAGCAAAATAAAGCAATTCTTAAAATGTAAAAATCTCAAAAGTTAAAAATCAAGGTACATACTGAACCGTGAGCTTTGCGTACTGTTGCATCCCTAATTTCTTTTATTTAAAAAAAGCTACTTTTTATGCAATTGAAGCATGCTTTCATCGAGAAAGATCGAATTTTATGGCAGCAAGGTGGCACCATCTTTACTTTCGCCGACGTTTCCCTTGTGATAGATAGGCTTACACACGGATGAATCCAGGAAACACAAGCACTTTTAACCACTTAACCCCTAAGGCCTATTTTCAGAGAATCCTATCTATACCTTCACTTTATAAGGCATTTCTCAGCTTTTACAAGGCGTAAACTGCAAATCTTGGTATCAAAATGAAGATAGGTTCTTGGGGAGTGGTGTGTATGAGTTAATTTGACAGTCAAGAACACTGGGTAATTGATGTTGGAATGGCCAAAAAATTAACTCCGCCTAAAAAAAAACACATGTTTCCTCTAATATCTCCTTATTTTATTTATAACAAAGCAAATAAACACAATCAATTGTAACCACTACATGTCAAGAACATCTGTAGCAAGTTTGGTGTTCATACTACAAGAAACTAATATTCTGTAAAAGTTTTGATTGAACAAAGTTCAGGCGTAATCCATGTTGGCACAGTTTGGTACAATTTGGCACAATAATTGAAATATGGAAAAAATCTTGTCCAAAGCTTCAGCTACGTTCATGGTCTTCTTTTCTTGCTTACAGGACATGATTTCAGCAAAAAAAACTCCTAAAGAAACGCTGTAAAAGGGGGGTGGAAGCCCCTTTACGCTGTCTCCATGC
>SRMA01026720.1:0-97938 GCA_007224835.1 Danionella cerebrum | reverse complement strand
TCACACTCGTGGGAATTCTTACCATGGTTTTGTTTATGCATTAGTGCACACCGGGGCTTCCGCAACGTGTGTTGTAAAACACATCATGGTATTGTTAACTTTTAATGAACTTTTTTTTTAAACATGAGTAATAATAGTAGTGTAATATTTGTTGCAGACGGTTCAAACTACCAATCATCACAGATTGCATCATGTAAAGGAGTTTCATACGAACGAGTAACAAAAAAGTGTTATTTTATATAAAAGTGTTTTTTTACTTTGGATGCGTTTCAACCATGTGTTTCAAACTTCAAAAAACAAATAATAAACTTTTAAAAATGATGATACATTTTCTACATTTACATTTAATTTGGTTTTTTTCCAATGACAGTTACTAGTTTCTGTGTTTGGTGAGAAAATCAAATTCTTATGTTTTCATTTTGTGACCTTCTCAGGAGTTTACATGTTCTCCACGTGCTTGTGTGTGTTTCAGGGCACTCGGGTTTCCCCTGCAATCCCAAAAACATACAGCAGGCTAATCGGAAAAGCTAAATTCCCCTGTGATTGACTGGCGACCTGTGCAGGGTATATCCCCCGAAGTCCATTTGAGATCCAGCAGGCCCCCTTGACCACGAGATGAAACAAGCGGGTAAGAAGATAAATCAATGAACAAATGTTTTAATTTTGCTTTCTTCTTTTAAATTTGGATTCAAGTACTTATCGTATGTCCGGCCTCATGGAACGTGTGCGCTGGACCTATAACCACGAATTGCACAGGGCGACACTGGTTCGAATCCTAAACGTGTTGTCATTTCCCAGCCCTCCTCTTTCTCTGCCTGCTTCTCTTCGTGTCAGATTGCTTTCTTCTTCATTCTAATTAAAGGCTAAAATGCCCTCCACCCCCCTCCAAAAAAAAGCATATTTTATCGGCGACATAAAATCGAGATATTTATTGTGTCACTAGCAGAGTGTATTGTTACACCCCTACTCTTGCAGTAGGAGATGCAAACAAATTTAGAAACAAATTTGTGACTGTGACATACAGTTCATGTTATCTTTTGCCCCTTGTGTATAGCATAACAGATGCCAACTGTTACCCATCAGAGACAGAACGACGACAGCTCTGTCCAGACCAAGCATCAATGGATTAATAATCTGGATCTACTCTGAGCCAGGGCCAATCCATACAGCATAACACCCATTCCACACCGTTCCACAGCGCCATTTTTGTGGTTGGCACACTAGACACGGTGTCTTCATTTGTCCATCAACACATGACATGTGGATGTGCCTCCAAAGGACACTGGCCATCATGAAGGGAATGCCACATTTTGTTATAAAATCTACTGGCACCGTGGAATTTACATGGAAGCTCTTGCAATGAGGCATTCGTGAGGTCACATTCTTAACGTGCTTAAAGCAAGTCTTGTCATCCTTTGCAAATGTTCGAAAATCCCTCGCACCTGCTTTAACACGTAAGAGAGGGAGTGTTTACAGAGCTTTGGTCATGGCCTGCTCTCATCAGAGTCAGAGATCTGTGAAAGCTGTGTGAGTTTCAAACATTTCAGGGACGAACAGAAGTTGAGAGATGTGTATTTTGATTTGTATTGGGAATATAAAGCTAAGAAAATCAGTTTATTGTTACAAACACCCTAAGATATATTCCTGTGGTGTACAGGACGTACATGGTGTGGTTGCACAACAGGATCCAGGACCAAATAATTTCCCAACCTTCCCCCTCTCTCTTTCCCAGTTTATGTCATGCCAGATTTTAAAAATGACACCACAAATTGTGCTATTATCAAACTTTTTGTCTTCAGACAGATGAAACAAAGTTGTTTTTTAGAACTTTGGGAACCTTTACTTCACAAAAATGAAAAAAGTTATTAAATTAAATAATTGATACATATCAAATAAAATTGTCTTAAAATGTTAAGTGAAACAAACACAGTCAAAAAATGAAAATAAATGAGCCAATCAAATGAATTTGAGCCATTCCACAGAAATGGGTACCGTTTATATCACTGGGACTTTATATTTAAACTATTGATAAAATCAACATAAAAAAACTGAAAAAATACTGTTAGTCCCCAGTCTTTGATGCTACACTTCACCATAATATATTATGATTCTGATAAAAAAAAACTTGCATTGATATGTAAATCCGTATATAATGTTTGTTTCAAATACATTTACACAAATATCTATAATAAAAAAATATGTCCCCATCTTCTGTCCCCATCTTACTTACCATAACCCATCCCATAAGTCAGTTTTTCAGCAGGAAGTTGCATCACTTGGGTCTTGAGAAGGCCATGGGAAGAGCAAAGGTAAGTTCTCTCAATTTTCTTATTTGCATATTTGATGATTTTGTGAGGAAATCCTGGAGCGACATTTAAAAAATAATATCCTGTTACTCAAATTAGTTGAGAGATTTAATTAGTTTAGTGTAAAAATCCACATATTTGGTAAATAACAGAAGTTCTTAATTCTACAATCATGGGCACCACGTGGCTATTTAGCATGTATTTGCTAATTCTTCGCTAAAAACTCAGTCCTGTTATTTATATAAAGAATAGCAAGAGGGTTAGTAACTAGAAAAATAAACAGCACCCATCTTTGAAATCTAAAACATTTAAATAAGTTCCTTTAGACGGACCAATACCTATTTAGAATACTTAAGTATGCTTGCTATTGGTTTTGAAATTAAGCTCATTTCTCATTTCTCAGTGGCAAATAATGTGTGCCTTTTGTGACTTTCATGTTCTGATCATTAAAAATGATAGTGTGGATACTGGAGAATAGCTAACAATTGAGACCAGATTGAACTTTACTCCTAATGGTTTCCTAAATTACCCTGAGGCATGGTTTTGGAATTGTGGGAGGAGAACCCCAAGAGTAGACCCACACTCACATGGAGAGATAAATGACCTTTACCTGCGCATTCATTCTAACCATTGGAACAGCAGTAGGGGAAACGCATATGATTACGTATGTGACCAATTATTGGCCGGTATGATGTCACATGACTGTGAGATTAAATAAACTAGAGGTATCAAAAGAAAACACAGATCTCAGAGTAACAGTTATTGTTTTGCTCTATGTAAAACTACGTCTGCTGGTGTTGGATTGTACAGTAGTTCCTGGACAGGATATTCCAGTAGCTCCATGATACACATTGTGACATTTCTGTATCGCCACAATATGTAGTTACACTCCTATACGCTTCCAGTGTAAAGCAATCTGTGCTCCAATAATGAGTGTTATTTCACAGAACTTAATCACTATGCCTCTTCTATGGCACCTTTCAAGAATGCCGCAGCCAAGTGCCAGACAAGAGGCCCCGTTTCTTATCCTGTGGAAAAGTGGCACCTTCCCCGACCCAACATTTCTGATCAGAGACATCCATCCACCAATAGCAAGAGGTGATGACAGCACCACCACGCTCCTCAGCATCTTCACAAACAACTCACAACATGTTTCTCTCTGCAGCAGTGACACAAAAGATAAGCTTTGAGCCAAACTAGGAAAAGCTGGCCACTGAATGTAAGGAAATAGGCATGTAGTAGAACCCTGCAATTGATCCCAGATTAAGCTAATGTAGGTAGAGCAACGTTTAAATTTGAAACTTCATATTCCACAAAATATGTAGAACAGAAACGCAGGTACTCAAATAAACATTACAAAATTCCACATTTTGTCACTCGAAACCCATGTATTCATCAACCATTATGTTTTTATGTCATGAAATTTGGATGGATGATATACTCATAATGAAACAAAAATCCAAAAGTTGCAGCATCGCATGGCCAGTTTGTTGCAATACACACTACGACCAATCCTTACTTAGATTAGTATTCAGAAATTTTTACCCAACAATACAGGACCATTTTTTCTCAAACATTCTAGTAATGTTTTTGCAGAGATTCTTGTTGCAAATGTCAAAATTGGTAACAAGAGGTACCTATTATTCCTCCTTTGGTGGCGCTATAACCAAGAGAGTATGTTGTAAATGTGTTCAGACACGGTCTGTTAATATAGTTGGTAAATTTGGGCCCGATCAGACATTGTATGGGTGAGCTATAACAACTTCCTGTTTACAGTGAAATGTCAATTTCGACAGCCAACTTCCTGTCGATTTAGTTTTTTTGTAGGTCATGGTTTCTTACAGTAGTCTTTCAAACATGTACTTTAAACACAGTCTGAAAAGGTGGTAAAAAACTCTAGAAAATTTGATATTCAATGTGACCACTATGTGGCGCTGTTACTGACACTGTAGTTTGCTCTATACATGTGTCTGAACATTGACTCTCAACACATTTGGCAAGTTTGAAAAACAAGTTGGAAGTTATCCTGCTCCATGGTGAAACAGAAATTCAGAAGATTGTCAAGTATGAAGCGATGTTTAAAAAGCTTCACAATTTAGCATCGCAGAGAACTTTAGATGAGACTGATGGTGATCACATGAAATCTCTAGGAGGAGCATGTTAAAGAACAAGGCCTTCAATTGTACTAAATTTGGACTTTTTTGGTTGGTCTTGGTCCCTTACATAAGTGTTCATTACAAACCATTCTAAAAAAGCAGTAGAAAATAGATGTTCCCTGTTGCCACTAGACAGAGATAGAACTGACTCTATAGGTTGCTAATTATATTTCTTCAGACCTTGACTCTTAACACGCAAATTTGAACTTGATCCCACATTGCATGGCTGAGTTATTAGCAACTTCCTGTTTATGTCAATATTTTGATTTAATGGCTTAAAAAGTTTCTCAATTTAACTTTCCAAATGCCTTAAGATAATTGAGTTTAGAGATGAACAGATGAAATATCTAATAGAGGTTTGTTACATTTTTAGAAGTTTTTGTGACTTCCTGTATTATATTACTTACATTTAAGTCTTGGTACCCTATGCAGGTGAGCTGAATTTCATTTGCGTACAACAAACTGAGAGTGTAACAAAAGCTGAAAAGCATTAGGTAGCGCTATAGAGTGATTTTGCCACACCCACCTTTGGAAACACAATGAGTCAGATGTAAATGTTCACCAGTTGTGATGTGTGTGAAATTCTGTGACGTTTCGAGTATGTTTAGGACCTCAAATGCACAGAAAGCCGCAATACAATAAAACTGAGCAATTACAATAGGGTTCTACATACTTTTTGTAATGACAGGGGTCTATACACTGTTTTAATTTCACTCAAGACTTATTTGGTTTCATCAATGGTCTCCAAACCATGAACTCCAAAATGAATTGTTAATCTGACGAATGTTAATCACAACGAAACTTTTTAAGTTTGATCGGAGTAAGGCTGGGCGGTTTGACCAAACCAAAATTTTATTTCACAGAATGAGAAATTTTATTTCACAGTAATGATATCTTTGATGCTATATTTTTATACAGGTAGCTATTGAAGAAAATGTACAAAAAGGCTTTATATAATAAATAATAAGAAAAGTATAATTACATAATAAGAAAAGGGCTTGATCTTATTTAATTATTTTGTTTTGTATTTTTAGCTTTATAATATAAATAAATGATGAGTCCCTCTTGCTGCTCAGGATTATCTTTTGAGCCCTCTTCGTCTGTACGTTTCTCCTTTTCGATGTTTTCACAACCTCCCAGTGTATCCTTCAGTATTGCATTCAATGGTTTGACCGGTTTCAGCTTCAAGTGTGATGCACATGAGTTGGCCGCGCCCACTTATTTACTTTTCGCTCTATACACAGAATTTTTTTTTTTATATATTCCATTCCGCGGTAACTATATATACCGTCAAACCCCTCTGACCTACATCTTTGAGATCTAGTTTTTGTCAAATGAATTGATGTTCATATAACAAGATTACAACAAATATTTTCAACCTGATTAGTTTTGTTGGACAAACACAATTGAATTGAATGGATTATTTTTTGAGCGCAGACCTCCTTGAAACTATTCGTCAACAAGATACATTTATCAAAGGGAACTTTGTCAAGTGTGAAGTGCTGTGACTGGAAAATATTTGATAGCACATGATGCAGGATGAGATAAAAGTGTTTCATCCGGAGCTTAATTGTGTCCAGTCTGTGATTACAAAACCGCACGATCACCTTCTGATTCGTTACTGCGCTGTTGCAGTGAACTGTTGGTGTGTTTGTGCTACTGGGCTCCATTGGTTCTGCCATGGAATTGCACACTTGTGTTCAGGATAAAGACAGGGGTCAAAGTAGAATGCCAATAACAGCAAAGTTAAGTCCAGGAAAAACAAGCACGATGTATTTCTGTTCGAATTAGATAAGAGACAATTTTTCTAGTGAACCAGATTTAGGTTTTTTAAATCCTGGGAAGCTTCTGTTACACAAAGATGTCTCCACACGGATCAACGGGTTTTCTCAGCATCAAAACAAATCTACGGTGGCCGAGAGAGCAAGCAAAACACATGCAAATGGTTAAAAAGCCAACAAGTAAAGAAAATATGTGTAAGTATGCATAAACACATTAACCCTCACAACACAAATATCGGTAAACCAGCTGTGATTTATCTACTTACAACATATGAAAAACAGAAATAAACTTTGATTTGTGCTCTAAAAAAGAGAGCTCAGAACAAAAGGCAGAAATGTGCCAAACGTGTTGTGGATCTTAGGTTTTTCCCTGGTACCAAATCTTTTTATTTTGATAAGGATGATGCGGAAAGATACAGGAACAAAATCAGAGACCGGGCCGAAACTTCACACCAAAGGAAAAAACAGAGGAGCTGAAACGTCAAAATCAAAACCTAAGCAAACAGACACGGTAGCAGGTGATCGAGATAAATAATGACCTCACAGTGAGACAAGCAGAGAGCTTCTTAAAAAGAGCTGCTCTCAATTAAGGCCTCTCCAAATTTTTGCTCCAAAGTTTCATGAAACAACATGCCTCGATCAAAAACCAACGGGCACAAACGTGACCTCAGACATCTGAGGCTTCTATTTCGGCTTCCTTTCGCTTCCATATCGGATCCGTTTTCACAAGGAGAATGACAAATGAAAGCTGGCTCTTTTGATGACATCGTGAGTATGACGTAAATAAGCCACTTGGTCATGCCATGCACCTCGATCGAAAACCATGTGGCCCAATGGGACATCACATATCTGACCGAATGAGTGGTGCCAATGAATAAGACTTTGCAGTGCCACATTTTGCAAGAAGAACAACCAATGAAAGCAGACTCTTTTGATGTGAGAAGGACGTAAAAGTGCCCATCCCACATTTTCACAGCAACTTCGCACATGAAACAGGAAAAAATATCGAACCACAAATCCTCTTTTCTCCTTTTTTGTCAAACCGCTCCCTGTTATCAGTCACCAACAGAATAACCTGCTCGACATCCATGATTTCTCTATGTGTTCTTTGATCTCTTTTCTGTCGTTGTCTTCTTCTTTCCTGCTTCCTCGTGTGCATCTGTTGTACGATAAACGCCATCTTTAGGCAGGAAGCATCATTTCATTACAAGACCACATTCACTAACCAGTCACTCCTGAGAGAAATCATCTTAAATTCAACTGAAGCGTGTTTATCGGCTGTTGGAGGAAGCCGAAGTAAAACCCTCATCACACTTGAACAAGCAAACTCCATTCACTAAAGTGCTACCCACTGTGCCAGCATGCAGTTCTATTCAAAATTCTGAAAGTGAGCAGTTAATTTTAAACTTGTACTCAGTTTGTGACACTCCTTTGATATTTACTGTAAAGTTTGTTCTGTAAGAGTAAAGGTCCAGCTTTGAGAGCCTTCCCATAGCAGTCGTGTGTCATCATAACAAACAGTGGCAACAGAAGCTCGCCCTACGATCTTGAATTAATGAGTAAACTCTCATTCTACCGCCCGCCCGTTTGTCCTCTCCACCCCTTTCTGTTTCTCTTATAAACTTTGTGCCTTGAGATTCTCAATATCCTCCTGCTGCTTTCACTTCATACTGAACATTTGAAAAGACTGCCTTCTGAGAGGTAGGGAGAAAGATCTTTATTTTACTAAAATCTGCCTTAAATCTATAAAATAGGCAATTTGCAAACATTTAGTCTCACACAACTTGACTTTATTAATTTTCTTGGGGTTTCCTGAAATAACTGGGAAGACATTAAACATCAAATCGTCATCAAAAAGAAAGCTGCACTGACACCACTATTATACATTTCTATGCAAATCAACGACAAGGAAACTGTAGGTTGACAAAAAAAAATACACAGATAAAGGATGATTTGAAACAAAATAAAAGTACTTTTTGTACTAAGCAGAAAGAATAACTGCACATTATTAACCAGTTATTTGGTCATTCAAAATCTCCCAAAGACCCACTAAAAGATCACAAAAATGTATTTACACCTCAAAGTCCATCCACCGATTGTCTTTAGGTATTTATTCCTGCTTAGAGGCTTTCTTGAACTTTTTCATTTTCATACTTGTATGCTTTTATTTCTAAGGCAGGTTTATGTCCATCATTTTTACAAGGTCCTGTTTGTACAATGCTTTGCTCACGTTTGGCTAAAGGTGTGTACACCCTGGACTGGTCTCCAGTTTATCGTCGGGTCATATTCAGTCCTAAGGGAAATTTAGAGTCTTCAATTTGCCCATACAGGATTTGAATTGAATCTTGTGGTAATGGTATGAATGTATAAAACAATTAAACTCACACAATGATGTATATAACACTGGAGCACTGCTTACACTGTTGACACCAGTAATGTTGATTTAACACTGTGAACTCAGCTGTGCCTGAAGCATGTAAAGCATGCAATCAACCTCTTACTCTGAGGTGGCAGTACTACCCACTCCACCAGAGTTCTGCCCCAGTTAATGTACATACTCAAATTAATTACTTCAAAACTTCTCAATTTCACCTTCTCAGAAGGAATTTGGGTGTACATCTCTAAAGACTTGTTTTTAAAAAACAACAGTTTTTTAATCAACCACCTATAAAAATGTATATATAATTAAAAGCAGCAATCAAACGATTCATCCCCCCCATTGACAAGTTGTTGCACTATGACCAACACTAAATTACGAGATGCATTCAAGTGAGAGCTGGTAATACTTCTGAAAAATGGGGGCTAATTCAAGAAATAATGAAAATCAGAATACACAATGTCATTATATTCTGGGAATGTTGTGTTATTGACAACAATTAAGTTATTGACAACTTCCTGCTTCATGGCGAAACTTCGAATTTCAGCAGTCCGCCAAGCAAAAACAGTTCAACGAATTGAAAAAAGCTTTGCAATTTACCATTGAGACTGCCAGAGTTGGATGATGATCACATGCAATCTTTTGAAGGAATTCGTTCTCCAATTCGTCTGGAACTGTACTAAATTTTACAAGAAAATTCAAAATAAGTGACTTACTGTCGGTTTGGAAAATCGCTCCGATTGTTTTTTTGTTTTTTAGGTCTGGGTCCCTTACGTAAGCGTTCCAAATTTCAAACATGTACTTCAAACACAGCAGAAAAAACAGCAGAAAATGGGATATTCCACGTTGCCACTAGGTGGTGTTATAACAACATTGTAGGTTGATGGGTATAGATTTCTTCAGACCTGGACTCTTAACACAAGTTAAATTTGAACACGAATGGACATTGCATGGCTGAGTTATTAACAACTTCCTGTTTAGAGCAAAAGTTTTGATTTCCATGGTCTACAAAAGTACAACATGCGCAAGAGCGGCCATTTTAGGAGGTTTTTGCAACGTTTTCGACTTCCTGTCGATTTTATAATTCATGTTAGTTAAGTTTTGGTTCCCTACACGTGTGTCACACCCATTTTTCCAACCCTAATTGATTTCATTATTATTATATTTTTATTATTATTATTATTATTATTAATAATAATAATAGAAGAAGAAAGAAGAAGAAAGAAAAGAACTAAAATGTATGAGTTAACTATAAACCTTTAAAACAATGGATGCAGTTTCTGTGACATCAGCTACAGGCTTCTGATAAAGTGCTAGGGGGCTAAATAGGGCATAGCGGGTTATTGAAAATACATTATCCTTTTAATATTGAAGACTTGAGAGACAGGATTGTAATGAACAGAAACTAAACAGGTTTATTTATGCATTGATAGGACGGGACAGAAAAGCATGTATTCACCGCCTGGAAGTTTTTGTCTCTGCTCTGTTTTGCTCCGGTCTATTGGTCAAAAAAGAATGGAACGACAAGGAACTACCACCTTAAATATTCAGTCTTCACTCAGGAAGCATGTCACCTCATGAGTCACAGAGACAGGCTAGCATTTTTTACATTATTTAGTATCATCGTTAATATTAAGATTAATTGCAATGATTGAAATTTTCTTTTCCAGGTACAACAACGGGCAGCGGATCTTTTTAGACTTAATATAACTATTAAATTAGGGGTGTAACATATCGTGGCACAATATATCGCAATACAAAATTGTTACAATATGCATCGTGGAGCTACAGAGACATATTGTCTAGGAGCTGAAGTGTATTTGCGTCTTGGAGTGATTCTAGTCACTTCTTACCTTTTCTTCTTGTTATATGTATTATTTAATAGGAGACAATTATCCTTTACTCACATTTTAAACAAAAAAAGATTATAAAATCATTTCTCTCCATCTTTTAGAGTAAGAAAGATGACTTAATGCAAACCTTAACACTGCCCCCTAGTGGATGAATGGTATCAAATGCTCCCATACAAATCAAACTATACCATCACCTTCTTAGCTTTGTGGTCTTTTAAATACAGTCACAGAATTTTTTTCAATGACTGATTCAGTCGGTTAAAATTAGTGTTGTAAAATGTAATATCGAGGTATATATCGTATTGTGAGCAGAGTGTAGCATTACACCCCTATTTAATACTTTATATACTTTTGGTACCAAGCTCAGTTGAACACTTAGAATCTGTACACGACTGGGACCAGCCTCAAGTGGCCAGTCAAAGAATTGCAGCTTAAGTAATTTCTTATTGAGCGTTCAAAGAGAAATGGGATGTTGCCACTTGATTTCTCTCAAATTTGACTTTCGAGAGAGAGAGAAAGAGAGACAGAGAGAGAAAGATTTGCAGCCGTGCATTTCGTGGAGACTTGCATTAGGGGGAATGTGACCTTTTGTCATGTGAAGTGTGGGCACATATTTGGAGGGTGTGACAGGACTATAACCACTAGAGAAGTGGCTGTCTCTCGATATTTCTCATCTTTCACAGTTAACACAAGTGCCCTTAAGGGGGTGAGAGTATTGCAGGGCAAGCGGTTTAAACTTTGAGTGCTTCTACGTAGTCTTCAAAACATTTCACTCTGGTTAATAATGAAATTACAAGACAAATGCATAACAATTATACAAAACATGAAACATGTAAACCAAAAATATATCTTTAACAAAAAACTAATCTATCAAGATTTGATATTGAGAATGGAATCTTTTATACAGAGATTAAAAGAGCTTTAAAAGGCCAGCTCAATGTAGTTGACATCATTTCTAAAAAGATTACCTAAGCTACCCATTAGATCTTCTCAGAAATACTAATACATTTTTAACTTTAACTGTATCATCACCATCCTAAAATAAAACATCATCTTTCTTTTCCCACAGAGCACCGGGGCCAGCAGCATTATCCCATCATCCCACTCCTCTCAGAGCAGCATTTTATACTGAGCCTCTGTCAGGATGGAGCGGGTGCATCATGCGATTAGGAGAGCGTCCAACATCGAGGTCAACCCACAGACAAAGCGCAACCTCCAGGATCTGATCATAAACTTCTCCCTCATCCTGATCTGCCTGCTGCTCATTTATATCATCGTCTTGCTCATGTGACGCCACCCAAAAAAAACTGAATATATTCATCACAAGATGTACCGAAGATGTTGAACATTTTGAGGAATCGATACTGATTTGGAACACAATAATGTTTGTTGCCTTATTACTACAAATTTGCAGGTATTTGACCTTTCACTGGAGCAAATAGAAATGTCTTTGGTTTATTAATAGCCAACTATCTCCTAAAATCCACATATATACGGTTAAAACAGAATGGGGGTGGGTATTCTGGATTAATGTTGGTCAGCATCTCTGGAAGCACCCAGAGCACAATGAATGAGAGTTTCTTAACTTCTGTGATTTATCTTCTGTGTTTTTTTTAACGAGTGGTACCTGTGTTTTTTGACCTATAGTATGTGCTGAATAAATAAAGTATGGAATACAGCTTTTAGGATTCACCAGATGGGACATATCAGAACAAGATGTTTGCATGATCCATGGTTGATCTTTTAAACATTGTGGTGCATTTATAGCCAGTCTCCATTGGTGGTGATCCATTTCAAGAAGGGTATGATCCAAAACTTCTTTACCGGAAAGGAGAACTCCACAAATAGCCAAACCAGGGATTCAGGAAAACAAACTTTTGTTACCTCTAGACCTTTATAGTTAGACCCCACCCAGGCCGGATAGATTTCATCCCAAGCCTGAACATTTATATTGAGTGTTTAAAGTCGGAACCTGACCCAAGGCAAAATTCCAAACGTAATGAGAAAACCATTTTATTCTACCTTCTACATCTACAAGAGAGCTTTTTTATTACATGCACCAGACCAGAGGTGATGAAATATTATTGAAATATTATTGAAAATATTGAAATATTATTTCTACTGGTTTCACATTTTCAAGTGTATGACTTTTTCAGACTTTTATCCCCATCAAAAATCAAATTTAAGATCTATATTGTACTGTTCCTATGTTTTTCTAACAAACTGTTATAATTGAACTATAAAATCTATTAAATGTAAATATCTGTTAAAAAAAAAAACAGACACCTGCAGCAAAAAAAAGACAAAATATCTACATCTTCTCCACCATCATCTTATAAAGAGTTAAAAAGTCCCAGAGATAAAAGAACAGAAAAAGTTTGAAATGTGAACGTTTTGTTTCCTGACATATATTTACACTTATATATGAAATATATAATTTAGTTATTGATACTTGAACAGAACTTCAGATTAGCATCCAAACGTTTCTGAAAGATCAGCAATAACGTATAATATAAACGGGTCATTCATGAGGCTGTAATGTGAATCGTTAATGTTACTACTCTACGGTTCCTTTAGGAATTTTTGTGATTTATAATATCGTATTATTATTACCTATATATGCACTTATGACATGAAATCTAACATGGATTCTTTTGAAACCTTTAAAAGAGCTGTGTTTCATGAGCTAATTCCTTGTGAAAGGTTACTGTTAAATGGTGAACAATGGCACTGTTTTCATCTGAATCTAGTGATTTTTTTCTGATTTCAATTACATTTCAGACATATTTGCATTTGTTACAAGAAAACAAACTTAAAAAATAGATTGTAAATGACAAAAAATACTTAACTTGTGGTTGCTATGGCAGCCATCTTTATTAATGAATCAAGTGCAGTGCATGCTGGAGCACACTCCATCTGAAGTGTGTTTGAAAATTAGAAACTATCCTCGTCGCAGATCGTTGTGTGCTGACATCATGCACTTGCTAATGTGTATGCGCAACTTACCTGTGCACTTTAAAGTGGATTCTTACAGTATGTGCATTCTGTAAAATGTGTGTATGATCATAGTTTTCATCAACCTACTACCCGGTTGTTCGCCCCCAGGGGGCATGCATTTCTGTTCAGGTATCAGTGTCCAGTCATTGTCGCTGGGTTCCTCTTTGTCAAAAAAGATGGCTCACTCTGACCATCTATCGATTATTTTAGACCCAATGACTCGTGGACGCTAAGTCTAACCCTAACTTTGTAAACAGCATATGTTCTGATTATTTAAGACCTAAAAAGCAAATTTATTTAAATGTAAAACTTTTTAAGCCCTAAAATTTGGGGTTTAAAATGTAACTTTTTAAAGCCCCTTGAAAACCATTCATTCATTGATTTTCCAACCCGTTTATTTCCTTTTTTGGGGTCACTGGGGTCTGTCGGTGCACATTGGGCAAGAGTTGGGGGGTACACCCTGACAGATCGCCAGTCCATCACAGCCCTTGGAAACCACTATGCGCAAAACTAGAATATCTCGTAAAATATTTGCAAAAAGTACTGTTTCTAGGCAACGAGTCTACGAGAACAAAATAATCACTTCCTGTTAAACTGGTGCTACATTTCAGAAGAAAAATGGAAGTTGCTGCGTTAGGAAAAGGACAATTTTCGTATATAATAACTTACTTGGGTCTTAGAACACGTAGATGCAATGCAATATGCGCAGACACGTCATCCTGCTTTTGGAGGCGGGAAACTGGTGATGATCCCAAACCACTTTGATGACAGACTTTTAGAATGACCTTTCAGATATTGTGCAATGAAATCAGTTGGTTTGTCCATTAATGCCACCGATCGAGCCACAGTTTCCATCGTAGTTTCTGCACATTTTTTATTATCGGATAAAAGGTTTATCCTACTCCTATCCTAATTTTTTCATGCACATTTTCAAAACGTATGCGCATCTTGCAGTTTCCATCTAGGGTTTTGTCTCTCATCTGGTGAGTGAGTGAGTAGAAATCTGATGTAGAAAGGGTTGATGCTAAAATGGTATACTTTAGTTATTTAACTTATGTTTCCACCACACCCGATACACCCCCCACCACCACCACCACAACCAAGTCTATAGAGACTAGATCTATAGAAGCATAATGTTTTCTACTAATAAATTAAACAGTGAGAAAATTGTAGTTGAAATCTGACACACAAATAGCAGTCAAACTCATGTGTACATTTCTGTATGTTTATAGTAAAAAAAGCAGCATAAAATCAACATAAGGACATATTACGACAGAATTACATTTACAGTGAACTTTCTTGTTAAAGGCATTTCATGCATGGGATATAACCTTTCCATTTACTATTAGAACTAATATAATTTACATTTGATTTTATTGCAAATGAAGATTCATCGTTAACAAGACACCATAATACAAATATATAAGTGTCTGTGCAATTTATTTCAAAACTGGCAAGACATTGGTATTCCAACAGTGAAGGTCCATCCAGAAAAGACATTATTGTTAACAGTGTATGAAATAAATGTGCATCTCATTTGAAATCAAGTAATTGCCCATATCAAAAAAGAACTAATAAACTCACAGTGTGATATCAAGAACAGACGAATGGAGTATTTAAAATCTGCAGTTCCACATGCTCTTCTGTTGGGTGTCTTGAAAATTTTTCAAAGGAGAAGTGCTGTGAAAATAGCTCTTGTGTGGTTGCTGTTCTTTTGGTTCGACAGTTGGATCCTCACTCTTACGAGGGCTGCACAAGACAAAGATGTCAAACACACCCAGTTACATTCTAGAAAAACCACACAATTAAAGAATTACACACAGTGAGGCGCTACGTGAATTTGTTGATTCTAAAACTTACTGTCAAAAGTCGTGAAAATAAGCAGGTTTTCAAAATACAACTAAAGTAATACAAGGGGTTATAGACCTACAGTAAGTTCTGCTCCCTACACGCAGAATACGCAGTCTGCTAGGCCATTTTTCCGTGCACTCTCAAGAAAAAAAAGATGTTAATAAAAAAAAGTAAAGTTATGCATTAAAAATAAACTAATATTGTATGTGTATTAAATATTTTATTAATATTATTAATTATTAAATTTTAATTAATTAGTAATGTGTATTAATATTTTATACAAGTTATATAAAAATGAGCTGAATCACTCACAGTTAACGGTTCACCTTAAAAACGATGCAATGTTTCCAGAATAATTTTACTTTGTTGTGCTCAAGATATTGAAGGAGATCTGCATGGTTCACATCGGGTTTATTGTTTAATATTCAAGTTTATCTGAGTGCTTTCTTAAACCCTATATATATATATATATATAACATTTGCTCTCTTGTGTTTATTAAACAGTTAACTTATTGTTTTATGTAACACATGCTTTGTTCTTGTTTATATCTGGTAAAAAATTTAATTACTGTTTAATTGTTAAACTATTTAATTGTGGTTTCAAATATGGGATCTATTAACCCCGGGTCATTCAGATGAGATATTTAGAAACGTTTATATCCATGTCTCATTTACAGTAAAACTCTTACAGTAAGAATTATTGAGTGTCAGAATCCAAAATGTAAGAATATTTTACTCTCGCATTTTTGATTTACTCCATCCTGAACTTGGATTTTTTTTTCCTGAAGGGTTGCGCATTTAGAGTTGGGTGTTTTGGATACATTTTCAGGTGCAATTTCTCTTTTTTCTCATGGATGTGTTCAAAAACTCTACGTCATTTTAGTACAAATTATTGACTCTCAGAATCCAAAATGTAAGAATATTTTACTGAGGCATTTTTGAGTTCTTCCATCCTGAAACTTACTTTTTAGGGGAAAAAAGTAGCCAGCCAGCCAGCACCCCAGCCAACGTTTTAAGCATATTATGATGAACACGGTCACCATATAAAATAAAAAATGAACCTCTATAGAAGCAGATATTGATGTTTCATTTATCATATTACACACTAAAAAAGCAAATATTTCATTATTTCAAAAATTAGTGCCATACTTAAAACTATACCATAAAAATGAATGACATAAAAAGCATGAACTGTAAATAAGCGTCACATTAATCCTACCACCATTGCTTTCACATGGTGACATTTTTGGAACTCTGTAGGACACGGAACAATGTGAGCAATAAGAAGCTGCTCTCACTGCTAAAGCATCTTACGAATAACAGGCACCATCATGTAGTTTTTCTTTTACATCATAAATAAAAGATCACTCTCTTATAAAAACTATTAATATCAGAGCTGGAAACGAGGAGTGAGCAGGAAGTGAAGCTACAGTTCAACCTGTTTTTTGTGTGGAAATATTTTAACTGAGTTTGTAATTTACTCTTATTAAGGTAATAATACAAATTAAGTACATAAAACATATTAAAGTAAAACATTCACTGCTCTCTTACTAAATGATTCAGTTCATTTGAACAAATCATATGATTTCATGACTCGTTCTGCCACCTACAGGCAAACTAACATATTACCTAAAAGCACAATCTCTTTTGACAATTTATAAATAATTACATGAATCTTAAAATGCTTGGTTTTAATTTACGATTTTGCACTTAGCAGACACTTATATTCAAAGTGATGTGCAGTTTGGGAGTAAACACAGCTTTTTACATGTCGGTGTATCACAAGAAGTGCAAGAGGTTCCAGCGGATTCAGAATTAAAGACTCTACTCACCGATCCGAAGTTTCGTGCGACAACACTTATCGATAGCCACGAGTGGTGCCAACGAAAAATGGTTTTGGATTGCCAGATTGGATTGTTTTTTTTTCACAAGAAGAATGAGCAACGAAAGCAAGCTCTTTTGATGATGTAAGTAGGACGTAAACGAGCCGCTTGGTGGCACTCATCCAACATGAAAGAAATTGCCGCAAATCTTCTGTTTTCTACAAATTATTTTGTCAAAGAGCTCCCTGTGATCAGCCCCAAACGGTATAAACCGCTGGACATCCATGATTTTTTTCTATGCGTTCTTTGACTTCTTCTCTGTCGTTGTCTTCTTCTTTCCTGTGTCCCCATGTGGCGTGGAGTGCATCTGTTGTACCCTAAATGCCATCTTCAGGCAGGAAGCGTCATTGCATCAATATTTCCTCAATACAGACCAAGAGCACCCTTCTGAGAAGCCATCTATTTGGATCGGTGTGTAGAGGCCTTTAACCAGGCGGTTAACCTCTAATAATATTCAGAAAAACGTATTTATACATATAGTGGTAACCCGAGATACGAATGCTTCGAGTTACGAAATGTTCGAGATAGGAAAGGTCTTGCGGGAAATTTTTTGTTTCGAGAAACTAAGAAAAATTAGAGTTACGAACAATAACAAACATTTTTGCTCCATTTTCCACTTGTTTGTCTCACGTCGCGCTGCGCTTCCGCGTCCTTGCGCTCCTTTCTCCCTTTGAAGAAAGTGTATACTTTTGAGAGTATACGTCATACTTTAAGTACCGCCCCTCTGACTATAACTCGGGTGAAAGCAGGGAGAACGGTCTCTTTTTGGCTTCTCTCCTCTTCCGGCGCTTAGATTTTTATTTAGGCTCGGGGTTCTTCTTCCACGCGGTTAACACGTGTGTTGAAATGTGTGTTAAAACGTGTGTTAAAACAGACTTTAAATACTTTAAATCAGTTTTAAATCAAGGGAAACATTCATAGATTACCAATAATGTACTTTAACAAATGTTAGAGTCAAGGTGTTTATAACGTGGAAAGTGCTGTTCTGTAGCGCAAGTTCTCAGAGTGTCTCTCCATCCCTTCTCACACGCTCGGTATTCTCTCTGCTTGTGTCTGAAACCGTGTTGGTGTCAATAATTTGTGAAATATCTCGAGAAAGTTAACTTTCATATGTGGTGCCGTAATGTTTTCTGCCACCAGTTCCACCTCTTCCGACACATCACCTCACTCTCAAGGTAAGGTTTCACATTGGTGTACATATTACGTATTTTGCTTGTGTTTTATTATCATTTATTTCATTAACAATGTATAGATTTAAGGATTGAAGAAACGTTACTTTTTTCTGGTTTTCCATTTTTCATCTACTTATACTGTTGTTTCTGAGAGCCTTTGCACGGATTAGACGTTTTACATGTAAAACTTGCTTCGACATAAGAATTGTTCGACATACGAAAGTCACCCTGGAACGGTTTAGTTTCGTATCTTGGGGTACCACTGTATTTAAAGAACTGACTTTCAAGTTTGAGACGTCATGATTAATTTTGACCCAAACTCTGAGTCTTGTAACTTTAGAGAAAAATACTAGAACATTTTTTTCCTCTTTGGAACAAATAAAAAAAGCACAGATTGTGAAGGGTGGATGTGGGTAATGGTTGAACCATTAGTGTGACATCAACAGCACACTCTCAGTGACACTGAGTCATTCCAGTATTTATCGAAACTATAAGTCAATGCAAAAAGAAACAGCACTTCTATAAAATGTACGTGAGAGACTGTAATATCCTGTAATCTGTCTGTTATTTAAATAATAACAGTATTTATGTTATATATCTTATTTTAATAATAACAGTGAATTTTGAAGACCAATTTTCGATGACTAATCTGTGTGTTGTAATGGATGCAATACACTACACTAGGTTTTACAGCAAAAAAGCAGCATGAATCAATAGCAATCTTAGAAAAACATCACCTTCTTGTAGATACATTTCCCTCAAGGCACAACCTTTGTAGTAACTGTTTATTAAATGCATGGATTCCATGAGCTTTAAAGATGAAGAGCTACAGATTTATTGCTGCAGATCAACCCAGTTTATGTGGATTCAGAAGAAACTCTTTGATCGGACTGTTTCTCTCTAACCTTTATGAGGGGGTTTATGACCCCGACATTGGGATTGGTGTTGAACACCTTGTTGAAGCCAGGCTCTCGATTCACCAGCTCCAGTTGATAAAACTTCTTGTCATCCTGGAACAAAGGAGGCACAGTCAGACCGAAAGTCCCTGTGTAGAAAAATCAATGCACTGATATTGACCTTTGTCTGAATAAATGCAATATTCGGGATAGAACTTAGAGAAACATTACAGTGAACCTTCTATTCTTACTGCCGCTCACACTTACCACCAGCTTCTTGACCAGGGCTTCTCTCTCTGACACCATTTCTCTGAGCTCTGCAATGACCTGAAGGTCCTCTCTCCTGCTTTCTCTGTTTCGGAACTTCTCCTCTGTGCCTTCCAACCTGCTCCAACCAGACACACATGCAAAGTATATTTGTTACCGGCAAAGTGTGCAATTCAGCATTCTATAGAATGCCTAGGCAATATATAGAATGCCAATAATTTGACAGAAAGTGTTAAAGGATTGCTAGTTTACATATAGCCAAGGGAAGTGTGTAACGGGTCTAAACCTGGCATCCCCTCCCTCACCTCCCATGCTGCCCACCCTGTTTGCGATTGAGACTTGAGTCATTATTTAATGGAAAGTAATGTGAGCACTGTGCACGCGCATAGTTACCGAAAGAAGACATTTTGTCGGTAGGCTCTTACATCATATTTGCACTGTGGACTCTCGTTTCACGGTGCCATGAGCAATGCAGCGTCGTAAGCAACGTTTTACTGTAACGTTCCGACATTTCCAACTTCAATACCGTGTGCAATAAATGCTAAACAAAATGAAGAAACATTGTAGGATTGGTGAAGGCTAACTCAAAACATCGTCATCATAAGCGGCTTCGTGGAAGTAAGAGCAGAACAAGTTTTTCAAAGTTGAGCATAAAGATACAACATAATCCAACTAGTCATTGTGTCTCGAAGTCGAAGGTTCTATCAACAGCAACAAACAACTGCCTATTCACAGATTTGGTTTTTGCTGCTCAGGACCTTGAGAAACAAATCTCCCCTTTTTTTATCAGTGTAACGTGTCATAAAACTACGGAGGGATTGTTTTTAAATCACAACATGTCTCCCCCTACGGAATGCTTTACTGTCTTTGAGCAGCTGACTGATAAGATCGCTTAGGGGCTGTCTGCAAAGTGCCAAACCTAAAATACGGTTTGCATTTTTCAAAATGTAGAAAATTTTATTTTTCCATAGTAAAAAAAAAAAAAGATTAGTTTGAATAAAGGTCAACGCATCCCACATCACTGTCCTAATGCTTAACTTACTAATGTTCAACATGCCGTCTGTCTCAACTGTTGAGTCGCCGCCTCGTTTTTCTTAGTTTAACAAAAAATTGGTTATTTCAGTTGAAAATATGGTACATTTCAGAACATGTGGTTTATATAACATGCTTAGTGAAGAAAAGTTGGTTCATTAATATTCAGAATTATTATTCAGGTTGTTTTAATTTAATTGTTTAATTTATTATTTGTGCTGTTTTTATATATAGTCTGTATCTGCTGATCTGAATTAAATCTTAATAAAAAAATTTGTCAGCCTTTGAGTAAAATGCGTAGTATAAAGTTAATAAGTAAACAAATAAATAAACATGGCTCAATAAACCCGTTATTTTCCATGTAATTAAGCAATAATGGCTTTGAAGGGGGCATCAAAACATGTTCTTTAAAAAGTAACTAATGAGTAACTTTTAAGAGTAACTAATTTTTAGTAACTAACAAAGTAACTGAGTAAGTTTTAGAATGAAGTGACTATTACCTTTAACAAGTTACTATTTTTCAACACTAACACTGGTCATAAGGGAGTGTAGCGGCGGGATGGGAGTCAGGCTGCGCTGACGTATGACAAGACTCTTTCAAATGCACATTAATCTTGTGCCCTTTAACACTTGGCATTAACAGCACTAAACAATCTCCACTACCAAGGAGAAGTGGCATGTAATGCCTTCACAAAAAACTTCAGGCATTCTACACATTGCCAAAACATTCTATGCAATACTGAGATTTCAAAGTTTCCTGGTAACATATAAAACACTGAAAAACATTGAGAAAATTCACAATTTCCAGCCAGCCTACAGCAACAGATGAAAGAATTTTCAATTTAAAAATCCATGTGTTTTATACACACACTAGAAGGTCAGACAGTGACAGGGATTCAAAATTATATTGCTGTATGTTCTACAACATTGGTCTAATCTTGTAGTGTGGGATTAAAATACATGGATTTGTAAAATGTAAACCGTAAAAGCGTTTGGCTATTATTAGAAAGTGTATGCTGGCTGAAAGACAATTAATGTGATTCCAGATAACTAATGTGATTCCAAAACCTGTCTTAAATTCCCAGTGATAAGGTTTCATTAAAATCCCAAGCTTTCATTAGTGGTTAAACCCAATATTAAAACGGCAGGTGAGATAAAGCGACTCACAGAATCTGCAGCGCAGAGATCTTGTCTTTTAGCAGCTCCTGGGCTTTGTTAAAGTCTGACAGCATGATGTGGGTCTCTCTGTTGTGTGAAGCATTCAGCTCCTCAATCTCCCTCTCGAGCCGTTTCGAGAGATCTTGTTCATGAGCCCTAAGTGAGAACAAAAGAATTTAAAAAAAGTAATGTTCTTTTTTTTACAAAAACAAAATATAGTTGTTTTTCCATCTCTTTTGAACACTAGATGTTTTATTGCCTTTAGCACCGATGACTAATGACCTCAATTACTAACGATTCGTCTGGAGATCATTTTAGCAGTTTGAGTGATGAACTGCCGTGATTGGTTGTTGTTAGACTGGTTTGCTGTGATTGGTAGTGCTCATGTCAGAAGTGAAACCCCCATCACCATTACAATAGATCATAGTATTTTTTGTGATTTTAATGCTAATGAAAAATTGGACTCTGGTTTTACTCAAATTTTGTTGAGAAGTAGCTCTAAATAAATTAAACTTGGAGCTAACAATGAAAAAATACTGTAAATAAAAATAAGTAACATGTTTATGTTTGGTTGTTTTTCTATTATAAATCATTTTATTAATATTTGTGCTATTTAAAATGGGAAAATAAATTAACCAGTTGCGTTGGATTCCAAACAGACATGCTTGCCTTTCTGTGCTGGCTGAATGGTGTCGGTTTTCACACATACACACATGCACACACACGCACACACACACACACACACACACAGAATGGTACTAGGTGTTACTTGCAGAGCTTACAGAGCATTGTAAGTTTTATAATGGTTTATGAAATTACTTTGAGTACTTAAATGATTTCAATATGTGCTTATTTTTCATTGCAATAACATTAAATATATGCGTTTGGTGCTTTTTATTTTTGATAATAGCATTGGTGTCACATATGTTCTCGATGTTAAAAACCACTGTTTCCAATTAACTGCACATTCAAGAATAGTAGGTGGTGGAATCATAAAGGTTACTAAATTAATTTTAATTTGGGTTTAAAAAGTGTATTTCTATGTATTAGTTTAATTTGGTATTTCTGTTTAAACTTATCACACATGTCGCTTGGGACTTTTATTTTGAAAGTCTTGCTCAGAGTTAATTGATGTTAAGCTGTATATAAGGGCAACATTAAAGGCAAATGGAATGGTTTGAACAAAACCTGCTGTCATGTAGAAGAGATGAGTGGAGACTCATGAATCATGAGAGATGAGTAGAATATGAATAATACTTTTTTCTACAAAGAGAACAAGATAAAAAAAAATGACAAAACCAGTCCAGAGAAACATTAGAACCAGGAAAGAAGCTTCAAAATCCCTGTTTACAAAAGTCTACTGCAAACACCATAAACCGAAATACACCCGAGACTCACAAACTCTATTTTTATTTAGAACTAATTCCCCAAGTTCCCCCCAAACAAGAATATCTCCCTCATGTGCCAGAAATATGCTGCTCATTTGAATGAAACCAGAGGAAATTTGTTTGTGTATCTCCACTGACCTTGAGGCACGTCTAGCTTCGGCGGAGGAGAACGCAGCTGAGATGAGCTCTGCCTGAAGGCAAAGGGCTCGTGTGTGGGAAACAGCGCTGTGTGCTTTCTTCACATATTAAATTAGCTTCCAGCTCAGCTAGGCTGACCTTTAGAATATTATAATTGAGTAGTTCATGAATGGAAAAAGATTCTGCACACGCACAACTCTCTGATGTTGATGTGCTATAAAACAAGGCAATCAAAAACAAGGATAACAAGGAATGTCAACTGTTTAATCTGTAACATGAAAGTATTAAAATGCATTCCTTAATGCTTCGTGGGAGAAGACATGTTAACAAAAAAGGCATGTTTACTCTTATTCACATTAAATTTTGTAAACATTTCAGTGAAATACTGATCTTAAAAGTAAAATGGTAAAATGGTAAGTTATTTTCTGTCATTTTAAAGTTTGTGTTTTTTAATTTTATATTGCATTATTGAAATGAATTAATTAGGATGGTGGCACGGTGGCGCAGTGTGTAGCACTGTGACCTTTAGTTAGAAGGTTGTCAGTTTGAGGCTTCCTGAAAGGAGTTCATGTTCTCCTCCTGGAGCTCCAGTTCCCCCACAATCCCCTGATGTGCGCTGGAAATAGGCACCAGCAGACCCTTGTGACCTCAAAAGGGAATGAACTCTTTAGGCTATTGTCGTCAAAATTAAAACAATACCCTCTGTGGTATCTCTCAAACAAATATCATAAAACAATTTACAAATGTGACAGAGAAATAAATAAAATTAAAGTTTTTAGTGTTTTTTACTAAGTAATTAACTTCCTGTTGAGTTTGGAAAATCATTCCAGTGGACTTTTTTGTAGGCTTTGGTCCCTTACATTTTCGACCGTTTAATTCTAACACAGTTTGAAATAACAGTAAAAAAACAGAAGAAAAAGGCATATTCCACTACAACTGACAATAGGCTGCTGAATGTATGCGTTCAGACAAAGATCCCTTAAAACACAGGGGAAATTTCATCCCAATTGGACTTTGTATGGCCGAAATATAAAAACCTCCCGCTTCACTGCAAAACACAAAAGTTCAGCTGATCGCCAAGAAAGAACCATTCAACAAAATCAAAAAAGCTTCACAATTTGAAATTGCAAAGGCCTTTAGATGAGAATGCCAGAGTTTGATGGTGATAAAATAAATGATCTGGAAGGATATTGTCAAAAACCAAGGCCTGACACTGTGCTAAATTTGATGAGAAAAAAAAATGACTTCAGTTTTAGAAACTTTTTTGTTGGTTTTTGTTCCAAATTTCAAATATGTCCTAAAACAGTCTGAAATAGCAGAACCTAAGAGATGTGGAAATGCATTAGGTGGTGCTATAGAGCCATTTTGCACCACCTAATTTTTGAACCACAATGATATTTTTAGTAAATTTTTACCAGTTCTTTAAACTTTTTTATAAATTTTTTAAGAACGTTTAGGTCCTCAAAAATGCACCAAAAGCTGTGACACAATAACACTCTGAGCAATTACAATAGAGTTTACAATTACTCAAAAATAAAAATAATAAAAAAGTTGGTAACTTGAGGGTTTCTATAGGAGGTTGGTGTAGCTCTGTGATAAAAACATTTTTATCACATTGAGATGCTTACTTTATAGCTCTTATCTTATTCTAATAGAATGTTCATTTTGGAATTGAGTGTAAAATACATTGCATTTAAATCACAGACAGTGGACAAGAAAATGTGTATTTTAACAGTAAATGAACGGAATTCTAACATTTACAAGAGCAAATAACTCTTTGTTGTTTGCAGTTTGTGGCTTCGAGGTGACTGGAAATGTGTCTGATTCTAAACTCTTCCCAGTTCATCTGGTTTATGATGATAATTTCGATTCTAGATGTTAAAACAGGTTGTAAATCCTCATTTGAAATAATTATGCTGGCACCTGATCTGCAAGTTGGCTTCACTCCGGACTCGCAGGACTTCCTTCCCTTTTTGCTCCAGTTCCTTTGTCAGTGTGCTGATGGTCTCGTTCAGAGAGTGAATCTCATGGTCAAGATCGGCGATGCGGTTCTTCCTGCAACTCACTTCCTGTTTCAGGTCTGAAATACGTCCCAGAAGGTCCTGTTCCTGGAGAGACAACAAACAAAATGTTCAAGCAGAGAAAAACATTTTCATAATTCCATCACATTCGCTTTAGAAGATTAGGTGATAGTCTCAGGGGCTTTAAAGATATGTATATAGGTCACATAAAGAGATTCGGCTACGCTGAGATGAGACAGCGTGAGAGAGAGAGAGAAAGAGACAGACCGTGTATCCATGAGACGGACAGAGAGAGAGATTATAAATCAAATATGAAAATGGAAGGAGTGTAAGTCATGGTGAGAGCTCTCCCTTAATTCAGAATTCAGTTCCTCATACTTTATTCATCAAGGTTATTCTACGGATCTCTGTAAAGTGCAGCTTAGCCGAGAGCCATTCGATAATCACCCGGCCCTCGCTACATCTCCCAGTCAGACTCAAGCTGCTGTTTTGGAAGAAATCATAGCTATGTCTTGAAACAAAAATGGATGCATTACCACTTCTGAACTACAAATCCCATCAGCCCTCGTGCTAACCTCATTGTGATTCCAGTAATCTTGTAATCTAGTCTTGCTCATGTCTGGCCTTGATTTGTGTTCACCTGAGACAGAATTTTTGCTTATCCAAGCTTTTATTGAATCTTGACAAATTTTGGGATTTCCCCATTAAAACCATAGACTGTAAAAATATGGACAATGTGACACAGCCTACTGCCACAAGGCTAATATAAGGACACAGCAAGCATCATATGGGAGCCACCATTACAATCAGAGAGAGGTGGGACTTTCTGGTGGCCATGGTTTTAGAGCTCTACCTCGAGTCTGACTCACACACGCCCCTCTCAAACAAGAATTTGAGAATAACTTCTATGGATTTGATCGTTGGCAGCGTAAAACAGTGGTCAGTCAGCTCATTTCAGTGTAGCTGTCAATCAAATCTGTCCATCACATGGCCCCGTCTAGTCTTTTTAGGGGAAAATTGAGCCAAAACAAAAACAATGGTATTTTGTTCACTGTATAGATTGTTTAATGATCATGAAAACCACAAATAACGTAATTTCTGAAGAGATCGTTTGTTTGGCTTTTTCCCATAGACTTGTATTGGCTGGAAATCATTCTGCAGCCAGCCACGTGGGGGCGATTGCCACGGTTTGGCTTCATTCCACTGGTCAATTGAGAGCCATTTGATTAAAACTAGGAGATCCCGTGTTTGGGTCCATCTCTGGTTCTACATACATTAGAGAAGCAGATTCCTGGACTCTAACTCAAATCTAGAAAACGAAATGGTTCTATAGCGCCACCTTTCAGCTTATGTTGCACTCTCAGTTTGTCATACGCATATGAAATTCTGCACACGTCCCGGATACCTTGACTTATATATAAGTAATATGGATCACATTTCCAAAATCGTCTGGATTTCTGCTGTTTCGCTAAAACCTCTAAAAATAACTTCGGCTTGTGTCATACTTTGACGAACTCCTCCTAGAGATTTTATCTTTTCAACTCCATTAGTCTTAATTTTTTTTTTTCAAACGATGAGCACACGGCAGTCGACAAAAGTTGTGCAAATGTGTCCAGTATACAGAAAGTTGTAAATAACTCAGTCCTTCACCATGCACCATCCATGCCAGAAAAAATCTAGTCAGCAACCTACAGTTTCAGTTATAGCAACACCCAGTGGCAAGATGGAAAATACCATTTTCTGCAGTTTTATACTACTATTTCAGACTGTTTGTATGACAGTTATGAAATTTGGACCACGACCTACAAACAAAGTCAATCGCCATGTGTTTACAAAACCAACAGGAAGTCAGTTATTGTTGATTTTCTTTTAATATTTAGTAAATTCCCAGGCCTTCTACTTTAACAAACGTCTAGAGATTTCATCTGTTCACCTCCAAACACCCTCTCTGTTATAAGGCATATAAGATGTTGAATTGCAAAGCTTTGTTCACTTCGATAAACTATGTTCACATTGTGGCCATTTTGAAATGGGCGACAAAGGCCAAAGCAATACTAGAAAACATTTAGAGTCATAAATATTCAGGCTTATTAGTGCCACCTGGGGGTCATAACACTTTGAGATGTGGTTCTCATTCATTAATTTTTGCATATTGTTCAGTCATTTTTTACAATTCTCGCTTGAATGCGTCGTCTAAATAAGGATCTGTCGTAGCAAGTAGCACAGTGCACTGACATTGGTGCCGGAGGTGCTTGAGCCCTTTGATTGCTGCTTGCAGCTTTAATTAGTTTAGTGATTTTTTTACTCATTGCGTGTTTTCTTAAGTTGCATCATGTTCACAAAACCAAATGACCCAGATCAAAAGTTTGCTCTTAATATTTAGTATTCTCCCTTTAGCATCAATGACAGCCTGAAGTCTCTTGAAGTAGTTGTTGATGAGGTTCTTTATCTTCTCTATTGGGAAACCAGCCCATTCTATTCCATTTGGAAAGTTTCTGTATGATTTAAGAACAGTAAACACAGTTGTTTGACAATAAATGGTTTCGCTTAACCACTAACCACGAGTGGACAACAAAATGTTTTCTGTGATTGTTCATATTTTCTGAAAAATGGAATCAGAAAATTTGAAACTTTTGAGCAGAACCGTTTATACCATGGTATCGTAATTAGAAACTCACATGTTCTTTGCATCGCTCAATGGTGTCATCTATCTCTCGTTTCGCGGCGTTGTTCTCCTTCAAGTGGACTTGTCTCAGATGTTCGATGGCAGTGGCGTGGAGATGATTGAGCTCGGACCGCAAGGAAGCTGAGGGACACAAATAAAAACACACAATGCATTTGTTACATGTTTTCTTTTCTATGCTACACACAGCCTAATGCATTACAAGCCTGCTCAGATGTTTATTTCCTTTCATGAAAGCAATGCACATGTATCCGCTACAAGACCTAATGACCCTTAAAAGCAGTAATCTGCAGAGCTGTGGATAATGTGAGGCTTTGACTGACCCAGCATGGCTTTGCCTTCATCCTCAAGCTCAAAGCGTAGCGTCTGCAGCTCCTGGTCTGACTGCTGCCGGAGGATGTCCAGTGTCTGTCTGTGAGCTTCTCTCAAAGCGTGCAACTCTTCCCTCTGTTCCTGTTTTAGACGATCCTCCAGCTCCTATGCCGATTCATGGATGCAAAGATACAAAGGGAAATCGAAATATGAAGATAAAGGAGCGTTTGCATGAAACAAAAGAGCACATTTGCATTTGAATGCAGCAGGACGAGATGGGACTATGTTCAGATTTAATTACAGAAACTTGAAAGATTGCAAGGTAGCCAGAAATTCATCTCTCTCTTCATCTCTAAGTTACACCAGTCTATCTCAATGCATATGGGATGAATTGCGAACTTTGTTCAACAATGTGCGCATGAGGGCTGTTGAAATTCCAAACTTTGACATTAAAAGGACATTGTTAACTCAGCCATGCAAAGTCTGATCCAGCTCAAACTTGTTAAGATTCCATGTCTGAACAAACCTTTGAAGCAGCCTACAGTGTCGGTTATAGCGCCACCTAGTGGCAACGCGGAATATTACATTTTCCTCAGGTTCATAATGCTATTTTAGACCATACAACACTTATGTAAGGGATCAACATCTACAAAAAGTCAAATGGAGCGAGTTTTGAAGTCAGTTATTTTTTTTTTATTCTTTATAACACACTCCTTCTAGAGATGTCATGTGATCACAATCAAACTCTGGCAGTCTCATTTCAAATTGCAAAGGTTATTTGACTTTGTTTGGTGTTCGAGTTGTTATAACTTGGTCATACAATCTCCAAGTTTGGGATCAAACTTGGCATATGTGTTAAGACTGTGGCATTAGTGTCTAACAAACTTTTGTGTCAGTTATAGCGGCACATAGTGGTCACATAGAATTTCCCAGTTTCTGCTGCCTTATTAAATTTAGAACAATTATGTATGAAACTATGAGATACAAAAAATGTGCAACAAATTGTCAAAGGAGGGCGGTTGTCGGTTCGAGACTCAGTGGTGACCCTTCTGGAAGGAGTTTGCATGTTCTCCTCATGCTTGCGTGGGTTTCCACGGGGTCCTCTGGTTTCCCCCGCAATCCCAAAAACATGAGGCAGTTTAAAAATAATAATAATCTAAATTCCCCTTAGTTGTGAATGTGAGACCCCTGTCTCTCGCACGATGTGCGCTGGAGACCCCTGTCCAAGGTGTGATGGGCACCTGAGTTTTCTGAGTCCTTTGATCGCTACTTGCAGCTTTAATTTTTTATTTTTAGAAACCGCTACATCACTATTCAGTTGTACACTCACTGGCCACCTTATTAGGTACACCTTGCTAGTATTGTGTCGGATCCCCTTTTGCCTTCAGAACTGCCTTATCCTGGCATAGATTTTACTGGGTACTGGAAACATTCCTCAGATACTTTGGTTAACATTGAGAGGAAAGCATCACATCCATGATGCAAATCTCTCGTTCCACCACATCCCAGGGGAGCTCTGTTTGCTTCAGGTGTCCAAGTTGATTCAAGCTTTATGACATGGAGCATTATCCTGCTATAAGTAGCATCAGAAGATGGGGGCATTGAGGTCCACCTCAACCAGCTTGAACCATTGATCCAAGGCAGGATGGATCCATGCTTGATCATGTTGTTGACACCAAATTCGGGCCCCACCATTAGGATGTTACAGTATAAACCGAGACTCAACGACCAGGAAACATTTTTCAACCTGCAATTGTCCAATGTTGGTCATAGTCGACAAGAGTGACCCGGTGTGATAGCCCCATCCGCCTCGAGGTTCGATGTGTTGTGCATTGAGATGCTCTTCTACATACCTTGGATTAACGAGTGGTGCTTTGAGTTACTGTTGACTTTCCATCAGCTCGAACCAGGCTGGCCATTCACCTCTGACCTGTGGCATCAACAAGGTATGTGTGCCTTGTGCATTTTTTCTTTTTTTTTGAAAACCCTAGACATGGTTGTGCATGAAAATCCCTGTAGATCCGCAGTTACTGAAATACTCAGACCAGCCTGTCTGGCACAAACAACCATGCCATGTTCAAAATCCCTAAAATCACCTTTCTTCCCCATTCTGATGCTTGGTTTGAACTACAGCATATCCTCTTGACCATGCCTAAATGCCCTGAGTTGCTGCCATGTGATTGGCTAATTAGAAATTTGAATTGTGGGGCAGTTGGACAGGTGTGCCTAATAAAGTGGCCAAAAAGTGATACCTTCTAGAAACCATGACTATTTTTAGTGCTTATAGAACAATATGGAGACAAAATGGTCTCATTTTAATTCAAATTTGTAGTCGTGAATTCATTAATGTATAGCACAATTCTATTCATTCATTCATTTTCCAACCCGCTTATTCCCTTTTTGGGGTCACGGGGGTCTGCGTACATCGGGCGAGAGGCAGGGGTAGACCTCGGACAGGTCGCCATTCCATCGCAGGGCAACATTCACTCACACATTCACACCTAAGGGGATTTTAGATTATTCAACTAACCTAAATGCATGGGATTGTGGGGAAACCGGAGTAAACCCATGCAAGCACCAGGAAGGTCACCGTCAAGCCTCGGACCAGCACCGTTCTAAATGGAAGGCCACAGTGCTACCTACTGCGCCACCGTGCCACACCGTGTAACAACATAATCATCGCATTTCACATTTGAAACTGCATTTCATGGATCACTTCTCCTCATCATGCTGCATCCATGCCTCCAAAGATCTCGGAGGAAGGAGAAACATTTAAACTAGCCACAAACACATTTTAAAATAAGCTCCTGAAGTCACTTTCAAGCGCTTCCCAAAGGAAGAGGGATAAAAGTGACTATTCATGTTTTTTTCTGCACTTAGAAATCTGCCAAGTGGCCAAATCAGCTTAAAAAAAGCTTTTCTTGGCCACTGAGCCCGACTGAGCGAGATGGAAGAAAAGCCTTTCAGATTCCTCTCTGAAATTCCTCAGATTTGCTTTCTGTAAATATTCCGTGTGCTTCGCAGTTTTGAAATGAAACAACAGCTGCTGTTTGCTGGAGGAGAAACATGTTTTATATTCACCACATGTGTTGAAGGTAGACAGGAAAGGACAAAAGAAGGGTAATTTACCATATGGATGTCATGCACAGTGGAGACGCTCAGTGTGAAGTGATAATGCAGGGGTGACAAATCCAGGGAGTAAAGCACACAGACATGTACAACACTATGAAGGGGAAGAGCAGACAGTGAAGGTGATGATCAGAACAGGATGACAGACAGAGAAGCCATGTTCTCACAACATTTGAGGTCATTAAAGTTAAACGCATTATATTTCTTCAAAGTGACAGCAAAGACATTCATCATGAGCCATGAAAATGTACTATACCTTTGATGAATCCTGACAAAAAAACTGTTTTAATGCTGGAATGCTTCCTGAAGGCCGGAGTATATGAGACATTTAATTTAAAAAGTGATGCATGGATAGTGTTTTCATCAGTTGTGAAGTGGCAGACTCTGTATCTATCGCACAAATCAATTATTTCACTTCTAAATGTCTCAGAGTATCACAAGCAGGGATGAATATCAATGGATCAGTTCCCTATTTTAACACAACCTCATTCTCCTCGTCACCCCAAGAAAATAGGCACTTTTTACCACTTACTTTTTACTATTCAGTCGTTATCCAGATTTGGTGACAGCACTTTTAGTGTAGAACAGTTGCATAACAACTCCTAGTAATCATCAAACTTTATTGGTGGAGCATGGCCGCAGCTATAAAAAGGGTATGAAGCACTGCCGTACTATCATGACACATCTAGAATGACCTGATTGCAGGTAAATCAAATCAATTTGCCCGGGTAACAAAATCTAATGAGAAAGAAAAATGGAAAAACGTTGGCTGCAACTCTGGAAACTACCAGCCAGTCTTGTACACATGACCTCAAGGCCTTTTATCACAACTTAAGAATCGCCAGGGCCAAATTGTAGGTTTAGTCAGCAGAGAGTGCTTGGAGATCCTCTACCCTCCTAATGGATGCCAAGGAAGTCAGGAGCACTAATTTCAAAGACAGGCAATTAAGCTCGACTAAGGGCTTAAAATGAGGTCCACAAAATCCAAAAAGGACCAGGGATGAGTCCCAAGAGGGTACCAGGATGGTCTGGGAGGCCGAATCTTATTGTCTGTCTGGTGAGAGCCGATGGACTTCCCTTTAACTGGTTGGTGAAATAGAGAGATAGTAGTGACATAGACCTCCTCTGTAGGCAGAACTTGTAGGTTCACCACTTAGTCCCAGAAGGGTTTTATCACAATGTGAAAATCGCCAGGGACCCTCTTAATGGAAGCCATGGCAGTCAGGAGCACTGTTTTTAAAGGCAGGAAATTTAAACGCGACTGATTTCATGGGCTTAAAGGGAGATCTATGAAATCCAGAAAGGACTAGGGACAAGTCCCAAGAGGGTACCAAGCATGGTCTGGAAGGCCTGGTTGGTGAAAGAGAGAGATAGCAACGACATAGACCCCCTCTGTAGACAGAGCATGCTGGTGACTGGCTCGACTGACTTCAAGGGCTTAAAGGGTGGTCCATGAAATCCAAGAAGAACCAGGGAGGGTACCAAGGATGGCATCCTGGCGCCCCTGAGGAATCTCAGGTGGTGAGAGCTGGTTGATTTCTCCACAACCAGTCGGTGGAAGAGGAATAGCAGTGAAATACAGTAGAATCTGGGGTCTTCCCCATAGGGAATCGACATACTAACCCCGCTTTTCCTCGAATAGACTGAGTAATGTTTCTGCAACCGAAAGTGGCAAAAATAAACTGTTTATCTGTCTCCGTGGACAGATAAACCAAACGTGGAGGTTTCCCAGTTCAGACGCGGATGCCTGATGCCCCCTGGTACTGTCATGAGGAATGAAAGTTCTGGGCAATTTGTAAAATAAATTGTATCTAAAAGAATTATGGCGAACATTTCGTTCATGTTAAGGAAATATGGCGTTACCAAACATGAAATGGCGACCTGCAAATACAGGTTTCACATACTGGATTCCCATTGCGTCTTCTCCTTTGTTTTGGATTTTTGCAGTCAATGTGGTCCCTGAAGTCATTGCCCATCGTTTTGAGGAGTAAACAGATTTTTGCTACTTCCTCCAGTTACTGTGACTTAATGTGAATACCCTCACAATAGCTACCCATTGTCTTGGCAGGAGATGGAGAGTCCAAAACAATATGGATCACAACAATAAAAAAGTGAAGTGAAGCCATTGACATTGATTTTAAGAGTTAAAAAAGTTTCAGGTAAAAATATTTTGTGCGTTTGAGGCACGGATTACCCCAAGTTCGATCTGCTGTGCTTCCTCCATGTCCTGCATGTCGCAGCAGTGTGCCTCTTGCAGGCGGCGCTCCCGATGCTGTTGCTCTAAAGCCAGGTCCTGAAGCTGCTGAGCCAGATGTTCCCGCTCTTGACTGAACTGAGCCTGCAGCTGCTGCAGCGCACTCTTCGACTGGGACATCTGCAGCTCGAGGCTCTGCTTCAACAGTGAGATCTGACAAGAGATAAGAGAATAAAAGCTGGTCCCACAAAGAGATAGGAAAGATTGTTTGTAAAGAAGGTGAAGCAGAGAAAACAGAGAGTTATATAATAATATTTTAATTCTTATCATTAACAATGAGGTAATGATTAATACAGGGAGTGCTGGCACAGTCTGTGCATCTGAGCTGAAGTAATGTTAAAGAATCAGCACCAGGGAAACATTTTTAAAAGTGTGTTTAAAAACAAAAAACAAATAGAAGGTATAAAAAAAAGCTAATTTGGGAGAAAAAATTACTATTATACAAAAAACCTAATTAACCTTTTTTTTTAACTGTCTAGCAACCAATTCTGCTACAGCCTATTTTAGATTATAAATCAAATATATACTTGATATCTAAATTAATCCTTAATGTATGTTTGTATATTTGTTTATTTTGTAATTGTGTAGCTAGAAAATATGCTGTCACTTTTCACACTCCAGTACAGTAGATGGCGAGGTGCACTTCAGGATTGTAATTCACCTAAAAAAAGTAGTTCTTTGGTATTCTTTGGAGTTTTTGGAATGTTTATGCTCTGCATCTGAAGTGCTGTGAAGACCTATTGCTGGATTATACTATTTCCATTTTGTACATTATTTGTATGACTTTTTACTGGTTTTCTATACAGCCCCTCTGAGGTTATAAATAAAGAGCTCTCTGAGAAATAATTTGTAGTCTAACTCCTGCACTTTCATTTTTAAAAAGAAAAATTGCTCAACCGTATGGTTACAGGCTTTAAAGGACATTATATGGACATTTACTAATTCAAATAAATGTGTTTAAATAAATAGAAGCAGTTTCCCTACTAAGACAAATAACACACATCAATATTTAAAATTCATAACAGGTCAATTCTAGTAAACAGGAAGTTATTGCATCTAGATTTATTTCTGTCTACATCACCATTGTTTTCACCAACATCTCATCTGGTACGTGGTTCTGCACAAAAATTTGTGAAGAATTCACATTTCTAGGTTAGTGCAAAAAAAAAAAAAAATCTAAATCCATTTCTGTAGGTTGCCTTAAATTTTAAATTCTCAACTTTTTTTTTTTGAGTTAACAATATCCAGAAATAATCTAAACGGGATACATACACCTTGTATATTAATATCATGCATCTGAACTAATAAAACTGAGATGAAGGCTACAATGAAGAAAGAACAAAGGGGGTCTTTGTCTAATCACCAGGAGAATAAACATGAGACGGAGAGCGCATCTCTGCAAGCAGCATATGGCAGGATGAAAATAGACACAGAGGCATTAAACGCGAGAAAACAAGACGAGAGAGTTTGAAAGCTCAGTGGAGTGCACTGCAGTTCACTCCTCTCAGCACGCTGTCAAGAGACCTCCTATACGAGACACTGGCTTCTCTGAGCTTTACTGGCAAACTCAAACCTCCCCCTAAACTACATTTCTTTGGTGGGTCATAATAGAATTACTTTCACTCTCACTGGAGTTCTCTCTGCTTAAAAACAACACTTTGTGCACTAAAAAAAAGTTTTACTCTAACTAATTAAAATAGATTTGCATTTTATGTAACTCAAATGTTAAGTTTTGGAAAAAATAAAGAAGTCATGCCATCTATCTTGGTTTCACTCCTGTCTTGTATGGTTCGAATTGAAGTTTGTTTTTCCTTTTGGTTACATTTCATTTGGGCACAGCGATCAAACTCTGTCACCTGTCTGATTGAAGAGGGAGTTTCAGTACCTTTCCAAGTGAACTTGATTCAGTGAACTAAGAAAACTATGAATTTGATCTAAAGCAGCTACTGCAGTGAGTGAGCTGTGAGTAGTATTGTGAGATTACGATGGGTATTTGTTGATGGAACTTTCCTCACAGCTACAGGACATCTCATGCTTCATTCTCAAAATATATCGTTTGTCTCAAGTGATTAATACCAATGAGCGCACTCTCTTAGGTGCGCTCCTGCGTACGCCTTTCCCCTTCCTCTCCTATGTGCGCCAAAGTGTGCGCCTCTCTTTTCCCCAGCTTTCTCTGCATGTTCCCGGCGCTCAGCTGTTTTCTATTGCCCTTATTAGGCCTTGTATTTAATCGTGATGATTGCTTTGCTTTGCTACAAGTTCATTGTTTTCTAGTAGTGCTGTTTTGTCTCGCGTTTGTTTAAGTCTGTGAGGTTTTCCTCTGCCTGTCTTAGCCTGTAATTATCAGCCTTTTACTTTATTTTTTTGGCTGGATGAAGATCGCCGCATGTAGCTATGTTTGCTGTGTGCCTGTCAGTTGTACATTTTTTATCAAAGAGACTATTTTCTTGGATTATCGACTTTCACTGTTTGAACAGTTTCATTGGAGTTCTAAATAAACAGATGGAACTTTCCTCCTGCGTTTGGGCTCTCACTCCTTGGACATCCCGTAGCAGTTGCATTGTGTTTAACTCGGAGAGTCTTGTTGGTTATTCCCACACTCTAAAAACAAATTGAAAAGATTCAAAATTCCAATAGATTTATGAGCTTTGAGGGCCACTCACATTTCTAAATGTTGAAAAAAAAATGTGCTCAAAGTTGGACCAACTTGCTTATATTTGTTGTGTTAACTAGTAGATTTGCAGCTCAATGTTGAGGTTTCCTTGAAAATTGAAATTAAAGCTGAAAAAGTTTACATTTTGATTTAAAATCTTGATTTTCTCATTTTAAGAAGAGTTATCTAGACTTTTGGGGCATGTTAGCTTATTTTGAGAAAATCATTAAATCTTGATTCTGGTAAAATAAAACATTGGCACCGTAATATTGGGGTGTGAAAGGGACCCAAAGTCAATTTCAGATCTATCAATGGTGCCTCTGATCCAGACCAAGTGACCCAATCCCCAAGTGAACCAATCCCCAAGTGAACCAATCCCCAAGTGAACCAATCCCCAAGTGAACCAATCCCCAAGTGAACCAATCCCCAAGTATGAAAACAGACACCTTTACTTCAAAATGTAAGCATTAAGCTGAAAACAAGTTGCCAAAACAAGACATTGACAGGACTTTGAACAGAGGCTTAAAAATTAAGTATTTGGCAGTAACTCCATTAAATTGAAAGAGGTGTTTATCACCTTTTACACAAATTTGCGGAAAAAAACAGAAGAAGTGGTTTTGTGTATTTAGGGAATGTTCATGAATGAATTCATGTTCTCCAGTACCGTGAACACCGGCTGTCTGGGTTTTTTTTTAAATACTTACAGTAAATTAATTATCTTAACAAGTTAAAGCTAGTTGACAAAAATATTCTTGAAATTTTGAGTAATTGTCTGAGACAGAAAAGGAAGTTACATCACAGCAGGAAGTTACACGTTTCTTCAATGAGGCAGTACATCTAGCCTCTGTCTCTTTTTCCCCTGAGAGACACAGAGCTGCTCTCTCAGCCTCCACCCCCCCACTCCAATCTTCTCCAATCGTCCGGAATGCAGCATGGTTTATAGCTGTTAGCAATTTTAACGTTTTCTGTTAAATAAATACTTTGATACATATTTCAATAACAAATTTATCATGCTTTGTGAGGATAAACAATTAAGGGGTTATGATAAGAATCTCACTTGTACATCTCATTTATTCTAAATAAACTCAATCAGTAAATAAAAATTGAAGGAATTAACCTGAATTTCAAATTTTATGTGATCAATTAAGTTTATATTTCAATACGGACTGAAATAGATCGAAAATGACTTTTTCACTGATTAGAAGTGTTAAAATGAAGCCATGCACCAAAAGGAGGAAGATGAAGGATGCTGACAAATCCTGACACAGCAGCTTTTGCACACTTTTGACATGAAGTGACAGGCTCTTGAGAGTCATGGACAGACACATTACTGAGCGCACCAAACATGGGGAAACACACGCTGGGCTTCAGTGTCACAGTTAATGACCGGACTTCTTCAGAAGCATGGCATTGCAAAAGAGCAGAAAAGCATTGACTAATCACATTTTGCAACACCATTCACAGCTAAGAGATCTGAGTTCATCTACTTAGAAGTCAGATCAACCAATCGAAGGATAGATTTTTAGCACATCAAGCCACCACACTATATTTTCCCTGACTTCGATTTCTTTTTTTTTTTCTTAACCTTGTCCTGTCCTGCTCAAAAGCCATCACATGGGAGAGCAAATGCCTTGCTGAGTTGGACAGTTTTACTTTCTCCAGGGGAGTAAAACACCTGGTGTGGTGTTCTCTCCTCTTGATTGGAGAATTGAATGTATGTAAATATTTATTAGTTGTGGTTCCCACGAGTCAGACTGACTGCGATTTCTCGTGAAAAGCATGCATGTAAGATTCCAAGACTGGACATGAAACCCTTTGTTTGCAGACTTTGGATTTTGCACCAATCGAAGCGCATGAATTGTCATCCGAAGATGCAGGGTGAGAGAAATAAAAAGAAGAGATCAAAGTGAGAACTAATTAGTAAATAAAGTTTATTTTCACTATAGGTGGCATAACACTGCTGCTTCTCAGTTGAAAGGTCACTGGTTCGAGGTCAATAGGAGTTTGTTTGTATATCCTCCACATGCTTTCTACCGAGAACTCCAGCATATTCTCAAAGTCTGACAAGTGGACCAGCACCTCATGGTGAACAACCACCCAGTCCAAGGTGTACCCTGCCTTTTACCCAATGGGAGCTGCAGACAGACATTTGCAAAGCTCTGTGACCCTCATGATGATTAAGTCAATCATTTTCAAAAATGGAAATTCAAAAAATATCTCCTTACACAGAAAGTAGATAGTATTAAAAAATGGATATATTTTAAGAGAAGCAGACAAATATTTTCATGATATTTGACATTTTAATAGGTATATTTGTAGTTTCTTTTGGTCTTACTCTGTAATATATCACTGATGTGATCGAACCCTGGGAGCGTGAGTGAATCCACCATTTTAAAAGGCCTATGAGGCAGGTATCATTGTGCTGGTGTAAGTGATTGCTCATCAAACTACTCTTAAAAATCATTATAAAAGCCACTAAAAGGCTCAACATGTCATGACCCTTTAAACAAATGAGTTATAAGACACATTAGGATGTAACTGCACTTCTGAGTGCATGCTTTAATAATCCTTAGAAGTCTTTGCACGCACCAGTGCATGTGCTAATCACACCGGCTGCCTTGAAGTAGAAATTAGGTAGAAATAATGCGATCGATCTAATGGTTACTTTGGATTTCAGATTTAATGTGTTTCAAATAGGATATTACTTTTGTTATTTTTGGTTTTAACCTCTTAAGCCCTGAGGCCTATTTTCCGAAAATCCTATACTTTTACTTTTTAAGGCATTTCTCAGCTTTTACAAGGCCTAAACTGCAAATCTTGGTATCAAAATGAAGATAGGTTCTTGGGGAGTGGTGTGGATGAGTTAATTTGACAGTCAAGAACACTGGGTAAGAGTAATTGATGTTGGAATGGCCAAAAAATGAACTCCGCCTAAAAAAAAAAACACATGTTTCCCCCAATATCTCCTTATTTTATTTATAACGAAGCAAATAAACACAATCAATTGTAACCACTACATGTCAAGAACATCTGTAGCAAGTTTGGTGTTCATACTACAAGAAACTAATATTCTGTAAAGGTTTTGATTGAACAAAGTTCAGGCGTAATCCATGTTGGCACAGTTTGGCACAATTTGGCACAATAATTGAAATCTGGAAAAAATCTTGTCCAAAGCTTCAGCTACGTTCATAGTCTTCTTTTCTTGCTTATGGGACATGATTTCAGCAAAAAAAACTCCTAAAGAAACGCTGTAAAAGGGGGGTAGAAGCTCATTTACGCCATCTTGCTGCGCTTTTGGGAACGTTTCACTCACAAACGCTTTCGACGTCGAGTTTCTGCGTGTCCCTACCCCCGACCATCTGTCCAATCCGGGAGATCTATATATCGCTGGAAAGCTCTGATTCTGAGGAAACCAATCAGCTCAACCATTTTGAGACTGACGGGATCGCCGACGAATCACACGACGCGCAGCGTGGAGAGACGTGCTCTTACGCACGGGGAGTCATTCCATATTTGGTGACGTAATGACGCCACAAAGCTAAAGAAATAATCAAAAATGGCGTTTGCACGAAGCTATTGACCGGACATAACAACAAACGGACTTTTATCGCTATGGAAATAACTTTTTGTTGAAAAAACGGCAAAGGTAAGACAAGATTTACATGCTTGCTTGGTTTTCGCTGGCGTTTTTTCGGGGAACTTTCGCTCCCTGCTCTGAAATACTTCATGCAATGTTAATGAGTTGCATATCACTGGATTCAGCTGGTTGTTAGCTTTCATTTAATGTAATGGTTTGGGTGTTTCCGTTTATATTGTGGATACATATCGCACATAAACAAAAACGTGGTCATGAATTATACTCCGGACATGTTGTTGTTTATTTGCATGGCGTTCAAGCTGTGGTTAACGGATATGAAATTGAATTAGATACGTTTTTAGAGGAGTTTCTGCTGAACACAACAGTATTTAATATGTGTGGGTTATTCTCAGGGTTCGTGAGCTATGAGTGAAAATGTAACGCACAAGGGGGCAAGTCCCCGGTACCGGGGACTCTCGGGCTTAAGAGGTTAACAGTACAAGAATTATAATACATCCTTTACAAGGTAGTTTGCACCTATTGACCGTCTTTCAGTTTCATTTTACAGATCCCATAATGGTGCGATCAGTGCCGTCTGGTGGTTAGAAGAAGGGATAACTGTTGTAAGACCTGTGATGTGGCTTGTGTTTTTCAAAGGTCTGGCAGAAAAAAAGCAAAATGGCAAAGATGGCTTGCTTTGGTTTAAGGTTTACCTGTGTTATATACAATTTTCTTTTGACCTTGTCTTTTATGGATTAGTATTTTTGTCTTAACACGTTTGATTTTTATTATTATTATTATTATTATTATTATTATTAAAACAAAAAATGTTCATTCCCAGTTTTTGCAATTATAAAAAAGACAAAATGTAATACTTGTAAGAATTGTACAGGTTTGTTGTAGAATCATTGGAAAAAAGGGAAATGTACGAAAAAATGATATCAAGCATTGGCACAAAAACAGTTTTAAAGGTAATTTATCAAAGCAAATGGTAAAGTAGTAAAAAACACACAAAAAGGCCCCTGACTAAGGGTTAAAAACAATTCTTATGTTGTAAAAAACCTAAAAAGTCTCTTTGTGGAGAACAACTACCAGGAGCTACAGCATACTCCACTACAGCATCAAATGTGCAAATAAAAGTCACGTCCGTGCCCTTGTCGTACCTGTTCCAGGAGGTCTTCGACCTTCCTCTGCCAGCTCTCCCGAGCTGCCATCATCTCCAGGTCTCTCTGTTGTGAAAGCTGTGTCAGAGCCACCTGTTTCTCTGCCTGGTGTTCAGCTGTGAGCTCTTCCCGAAGACCCTTCAACTCGTCCCTGCAAAGGAACCATGAGACAGAGGACAAAACAGACATTACTCACACGGTGACATTGAGAAGTGAACTGAACCCTGCAGATGCGTATTAACCTCTTACTCCTGTAATTAGCATATTTTAATTTAAATGGATGGCTGTGTAAGAGGATTTGTCACAAGCTTTGATGCGAGGAGGCCGCTTCTTTTTTTAGAACCGTTCTAGATTTGATTTGCCGTGTGCATGCTCTAAAAACCAAACAGTATGTGCAGTCACAGTTAATTCAATTTGATGCACAACTGGCACATTTAGCTTGGTAAAGCATGACCTACACATCACCTCAGAGCATCCGTCCACTTGAGATCCAGCTCTTCTGTGATTTTATCCATTTTTTGTTTCTCCTCAGTCTTGACAGCAATGACCCGTGCTTCGTGCTGCTGTTTCTGGGTCTCGATCTCCTCCTGTGAATGGAAAATGATTCATCATGGGAGGAGGAATGAAAGCCCATATCCAGTAGGGCAGGTTGCATAAATGACGTCTTCAGCTCTTCCTGTACTTTGCAGGCTTCAGCGTAGAACAAAAGCGGCTGTTTTTGGTGGTCTTTAAATTTGAATGAGGCTTAATTTCTCTTTTAACGGCTCCAGCAGGCTCTATTATCCATCTCCTGTTGCACTGATTGCCACCCTGAGTTATCTCTCTAAACCGTGAGGTGGATCAGTGGTTTTCATGCTTAGAAAAGCAAGAAAGAACTCGCACATTTTTCATCCGCATCTCCACACACTTCATCTATTTTTTAGCTGTGACTGAAAGTGGAAGGGATTTTTAATAGAAACGGTGTACTTGAAGATCTGTGAGCAGGTTGCTGGTCTCTCTGACTCTGGCACGGGTGGCATCCAGCTCCATGAGAAGCTTTTCTTGGCTATCTTTGAGACAGGAGATGTGGCTCTCTGCAGCATCCAGGTTTTCTTCACTCTCCTTCACAAGATCCTTTAACTGAGACACCTGTGGGAAGAGAGGGGTGGGGTCAGGGGTAATGCATGAATAAACAGCACCATTTGGGTCACTCCTCCAACACTTTGAAATCTTTTGCACAGAGCATGTTCTCGCCGTGCATGCATGGATGCCTCCAGGTACTCTGGTTTCCCCCACAATCCCCCCAAAAGCATGGGGTTAGGTTAATAATAATCTAAAAACCCCTAAGGTCTGCATTTGTATGTTGCCCTGTGATGGACTGGCAACCTGTCACACGAAGTGAGCTGTAGATTGGCACCTGCAGACCCCCGTGACCCCGAAATGGAATAAGTGTGTAAATGAATATTTAATAGTACCGTCATGGTTTGACTCCCAGGAAACAGGCCTTTATTATTAAGGTAAACTAAAGTGGCACCGTCTTCAGGGTGGAGCAAAGAGAACCAGCTGTGGAATCACAAGGTACCAGGCAATTAACATAGATTCCAGAAAAGATTAGGGAATCTGAAGGGGAGGTATGCCTCTGGCTGTGAGAGAAACACAAGATGAGCACACTAGCATACGTGACATGGGACAATACTTCGACAAAAGGCTAAGGAAAATCTACTTTTCTGACATCCCAAGCAGCATTTAGTGTTGTTCCTCATCAAAAACATGCTTTTTTATTCATATAAGTTTTATTCATGCATGTTTTTGTCCTATGTTTTTTTGTCAAAACGGCTCGATGTTCCTTGCAACGCCCGTAGTTCTTAGCCATATTACTGTCAACAAAACACCATTAGAAAGAAAGAACACATTTCAGATTTCAAACTCCAATAATATTTGCACGAAATAGATCTAAACTTTGTTTATTAACTTTATCTCACGCAAACGGCACAAGAGCACGTTAGAATACACAGGCACTGAACTGCGTGTAGCGCTTCATTATTTCTACACATTTATGGTGGATTCATTCGCTTACACAAAACTCTTCGATGCACTTTTTACTGTATTTATGCCACTTTCCAGCCAGGGTGATTCACAGAAATCTCTTAATTCTCTTCTGAACAACTTCACACACTACATTACCCATGATCCCCCAATTAAGTCCCAAGAGAGTAGTGTTGGTGTGGTAAAAGCATGACTGTGTGAGGAGTGATTGAAAATATGAGGTGATTCAAAGAAATTTTTTCTGATTAATATTGCATTTAGTAAATGCGCAGTGCTAATAGAGGGCTCCAATATTTATTATAACTGCTTTAAAAATTGCATAATATGACCCCTATAAATCAGACATCCATCCATCTATCTCTCTTTCCTCTTTTTTCTTTCAGGATCACGGGGGTCTGCTGGTTCCAATCTCCAGGTCACATTGGGTGAGAGGCCGGGGTACACCCTGGACAGGTCACCCGTCCATCGCAGTGCAACACACACATTCACACCTAAGGGGAATTGAGATTATTCAATTATTCTAACATGTTTTTGGGATTGTGGGGGAAACAGGAGTACCTGGAGGAAACCCACGGAAGCACAGGGAGAACATGCAAACTTCTTCCAGGAAGCTCACCGGCGAGCCTCGAACCAACAACCTTCTAAATAGAAGGCCACCGTGCCGCCCTCCCCCAACACATTTTGTTTTAATTTTCACTTGAATTTTAGGTAATGTTTGCTACTAATTTAATATATTTTTAAAAAAGTATATTTAGTTTCAGCATACTGACATTGCTCTGCAAGTTAGTCGTCCTAGACCTAGACGAAAGCCTCTTCTAAAGATGAGATGAGTGGAACCATGTGTGGTTTGATGAGACCAAGATAAACCTTTTTGGTTCAGATGCTAGAAGCATATTTGATGGCAACCAGGTATGGAGTACAGAGACAGGTTTTGCCTAACATCAAACATGGAGGTGGGAGCGTGATGATCTGGGGCTGCATTAGTGCTGCTGGGATTGGGGAACTACTGTACTTTGAGGGAAACATGAATTGTAACTGTGACAGTGAAATAGAGCATGATCTCCCTCTGAAAACAAAGCTGCAGTATCCAGCATGATAATGACCTCAAACACACGTCCAAGATGACGAACATTTCTGCAGTGTGGTTTGGATAAACTAATACCCTGTGCAGTTGTGGTCAGTTTTAAAAACCAACATAATGAGATCCTATGGAATGCAGAAACATAAACAAGTAAAAGTCATTGTAGACCTCTTGGTTAGCCATGTTGAGTTTGGTGGTGAGTTCCTCTCTCATGGTTTCAAGCTGCTGCTGAAGATGGTTCCTCTGCTCCTCCAAAGACAAGCGACGGATATCAAACTGTTGTCTCATCTCCTGCCAAATCAAATTGGTAAAGAAACATTAGTAAAGGCTAAGGAATGCAATGTTTATCTAAAGGGAGCACTCCAAGCTTGGTTCAGGAAAGAGATATAATCAACAGAGTGATGTTATTTTAACAAGATCATAAGATTAGTGACAATATTTGAAGTGATTAAGAGCTATATTTATGGAGCGTTGGTAATATCAATGCCACATTGTCTTGACTCCAATGGGAAACGGCTGTTTGCATAATCAACTAAGTTCATCATGAAGCAGAAAATGTGATTTGGCAATGCTCTGAAGCTTTGAAAAGATGATTCGGGAATTGTGGTTATGCACTAGCCGTGTATTATGAATATTAGGAGTCTTAATTAATATTGCCTTAGCTGTTTGCAATTTATTTTTAGTAAAGAAAACAAAAATTCACATTAGAAGCTGGAGTAAAATCTCGTTCAGAGCTGTTCATAAAGTGAACATATTATGTGTGTAAATGTGTTAGAAGAGCTTTAATAAAGATATTATTATAATTTAAAAAATTAGACTAATAAATTCATCAGACTAAATTAAAGGTGATTTGTTTGACGCTAAATCATTAGTGTGAAAGCAACAAAAACCATGATCATTTTCAAATTAGAGTTAATTTAAGTTGATGAAATAAAATCATTTTTATCAGTGATGAGCACCTGCTGTAAATGAAATCATTTCGAAAGACAAATATCAATAAACAACACAAATAATCTCTTTACATCAAAAACCTAGATGTTAGCTATATAACTAGATGGCTGAAGTTTGTAGAAAAACTTCGGTCTCTGGGGTGGGGTAGATTTTTTGACTAGAGGGTCAGGGGTGGAGAGGACAAAAATGTCCGCAAAAGGCAGATTTAAAAAATATTTAATTACAGATTTACTTGTCAAACGTAAAAGCTGCACATTTTTTTGCTAAAGATTATTTATTGACTTTTAAAAAAAAAATAGTTTTATATACCAAAATTTTACATTTTAATCATTTTGTGAGCTGAAATGTGGAAATGTCTTGGTGTTTTTTTTTCTTATTTCCTTCCAAAACGCATCAATCAAGCTTTTTTAAGTTTGTTTGACCCGCCCACGGTGATCTGGACTGCTGGAGTGCAAGCCACAGAATGCTGTATAATGAAAAACATGTAACAGTGAGATGTGAGAAAGCTGCATCCACAGAAGATCAAGATGTTTGGAACAACCTACCAGAGGGGTTCCTTCAAAAACTGCAGAATCGCTAATCCTTTGGAAGCAACGGTTTCTTACACCGTGTTAATTTGATTTAAAATGTATGTTTAACACTTAAATTTGTAAATGACTCTTTGTTTGCAGAAATCAGATCACATGACAAAACAAATCATTGATTAATATGGAGTTTCTGTATGTATCTGTTGCAATGAGGCGACAAGGAACCAAACAAACAGAAAAATGGATGTGATTCCACATTTGTTCTTACACTTAGCAGCTGGTTCTTTTCTCTCTCTGAAGCATTCCGGGCACTTTCCTGCTGGGCACGGTGCTTCTCCTTCAGCTCTTCTATAGATTCAGCTTGGGTTTCTTTCAGACAAACCGTTTCCTCCTGGTATTTGGCCCTGACTCGCACAAGCTCCATCTCGTAGTTCTGCTTTTCCTCACGAAGTGACTGCCAAAACAACAGAGCTTCATTCACACTCTGTACAATCCAGAAATCTGAAGTTGATGAGCATGATGATCTTTTACTGTTGGCAGGGACTCGTTTATAGCTTGTATGATTAACGTTGAGGTTAAGGTTTATCTATTAAAATCTGAGAAGTAGAAAATCCTGACGGTAAAGAAATATACTAACAACAGATGCCACAGATCTGTAATCACGGATGGACCCTATCTGACCTTCTCCAGGCTGAGGATCTTCTGATTCTGCTGTTCCTCGAGGGTTTGCATCTGTTTCTGCAGTCTATCTCTTTCCTCTTCCAGTTGCAAGATCTTCTCTTTCAGACGGTTTTGCTCGGAGCCCAGGTCCCGAATGGTGGCCTCATGGCTCATCTGTGTCGCTTGCAGAGTGCCAATTTGACCTTCACAAAACAATGGATAGAGTTGTAAAGATAATGCTTCCTAAAAATGACTTGGACCACAAGGCTAGTAGGTTCTGGCTGATTTGATGCACAGTGATCTAGCCCTGAGCAGCTGATGGAAAACATGGGATCTATCGCTCATGATTATGCAGATAATTAATTCCGAAGCAGTTGATGCTTATAAAATGGGCAAATAACTTTTAGTTTTTATCTTTAATTAAAAAAAAAAATAACCCAGCTGGCATCATGCTTCTTTCTTGTCAGGTGTTGCATCTATTCAACCAGTCTCTAGCCAACACGGCCAGATGACCTTTCCCTCAGTTTCTCCTCAATGTTAGAGATCAGCCAATCACAGTTCAGCTTTTATGATTCTTGAACGTTGTACATTTCTTAGATAGGTATTATTGGAGTAAAAAACTGACTGCGGGGTACTTTGAATAGCAAAAATGCTGAGGTTTAGCATTTTAACATAAAATATTCCAGCTGTGTCATGGTCAATAAAATGAAAATGAAATTAATTTAAAAACACATTGCATTACTAAGCAAAGTGTAATACATACGATTCTTATTGCAAATGTAAGCCTTAACATTTAAACTAAAGATAAAATCCTCATAAAATCGTTTTTGTCCACTTCACCATAAAATACAATAACTAAAACCTTTCTTTTGCATTAATTCATTAATTTTCATACCTGCTTATTCCCTTTCGGGGTCACGGGGGTCTGCCGGTGGGGGAAACCTGCGCAAGCACAGGGAGCAAACATGCAATCTCCTTCCAGGAAGGTCACCGGCGAGCCTCAAACTGACAACCTTCTAACTGGAATGCCACAGTGCTACCCACTGCGTCACCGTGCCACCCCCTTTCTCTTGCATTTCTATGTAGATTAATATAAAATATTTGTTTGAAATACATTTATTTACACAAATATCTATACTTTCTTAAGATTCAAAAGGAAAAAAATTAAGTCGTGCCCACAGCTTTTTACTCATTCCTGTTACCCAAACCCACCCCCTCCTGAAAAACTGGGGAATTTCTTTAGAAGGTCATGGGAAGAGCAAAAATTACATATTTGATGATTTTGTGATGATATCTACGAGCGTCATTTAAAAAATAATATCCTGTCAGGATTATTTCAGAGATTTTATTAGTTTAGTGCAAAAATACAAATATTTGCTAAGTAATTGATTTTGCTTAATTTTCTGGTTCTTTAATCATGTGCACCATGTGGCTATTTAACATCTATTTGCTAAGTCTTTGTTAGAAACTCAATCTTGTTACTTTCAGCCCTGTTACTCATATAAAGAACAACCAGAGGGTTGATAACAAAAAAAGCGGCACCTGTCTTTTGATTATAAATCAACTAAAATATTTCAATATTTTACTTAAGATAGACCAATACCTATTTGGAATACTTTTACTTTTACTATTGGAAAAATGACATTTTGAAGTTACAACAATCAAATGGCACCTAATCCTCTGAAATGCCTCGATAACTTGTACATTAAGTGTGAAATCAATTTAAAGTAAGGCAGTTGAAAATGCAGTTCCAGGAATATTTTGAGAGCATGCATTATCACAATCACAATCTTATCAGTACATTCAATCAAAATGCCCAGAAAAGATTGTAGAATACATTTTTAAACTGTGGCAAACCTATGTTTATGCTTTTTAAGAATTCAATCACGATACTGAATAGATTTTGAGTTGAAATTCTGGCAGAAAAAAGCTACATCCATCTTTCCCATGCAATCATGAAACTGCAGGCACTCTTAAAAAACTCCCATTTCAGCTTGAGCAATTCCCAGTTATACGCTGAAGAAAAAATGTAATTTGGTCGAAACATTATTCTCACTAGCTTTGTGAAGGATTTCATTGGCCTGCTGCTGAACTCGATCTCTGCTACCCTCCAGCTCATATTCTGTATCTTTCAGCTGCATCACCCAAATCTCTCCGTCCTGGATGGCCTCTTCCAGCTGCTTGTGTAGTTCCTGCCAATGGAGAAATAAACTCAAATTACTTTTCTGAGATGCTCTGCTATTTTCAATGTCATTTCTAGTCAGTATAAATATGACAATATGAAAGACAACTTTGACCCTGTGGACTATACACACATTTTTACACTTGTAGCTTTGTGCAATTTGATCATGAAAAATGCTATTCACACATTCCTCACCATGTGGTTTTTCATTATATCATTTAACAGGATCCTTCTAAGATTCAGATAATGGACCAGGCCCTCCCTCTGATGTTGCATTTGGGTGTCATAAATGTTTACTTTGCGATATAAAGGCACTCTTTCTCAGATCTAGCACTGAAAAATCCCACCACTGCCACCAAATTGTAATAATGTGCAATTCCAAGAGTTCGATCTGTTCCTTATCAGAATCAGATGGTGGACCATGCCTTTCCTTTTATATTGTCTGTTTGTTACTGCATTTGGATGGCATCACACTGTGTGCTTTGTGATGTTAAGGCACTCTCTCTGGGAACTAGCACTGAAAATACCACCACTCCCACCAAGATGTCGTAATGTGGTTTGCAGAACCTCTAAATTCACAAACCATGATTTTATTGGGCACCCACAAACAAAGAAAAAAAAAACAACATAAAACAGCAAATAAACAGAAAAGGACTACAAACATAAGACTTAAGCTCAAAATATAAATAAATTAAAATGCTGAAAAGCAAAACCTTCATAAATTAAACTGCACTTCAAAATAAATTAACTAGACACAATCAGGTAGGTTTCTCTCAAAAGAGCAGGATAGAAGCTGAATTTCAGAACAGTCCAGGCAAAAGAGCAAATGTCAGGGAGCCAGCAACACGTCTCTACCTGTTCCTTTGATTTCCCTCTCATGAGCACTGAAACCAGACCTTAAATATTACTGGTTTCCCACCATGCCAATCAGGTTAAAACCATGGATAGGTATGTATATATGGAATTTATTTTGTGCCAAAAAGCAAAAATGAACGCAAATAAATTGATTACAAAAAAAAAACTTTCTAATACACTCCATTTTTTGTTTGTTCCGTTTTAAGCTTTAGTTTTGCTTCTCAGAGTATTTATTACGCTTTCAGTATTTTTGCTGTTGCTTTCTCATTTTGCATTTGCAATCCTGAAAGTTACGTTTGTCATTCTGGCACAAACCTTCCATGGGGGCGGGGATAACAGTGGTTCGCCCTCATTGGCTAGTATGGTTTTGATTGGCAGCTGAATAAACCAGACGTACAAGTGTTCGCGTTTAGGCATCATGTTCAAGATCCCAGAGCTGAAGCAAGCGCTCAGCTTATTCAATACAACGTCGCTCGTATATTATCATCATAAGAGTAATACTAAATCACTTTTTACATGAATCGAGGGAGACACTTCAAGATGGAAAACACCAATCGCCCGTGTTGCATGTTCTCCATGTGGAGAAATTGATGATATTTATATACTGTACAGAATTTGGTGTTCTCAGCAAAGCTTTTGTCCGGCAGGTGGCAGCAGCCACCGATACTGTATGTATACTCTATTTTATCAAGGAAATTAAGATGTGCCTGTGTTTAGAGTGAATATAAAATAAAGAAACCAAAAATTAAAGCCACACTACATTTAGACTTCAAGTGTTTTACATTGAGCATGTTGAAGCCGTGAAAAGATGTTTCTCTTATGATCGAAATGGATTTTTGAGGATTTAAAGAACTTAAAATTAAAGAACATCGCGGGCTGCTATATGTGTCTATAATATGGGTTTTGAATGTTTTCCATGATTGATGTTGTGTTATCCTTTTCTGAGGTTTTGTTGTGTTGTAACCTGAAATGTGAGAGATTTAACGAAATGAACAAAAACAATAAATTTGCTCCATCAAAGCTTTCCTTAAAATTTTTGAATGTGATATATTTTTGTTGACAAACATAGTCATTCATGTGGAAGGTAAAACAAATTATTTGGGTTTGTTGTGTTGCAAAATAAACGTCTTGTTTCAATTGAATCCAGTATTATTTATTACAAACGCCTTCATTCCAGCTTAAAGTAAAAAAATAAGTTGTTTTGTTAGATGAGCTGATAAATATGCATTCATTCACAAAGACGCAATTTAAATCACTGCACTGGTGAAAAGAGCCGCGAACGCTTGTACATCCGGTTCATTGAGCTGCCAATCAAAACCGTACCAGCCAATGAGGGCAAACCACTGTTATCCCCGCCCCCATGGAAGGTTTGGGCCAGAATGACAATGAATTGCATAGTCAAATGCAATGACATGTATTTAAAATCAATCAAAGTTGATTGGTGGTAATTACTTGATCATTTTTGTTTTCAGGCAGATTTTTCTATCTTTGTAATCAAATTATTTGCCTTCGTTTTAGCTGAAATTATGTGCGACTTTCTGGCATAAAATGAAGTCCAAAAGTATACACACTTCAACACAGCTCATTTTCTTTATAAAATTCATAAAGATGGCCTTCATATTCATGAAAATATATACAATATATATAAGAGTCACATAATTAGAGAACTATGTCTCCTCAAGTGTATTTACATGTCTTTCTCTCCCTCTCTTTTTCAAGATGGAGTATATCAACTCTGCTACAAAGCATGGCATAAAATCTCTCCCACACAGGGTCTATGCTGCACAAGTCATTAGCAAAAAATTATACAGTCTCTTTACTGAGGTCATAGAAGACAAAGAAGAACAGGGGACAACGACGCTGTGGACATTGTCACATAATTCCTGAACAAAAAAGGGAAAATAAAACAAAAAAATGAGTCATTTTTATTTAGCTACCATTACACTTTCATACGTTACAATTTCTCTGTGGCAATCACAACAAAAAAGGTTACATTCACGAAAATGAACACTATTCTCTACAGTGAAAAACAGCAACCTGACTTTTGAGAATCACATTTCAAATGCTATATAAATCCCTTCCCTTACAAACATTGCAAAGGCACTGTACAGTTATGACCCACATCAAGTGTCTGTCTTTTTTTCTCTGCTTTTCATTTTTCCATCTCTTTCACATGAATACGTCTCTTGCAGATTAAAAGGTTAATCATGACAATTCATTCAGAAAAAGTATAATCTGATCCAAACCCTTTCTTTAAACAAGCAACAGTTATCCTTGAAAATCTGATGTCACACAATTCACATTCACAGCTGATTTTGAAGTACATAAAAGTAACATGATATTATTTTTTCAATGCACTGTACACATTTTTTGTCACATCAGCTTTAATTTGGGGCCAATTTGACCCCAGGGCCTTTTAGCTGTATAAAAGAAATCTATAAAAATGTACACATATTTGTTTTGGGTGATACTGAGGTCACTATAATATGTTAAGATTTTATAATATGCATATACTTATACATATACTTATATACTTATATATTTACAAAAAAAAACAAACACAAAGATACCTGTGGAATTTTTCAAAGTTTTAGCACCTGCTACCATTGTCTACCAGGAGAGCCAGGACCTGAATTTGGAACGCGACCTTATGACTTAACAATCGGATAGATTTCTAGCAAATTAAAAAGAGCCTCAGAGTGGGCATCGCCAGCTACGTCTTCGGGAACATGCGCTACTTCTTGGTAGAAAAAGATCCACAGAGACGGGACGTGGGCATAGCGAAAATGCCTGAGTGACTGAAGGTTTAAATCTGAAAATGTAATGAAACTTTTAGCCAACAGCTAATGGTAACCATTCACCAAAAGTTAAATTCTAAAATATGGTTAAATTTTCAACAAAGATGTATGTTGTGAATTTTTTTTATGTTTTAGTTTTTTGTCTATTGATGGTCTATTGCAGCAGAACAAGCCAAATTCTTCATTAAATGTAACAAATACACAGAACAAAGTAGCAACGGTCTAAAACCAACACACAAAAATGAAAAACAAAACAAAAAAAAGTTGCCAAGTTCATCAGATGAAGTTAGATGGAATGAATGACAGAGGATGGCCCTGCAAGAAACCACACTGCACATGGAAATTCAGAGTTTCCATGAAGGTAACATCTAAAGATCTAAATCAACAAAACTGATGGAGCCAGGGGTTGAAATATGAATTTTTTTTCATCTGAAATTTTTAACATTGGAGTGTATGAGAACCTTCTCCCTTTTGGAGCCAGCCTCAAGTGGCCGGTCGAGGAACTGCAGTTCAGTTGTTTCCTACTATGCAACAAGCGGGAAAGCAGGAGGGTGCCCCATTGGTAAGCACTCAGTTGGTAAAAATGTTAAACCATAATTACATGTTAATTATTCATGCTGGAGAGATCTGCGATTTCCGTGACTTACGTATTTAAGACAGACAAGGCTGGTTTCCTAAACATCTTTCGAGAACCAGTAATCTGAGGCATCACACCCACATCAGTTATCCTATAATCTCTTGTAGTTAAGCAGGTCCAAATCTATGAGTAAGTATGAACCTGCATTGTCCCATCTTCCACCCTTTCTCCACACAAAGGGGGGTATCTCAGACAGCTGGACAGTACGTTGTACCTTCCACACACCCTCATTAAACTGGTCCAGATAACGAACTACTGAAAACTGACTGGATTTAGCACTATGTATTTAGTTTCTTTGCCTTCAGGTTTGCTGGCATAAATGCCGGCCGAACCAAACGTGCTCTTATTTGGTACAATGTATGAAGATTTCCTAGTAACATTATTGGGAATTGTTGAATTGCAATTCCAAAATAGAACTGGACTCTACAGTAAACATTTAAGCAGTTACTAAATTATGATGTCATGGTTTAATATAGGACAGTATTATCATTAAAGAAATAACAGAATGATATTATAGCTTTAATAAAGCAAACTGAATAAAAATTCCCAAAGGTAAGGAACCCCCCTTAAACTCTTACCTTGATAGTGACCTCAGCGTTATTGAGGGAAGCCTGCAGCCTATTGGTCTTGTCTCTGCTTTCTCGTGCCTCCTCCTGAGCCCTGTGCAGTTCAGCACGGAGTTTCCCAAGCGTCCTCTGAAGTGCGGCCTCCTGCATCTGGAAGTCCTTCCTCAGCTCCACCTCTGTCCTCTTCCAAGCCAGTAGGTTCTCTGTGGTCAGCTGTTGTGTGCGCCTCATGGCCTCCAGCTCCCGCTCATAGAACCCTTGTGCCTTAATCAGCTTGGCCTCATACTCCTCGACCAGACGCACCTTGTCTTGCGTTAGATCCTCGACCCGCTCCATCAGAGACTCCAGCTCGGTGCGGTGTAACTCAGCCAATTTCTCCTGCTCCATGCTGGAGGAAACGCTCTGGTTCTGCTGGCTCTCCAGAATCTCATGCACTTCTTGTTGATGCACTGACTTGAGCTCATCCAGTGCCCGACGTTTCTCTTTCTCAAACTGGACCTGGACTTGACTGAAGGAACGCAGTTTTTCTTCAAACTCGTGCCTCATTTCCTCCACTTCCCGTGACATGGAAACCACACGTTGGGTGTGCTGGGCCTCCGTGCAGATCTGCGAATCCTCCATGCGCTGGCGGTACATCTCAAACTCGGCCAGTGCTTGGCGTTTCATGTGTTCGTGAAGCTCCACTGATTCCTCCAGGGACTGCAGGCGGCGCTTCAGGTCGGCTTCATCGCCTATCTTGCTTTTGTAGTGAAGGATCTTCTCTCGAGTCTCAGTCAGTATGTGCTGCACCTCCTCATCGTGAGCCTCCTTCAAAGACTGGATGGCATCTTCATGCTCATCATTTTTCGTGTTGAGGGCATAAATGACCTATCAAAAAGATTGGTGAAGATTCAATTGAAGCAGGCTCTCAGCTTTTTATCTCATTACCTTCTAAATATGATAAAATGAGCTGTCACCAGTTATTAAATCTGTTATTACATGATGAGTCTTCTTGTTTACAGGTGCAGTCAGATATCTGAGGTGGAACATTCGTCTTAGAAATGACGAAAATCTGATGATCTTGATGATTGCATATTTTATTAATTAATTCCCTAATTCGTCTTTTACTTTGGACAAAAAGTTCTAAACATATCTCCTCCTGTGCCGCTCAGCCACCAAACTTTGCCAAGACATCCGCACTAGTCTGACTCAGTTTGCTATATATTTTGAGACTGGTACCATTAAAGTAATTCTGGGAAATGGCTGAGAATTCTGGGAAAGGTTCTATTGTCTTAACATGATGGTCAAACTTTGGGGGTTAAAAGCTCACAGAAATTGGTCCACCTGTCTGTGTAAGAGCATACTAACCACAGTACGAACACTTGAACACGGGCTCTAGAAAAAGCTTAATAATTACTTAATAAATGGGGAAAACGCAGCGGTAATATTTGCAAGAAAAAAGCGGGGGTTGGATTATGCTAATAATATTAACAAATTAAACATTTTATCACTGACAACTCCCAACCAACCAAACTGTTTAGCAATGAAATTATACAAACACCATCTCAGCTCTAATAAAATGATAATGACAAGGGGTTGGTGTATATAACTTATAGTGACATGGGGAACATTATATTATGTTACTGACCAACCGTCGCCCAGCCTGGGGCTCCACGCAAGATCCCAGCACATACAGCTTGATTGATCATGGGGTGGTTAGGAATCAGCCCAATGGTATATAGGATACCTTGTCAATGATCTCAAGACAGCTGGAACCAAGGCACTAAGAAAACACAGCACACAAGTCCCCATACAAAACCTGAACCACATGAGCAGGTATTTTAAACATCTGAATGATTCAGAGGAGACCTGGGTGAAAGAGTTATCATAGGTTGAGATGAAAATGGCCCAGTCAGAACAACTTGAGTATTTGGAGGAAGAGGACGAATACTGCCTAGAAACCCACATCGCATTAAAGTGATGATGGCTGTGGCCACATAACCATCAAACCTTGGACCAGAACTTCCTTCACTCAGCCAGGGCATTAAAACAAGCCATCGATTGGTATTCCAGCATGACAATGACCAAAAACATACGAGCATGTTGGCTGAAGAATAATTTTAAGGTTGATGTGTGCAATTGAAGGTTAATTGCGAAAAAGGTTATAGCACCACTTGTAATCTTGCACTCTAGACAGATTTTTAATGGGGCATAAGGAATATCCAAAAGCAATGATGCAATGCGGCCACATATCTCTGCTTGCACTTTCAGTATCCTCCACATGACTTTATTTTGTCAAGTGAAACAATTCAGAATGAAATTATGAAAATAATTATATAATAATATCAGAGAGCCAAAAGCACAAGCATCAAGAATGTACAAGAAAGTACTTTAGTATTAACTAGGTCTAGGGCTAAAATTTGCGCAATTTTGATGGTGGCTGGTAAAAGTGCCATCTAAAGCCAATATCACAATCAGTAACATAAACCAACCTCCATTTCTCCAAAACTTTCCTAAACCGAAACAGAGATATGCCATGTTGGTTGCTATGGTAAACAGCCTAGTTGCTATGGAGGGGTCAGTGACATAATATATTGTCGCCTTTGTCACTATATGTTATTTAAACAAATCCCCATGCCTTAATCGTTTACCAAAGCTGAGATAGAGTTTTGAAATTTTGGTTGCTAGGGCAAATAGTTTGGTTGCTAGGGAACAGTCAGTAATAAAATAGACATAAAATATTGTTCTTACTATGGTTAGCATAAACATTTATCCATTTCTCTATGATGTCTCACTTTGATATTATTGTAGCCTTTTCTATTTATTTTCAATGGCCATTATAAGTCAATTGTAAATATTTAACCTTGGGGTTCAATACTTTTGCATAGTGATCGCTATGTTCTTGCACAGACTAATAATCTCCACAAGTGTGGTTTGACCCCATGTTAAGTCAATGGAACACTTTCCAGCATTCTCAGCGATCTCCCATGATTCCTTTATTGGTACCAGTCTCAAAAGATATTGCAACCTTAATCAGACCAGTTTGGATGCTTTTCAGTTTGGTGGCTGTAGCTCGTAGTAAGTAGTAAGTAAACATAGTAAGTATAATGTATATAAATATGTATATTTGACCTACTTCGTTAACTGCGATACATATAACACTGTAGAAGGAGCCAGTAAATAACAGCATAATTTGAAGAGGCAATGTGGATGGCAGAAGTGACTGAGACAGAATAAATTGTATGCCTATTTGCATTTCAAATTACCTTTTTAGTTTTCAAAACTTGCAAATAAATTATTTCAGCAGTTTGAATGGAAGAGCGAACCACAAGGAGAGAGCTGTGCTCTGGAAAGCAATATAATCCAGATTACATGCAATACCCTCTAAAGCCTTACAGATCAATAAGGAGGCCATTTAAATGCATTGTTATCTTTTTCAATGAGTTGTCACTACATTGCACTTACTTATTTTTAAAACAGATTATTTAATGTATATTCATCATTTCTAACAATAAAAAGACCTCTTGCAAATTGACAAAAAAATGTGTGTTTTACAAACAAGTGGCTTATTTAATGTCCTTTAGAAACAGTGCTTTTTTCCAGCCCAGCATTTCATAGTCGTCATGACTGTGCTGAAGAGCTGCAGATCAAAGCATGCCGCCTTTGCTCGCTGCTCTTCTGCTTTTCATCTTTAATTGATTCCTTTCTGTCGCATCCATGTTATTAACATACTGTAAAGAAGCCCCATTCTGCTGAGCAGTAGTTATGCAAACAAGCTCTACCTGGGCTGATTAGTGTATTAATTCTGTTACTATCAATTTTTTTACCAATCTGTTACATTAAGTCCCTTTTTTGCAGAGATGCATTTGGTTGGCATTACAAGACTGCTGGAGCACGTTGGTATAGTTTCACGGACTGATGAATACATGCTTTGTACTTGTTTTGAGAAATAAAAGCAACACATTTTCAGAAAGATAAGAGCTTGGCTTTCTATGCAGATTAGTGTACGTCGATTTGATTTCAGCAGTGCATTTAGATAACCCTGTATGCACAGATGAGTGTGCAAATTACTGTGTTTTCTGTGATGCTGTTTTAGTGTGCTATTTTTTACCAAATCACGGAGTCTGCCGATGCCTACCTCCAGAGCACATTGGGCGAGAGGTGGGGTTACACCCTGGACAGGTCGCCAGTCCACAATTCACTCACACATTCACACCTGAGGGGAATTTAGTTTCTATTGTTTAATTATGTGTTCAAATTGAATGTGTAGGTTTCAAAAAGGTTATTAGCTTAGATATTTTAAACTAAATAACAACTATTTTAAATAAATTTTAAATAACATTTCAAGAGATATTATACATATTTTGGAAGGTATTTCAAATTTCAATTTCATTTCACAGACCCCAAATCAGTTTCATCTAGTGGTGGAAGAAGGGATAACCATTGGAAGTACAACACCTGTGATTTGGCTTGTGTTTTTGGCACAAAAAAAACCAAAATGGCACAAAAGTTGCTTTGACTAATTGCAACTTTTACTTGTTACCATTCCAACTCTGGGCCACATTCCCAAGCGGAGTTTCTCTGAAGCAAGTTTTGCACTGTGGGAGAAAACTGGAGGACCAGGGAAAACTGGAGGACCACGTCAAAATGTGCGATTGTCTTTCAGTTTCATTTTACAGACCAAAATCGGTGCCATCAATGTCATCTAAGAGATAACCCTGGCGGAAAAAGTGCTTGGAAAAGAGTATAAGGTTTCTTGCGCTTAGTTTTTTTTTATACAATTTTCACATTGGTTTGACTTCGTCTTGGCTTTTTGGGAGGATTTATTTATTTTTATTTTGTTTCAACACTTTTGATTTTTGTTATAAAACATCTTATTAGAGCAAATTAAAAAGTAGCAACGTTTCCCGGGACTTCTAAGGGTTAAGCCATAACTATGATCTGGAAAAAAAAACGAATTGCCTATTTCCTATTGTATGAAAACATGTAAATATTAATTGTTTTGTAACTAATCTTTTTTTTTGGGAGAAAGAAAACCTTAAAATCTCACTAGTCTTTTATTTAAATGACATATAGAAACTAATATGGGATATGCATTGAGCTATAATATTAGTATATGTTTTGAAGTCATTTATTAATCATACATTAAATGATTTTAGATCTTGTGATGGTTCAGAAGCGGAATTTGAAGTTAAAACACCGAGGAGCGATTAAAAGTGCAATATGTAGGGCATCATCTCTGTGGGGGCAAGGATTAGACCTCATGCAGGCTTCACTTCAAAACACATTTATATCAAAGTTATTCCTATTTGCTCTCTATTTTAAACTCAAGAAATGTCAGACTCACCTTGGTGAGTTGTGCTATTTTTTTGCTCATCTTGAGGTGCAAATCTTTCGTGTACTCCATGGAGAGAGAAGATTCGTAGAGTAGATGGCTGGATGTGGAGGACGGACTGCAGGCTGATCCAGACGCCGATGCAGCAGCCGCACCAGCAGCAGCAGCGGGAGCCGGAGCGCTGATGCCCGGAGCAGCGCTGGTAAACGTCGGCTGCCAGCCCGTGCCCGTCGCCATCTTCTGTCCTGGCTGGAACGAGCAAAAAGCCCTCGCGAATTGGTTAAGGATGATCCTGCGCCATCAGTTGAGGCTACCTGTCATCCATTTGAAATCATGTAAACCCATCACGCATGTGTCGAGCTGCGTTTGCAGACTGAATCAATACCCGCGGCGTTTGGTATCGGCGACGGGCTACTGGACGTGACCGACGGGGCTCTGGAACCTTTTCACCAGTCCTTCATCCATCAATGGCAGAAGATGGAGGAAATTACCAGAATAACACAGTAAAACACTCGAGCAACATCATCACAAATAGGGACTGAACGAACGGGCAGATGATGCGGGAGAGAGAGAGATGGGGATGGAGAGAGTTGTAAATGACGTCAGAGCAATACGGTTACCTCACAGACCGCTTTTCTGCTGCAGATACGTGATGTCAATGCAAAAGAGTGTGATTTATCTTCAAAACAAACAATAGCTTGACGTGAGATATTCAAAAAAATCGAATATTTGCTCATTGCAGGAGTGTTGGCTAATGCAAATAATGATTTTACAACAGAATAATATAATTTAATTTAACATTACGTAATGGAAAGCACTATAACATTGGTCAAATGTCCGGCATCAAACCTTGTAACTCAAAAATCCATTCTTATAGGTTATATACTGATTCACGGCAGCAAAAGGAAGCACACTGAATGTTTGACGTGGAATGTATAAGTGTACTTTAATGGCTAGAGATACAAGTAGCACAGGTAACACGTGCGCGTAACATCAATAAGGGACACCAGGAATGGGAATTTAAATACACAGGGGATACAGGGTTAACAAAGGACACAGCAGGTGGAAACAGTCAACATAATGAACCAATGGAGACACGTGACAAAATTGAAACCTGAACACACCCCCTCCTCCGAAAAGGCACGACCTTGCACCAGAGTCCACCATGGAGAGGTGGACCAAAGACCAAAGAAGGTTCCCTCGGTGCTGAAAACTCTAGCGTGGAGCTGCGTATCTGCGATGCTAGCATGATTGAGATCCCCAGCGATGATGAGGAGAGGGACGAGGTTTGCCTAGCCACGCTGGATGGGCATAACTACATGAGATAGGACCCAGTTGCGTGGCCGAAGTGACACCCTCTAGAGGGGGAGTTAAGGGGTCGATGGAGTGTCATGGCAACTCAGAAGAGGGAGGAGGTGACAAGGCTGTTGGAGGTCACAGCAACCCTGTATGGTCATTGGGCACAGGAGGAAAAGGAAGCCTGGCAGCCGAGCACACAGGGGTTGTTCAATCACAAGTTGGGTAGGTAGGATTTCTCCAACCTCAAGAAGCTCTCGGACCAATTCAGCCATGGGAATAGGAATTGGCGGCGAAGGAACACTCGCCATAGGAGGAAATAGGAGCCGACAAACTCGGTGTGGGTAACCCAGGTTGTTTCTGGGCATGGACCCCAGACGTCGACACCCCTGGAGCACGGATATCTATCCTCTTCCAGGCTAGACTCAGTAGCTGGACGCTGAGGTGCTCTGTAAACCAGCTAAGCCATTTAGCCGTTTGTTTGCTCAGTTATTCTGTCATATGCTGCTTCAAAGAAGCAAGAGTAACCTACTCTAAGAATATCAATGACTGATACCAAACATGCGAAACAGAAAGGTTTAAATACACGGGAGAAACAGGGACACAGCAGATGGAAACATAATAAACACATGGAGACACCTGACACAAATGGAACGGGAACGTTACAGGTACACTTGTACAAAGACAGGGATTGTGTGAGATTATGATCCAGGTGTATGATCCAAAATTAAACTAAACAAGTGCTTAGCGATCATCAAAGTCACATAGATTGAAATCCAGTCATGAACTGAAACAAACAGCTGCGTAGAAGGCTTAAGCTTGAGTGCAGAAAAGCCAAACTCTGCTACCAATGTGCTGTTGAGAAAGACAATGTATTTTTATGGCAACAATACACAAGGTAGTTATTCTGCATCAACAAGGTCTTACCCAGAAAAACAATTTCAAAGCAGTTTCAAGATGTGAGATCCTGTTCTCTCCCTTAGGTCTCTAATTGTTAACATCACTCAGCTGTGTTCACTTACCTCCCCAGGCAATTCAGTCTGCAGGTCTCTGGTATTTAATTATAACACTCCATTTCCCAGCATAGGTTTTCATTGACGATGTTGCTTCCTGGACTCCCACACCAACACCCTTCCATGATCTCTGCATGAGTTACTCTCTTCAACCTATCTGATATCTGCTCTAACTACAGACTGCATTTTACTGTCAGCAAAGTCTCCATTGCCAGCTTGTGCTAGTTGGAAGCGACTTATGCTTAGCACCCTAATCACGCTTGCTAACAACAGCCTCTGCCTGAAGTCTAATACCTGCCAGCAGACTCTTCTGTGGATCTCATCTCCTTCCCGTGGAGTTCCTGTACCCCAAGCTCTCTCTTCAGTGGTTGAAGATTCCTTGTTGTACCTCTCTGTGGATTACAAGGGCTATCACTATGCTCACCTCTGTATTATCAGGTAGAAGCTACCTGCGATACTTTCATTATCATTGCATGCAGTTCAATAAAAACATCACATCGTTGTCTAGTGTCCTATGCACAGTCGACCCAGAACCATGACACAAGCTGTTTGAAGAAGCAAAAGGACATGCAATGTTAAGGAACGCTGATGCAGTGGTCAGTAAAAGTTAATTACCCTTTGAAATCAGATGATAACCAGCGGTTAAATCAGGCCAGAACTAGTATGTCTCATACTCTCCAGAGAAGTCTAGCCAGAAGTGGTGCTCATGGAAGAGTTGCTGCCAAAAAGCCACACCTTCGACATCGAACAAGGTTTAGCATCTCAAGTGTGCATGAAACGTTAGCATGTTAGCGAATTATGGCTGCACGTTTCTTAATGTTTGTGGCACTAGTCATCCACTCTTATTCATTCTATTAAGAATTATTTGGAACCAATGAAAAGGGCTCAACAAGGCCAAACCACTTTGAATTCGAAATCAGACCTGAGATGGCGAATCAAGTTTTCTAAATTTGGTAACACTTTAGAATACTTTTCTTTAGTTAATGCATAACTAAGGGGTAGTTACTACAGAACTAACCAGTAACTAGTAACTATTGTTACCTACTAGTAAGTAACAGTTCCCTTTCAGTCGGTCCCGGAGACGTTAGTCGGGATTAGACCGACTGAATGGGAGCTGATCTCCATGGGAGAATGGACCGAATCATCTAACGGGCAAATTGATTTGCAGGCGTGAGTGATTGATTAGCAAACAGCTGGGCATTAGACTGGGCGTAACGCACGCTTCAGTATGCGATTTTCCTTCGGAGCGGACTGAGTGTGACTCTCCTCTCTAAACTTTGACGCTAAACGCTGTTTGAGATTGAAAGTTGCTTACCTCTGCATTAAGGTGTAGTCCTCTGCTAGACCAGATAGCAAGCCACCGCACGCGGCACCTCTTTCTCTTCCGGCAATAGCCTGTCCAGTGTTCTGTTGGCCGTTTGTTCTACATCCTGTCCATTTTTCAGCCCCGCGCTCCTGAAGTTCCTTTCTTCCCGGAGGTGCACGAGGAGCTCACTAAATTCTGGCAGGCTCCCCTGTCTGCCAGGGCAGCAGCTAGGGGCTAGGGGGTATTCTGCGATTCCCCGGGTGGAGCAGGCTGTCGCGGTGCACTTGTGCCCCGGCAGTGCTGCCGCTTGGCGGTCTCGTCCGACTGTTCCCTCCAAAGCTGGTAAATTTTCGTCAGCCCTGATGGCGAAGGCTTACTCAGTTGCGGGTCAAGCTGCTGCATCGTTGCATGCTATGGCGACCTTACAGGTCTTTCAGGCCAAGGTCTCCGTGACATGCACCAAGGGGGTGGTGACCAGCAGTCTCTGAGAGACTTGCACTCGGCCACTGATTTAGCGCTTCGTGCTACTAAATCAGCTGCACTGAATATTGGTCGCACGATGTCCACACTCCTGGTCCAGGAACGTCTCGAGCTAGTTGCAGTGATCCTAGCGCTCCGGCGTTTCTGCCCAATCCTCCGGGATCGGCACGCACTGGTCAGGTCAGACAGCACCGCGGTCATAGCGTACATCAACCACCAGGGCGGTGTGCGCTCCCGCTTCCTGCACTACCTCGTCCAAGAGCTGCTCCTCTGGAGTCAGAGCAGACTTCGGTCGCTCAGAGCCGTATACATCCCCGGGGATTGCAATAGGGTCACGGATTCGCTGTCCAGGTTTCATCGCACGGCAGGAGAATGGCGACTCCATCCTCAGGCTATTCAGCAGATATGGGACATCTTTGGCGAGGCCCAGGTAGACCTGTTTGCCTCCCGCAAGAACACCCATTGCCGGCTCTTTTACTTCCCGCCAGGAAGACCCCGGGACATGCCCTATCAGAGTCGTGCTGACCTTCCTCCAGAAGAGATTCGATCGGGGGTTGTCCCCATCGTCCCTCAAGGTCTACGCCGCCGCTATTTCCGCCTTCCACCTTCGGGTTGAAGGGAAATCAGTGGGGAGCCACGAACTGACGGTAAGATTTCTCAAGGGGGCTAGATGCCTTAGGCCTTCTAGACCACCCTCCATTCCCTCTTGGGACCTCTCCGTCGCCCTTGCTGGGCTGCGGATGTCCCCTTTTGAGCCCTTGCACTCAGCGGAGCTGCGTGTCCTCTCTCTGAAGACCGCCCTCCTGCTTGCGTTGGCCTCAATTAAAAGGGGATCTCCAAGCACTGTCCGCCGACGAGTCCTGCCTGGAATTCGGCCCTGGCGATTCCTTGATCAGATCCAGGCCTGGATCCATCCCCAAGGTCCCATCCGTCTCCTTCTGGGACCAGGTGGTGACCCTGCAAGCTCTGCCCCGGGAGGAGGCAGACCCAACCCAGGATTCACTATGTCCTGTCAGAGCCCTTCGGGTCTACCTGGACAGAACCCGGGAGCTACGTAGCTCCATGCAGCTCTTTATTTGTTTCGGAGGCCAGCGTAAGGGTTCCGCTGTCTCCAAGCAACGGCTGGCACATTGGATCGTGGAAGCCATTAGCCTTGCTTATGAGGCATGTGAGGTTCCCTGCCCTCTCCATCTGAGGGCCCACTCCACTCGCGGCATTGCTGCCTCGTGGCCGTTGGCTAGAGGGGCTTCACTCGCCGACATTTGTCGAGCTGCGGGTTGGTCTACACCAGACACATTCTCAGGTTTTTCAACCTTCACGAGCTTCGTTCCCTCCGCGGTCCTGAGTGGTGGCAGGCTCCCTCAGGGAACGGAGCAGGTGTAGTAAGCTTGCAGTACTCTCTTAAGTGAGCAGTACAACATCTTCATGCCCCCCCTCTGGGTGGCTCTTCTTTTCCTCCCCCTTTCGGCATCTGACTGGGCGGAGCAGTCAGCTCTGCTAGGTTCTGTTGTTCTGGAGCTTTGCTTCGGCCTGGCTCCAGCAGAACTAGGGTCCAGATCTGGGAGTCCCCCTTTATTGGTGCTCCCTTTCTGTGTTTTTTATACAGCTCCCCTTCCAGGCGGCTAGTAGGAACCCGTCCCGTTACCCCCCTGCCTCGGTGAGTAACGATGACATACGTCTCTGCCACTCTCTTGTCTGCAGAACGTCTTCGCTGGTAGCCCTGCGGGCCCTCCTTCTGGTCGTCTTCGCAACAACCGAGTACAGCTAACGCTCTCAGTGTTGGATGACTTCCCCGTCAATGAGAATTCCGGGCAGGGGCCGAAGGAGCTCCCATTCAGGTACTACAGCTTAATTCACTAACCTTTTTCAAGTTTAGTGCTGGCCTGTTTGGATGGACTTCGGGCATGGCGCTTTGCAGAGGCTCCCATTCAGTCGGTCTAATCCCGACTAACGTCTCCGGGACCGACTGAAAGGGAATGTCCAGGTTACTTGCGTAACCCCATTCAGGGAACGGAGACGTTACCCTTCTGCCATGCCCTGGAAGTCGGGAGTCTGAGGTGCTGGAGGTAAGTAGGTCGGCTCTTCGGAAAATCCCATACTGAAGCGTGCGTTACGCCCGGTCTTATGCCCGGCTGATTGCTAATCAATCACTCACGCCTGCAAATCAATTTGCTCGTTAGATTATTCGGTCCGTTCTTCCATGGAGATCAGCTCTCATTCAGTCGGTCCTATTCAGGGAACGTGGGGTTACGCAAGTAACTTGGACGTTAGCTGTTCAGTAACTAATGTAGCAGTAACTATTGAATATTTACATAACTCCTAAGTAACTACCATTAACGGATCAGTAACTACTGTTATCTCTAAATTTCTGTGTTTTCACGTATTAAGTAGTTCCCTGTAACTAAGTGGTAACTCTTCAGAAAGTATTCAGTACCTTGTACCAGTACTTGTGATGTTGTACCTTGAACCCCTCACACTTCCCCAACCCTTTATCCACTCCCCCTCTCAGTCCAACACCGTATTGTCCTGACACAACTGATGTAAACTGACTCGCGGGAACCACAGCTAATAAATATTTACATACCAATCCAGAGGAGAAAACACCACACCAGGTGTTTTACTCCCCTGGAGAAAGCAAAACTGTCCAACTCACCAAGGCATGTACTCTCGCATGTGATGGCTTTTGAGCAGGACAGGACAAGATAAAAAAAAGTAATCAGTAGTTCCATGAGAAGACGCACAGTTTTTAATCTAGTTATATTTGTAGCTTTTTGCTTAAAATGGACACCAATACACTTAAACACAAATGGAAAATTTAGTGCTGAGAACATCTGTATTTGGCAGACAATATAAAAGCTCTGGACGATTTGACCTAATATCCAAACCTCGATTAATTGAAGATTTTAGCTTCAAAGAAAAAAAGGTTTTAGCTTGATTACAATTATTGAATGATTATTTTATTTAAATTATTATTGATGCTCTAATAGTTCACTGAGAAGTTTTGTATAGTAAAATGCTCACAAGCGAGAGAATTTAGAACGAAGGGTACATTATTCAATTACTAAAACAAAGGAAACACACACTATCTACTATCTCTGACCAACTGAAAATAAAGCACACATTGCAAAAAAAAAATTCACGAATGGTCACGTGAAAAATGTAAAAGTTTATTGCTTCTGAAGGGCGGGTACAAATACTGTTAGATTAACCACCCATCCCTATGTTAATATTAGGTTGTAAGAAAAAAAATTACGTCCTCTTGCAAATATATTTGCATTCCCTCACAAAGATTGTGTACGCAAATGTGTTTTGTGACCAAGGTGAAGGAATTCAAAAATATTTTCTTCTCTAACCTCAAATTTATCATTACCAGTCTGTGATAGTAAGTTGGGGTGTACTTTATGTTTATGCTCTGTGTCTTCATTTTGTTTAGTTGCAGTGGCCACAGGGACAACCGTCCATCCCTCTCCTTTCCATATCCGGTGTTTGTTCTTCACTCATCATATCTCCCTACCCTCACCCGTCCAGTTTCTCTCTTGACTCCTCCATGTTGTTCCAAAGTATTGTACACCTGTGTCTCATTCAGGCTCTGTCCGCACATACCTGGTTATTTTTTAAATACTTCTTGCATACTTTCCATAATCACATAAACTTTAAAAGCTATTATTGTCTAACAACTGTGTTTATTCTTTTTAGCTATAATGTCAACAGAAACTTTCCAGATGACCAGATCAAAAGTTCACATAACCTGCGGATATAACATGCACAAAAACTCACACAAAAGGGGTTTGAGTGGCTAGTAGAGGTGACTATCCTCACCTGTAACCTGTTTGCTTGTAACCAGTGCTTGTGCATTAAAGGTTTCTGACTTTCTGGGCTCCTGAAAGACCCTTGCCTTTTTCATCCAGTGATGTGGGTTTCCTCAAAGAAACCAAGTCACCCAAAGTGAAAGGAAGACTTGAAGTTCCTTTAGTTGTCAAATGTGAATGTTTGCTACATTTTGAAACAAATTGAAAACACAACTTGGAAACATAGGAAAACCTATTTGCAAATATAAAAGTTACTTCAAGAATAAATAGAATACTATCCAGAAACAAACTGAAACCACTTTGCAAAAAACAAATTACAAATGTTACCTACATTTACATTTCTAAAAGTTTTTCTCTTAATTTCGCTCGAAGCAATTTTGGCACAAAAAACTCAGAGGATTTTTGTGATATTTGCAAACAAATACTTGGGCCTTCAGGACAGCAGAGGGCGCTATGAGTTTATTAACGGTCCTCTGGAGAAAGGCTTGAGTCCTTGTTTAACTTTATCAATTATTCAGTGTTCGCCTAAAATCAATAAAGGCTTTGTGTGTATAAAGGCATCAGGTGTAATCAGTGTGTGTGTAGCTACAATTAGTTTTTGTTTACAGTTTTGCTTTTTATACATTGAGCTGCTTAAGAGTTAAATGTCAGTTTTTAACATAAAGAACACAATTTATTTTAACGTTTCTGAAAGTTGATTTGAATAGGCTTAGAGAAATGTAGTAATATTAACAGTTGTGACGGAGTGCGGGGCTGATCAGGCTGCCAGCACAGCGAGATCCCACACTTCCGGTCTGGAAATCCACGCGCCACTGGACTGAGCAGGGTGAAGGCACCCTGGAACTACCTCCCTGCATGCTACCTGGAGCCCGCATCCATGTCTCTCGACAACCCGCTGTACAGTATAAAGCTCCATCCCATTGAAGCAACAACCCAATCACATATAAATAAAACACTTGATAAAAAACATAGTCTGCATTACATTTACATGTGACCTCTGCATTTTTTAAGATGCCAGCCAAAGTGAATTATAATTGAAATGCTCCGCAGAATGAAATTTTTTTGTACAGCTGAGAAAAAAAAAAACGGCTACCTGTGGACATGGCCTAAGTTTGGTGCAATTTTTCTTGCAGTGTCTCTGAACAGAATCACAACTCAAGGTTCTTCATCAACAAGAAATCATTTATTTAGTGTGTTACTGAAATAACTTATTTATTGTTATTAAATCACATGAACTGACGCTCTGCCTTCGGTCTAGTCCACTTTAAGCTCAGCTCCACTGAGCGGGCCTCAGAGTAGGACCTCAATATAAACATATATATTGAGTATCTATATGGACATATGTATATATACTCCACATCTGAGACCTGAAACAAACGGAAAGCATATTCAGAGCATGGTTTACGACGATGGCAAAAGTATACTCTTCATACTATAACGCAGAGGTTCCCAAACTTTTCCAGCCACATACCCCTTAAAACACCTCAGCCTCAGTCACACATCCCCTGCTACCAATGACTCTTAATAAGTGACGATAAAAAGATTACAAAAAATATCACATTTTTGTAGAGCATCAGTGAAACGATCATCTCTCGGTTTAATGCGATGGATATTCTTGGGCAGAGGCAGAGAGTACAGACCTGGCTTTTGTTTGTTTCACTTGTTTCTCATTTTCAGAAATAAATAGTAATGGCAAACAAATATGTTTGTCCCCACAAACCCTTTTTTACCATTTGGGAACCCCTGCAATAATGAATATCTTCAATTTGTCGTGGAAACCACGTTTAGCATCAGCTCGTTCGACAGGAAACAGAAGAATTTGAGACGAGTTGTGAATACAGAGACAGAGAATTAAAACATCGATTTAAACTCAGATTTAAAGTTCATCAATATCGATTTCCTGCTTGAGAAACTAACAGCTCAACTGATTCACAGCAGTTGTCATCTGTCCAGATGTTTCTGCTCATCTTCTGCTGATCTGGTCTTTCTGGTACGTACAACTCCTCACTGGTGATGCAGACAGTACAAGAAATTCTCCGAGAGACTTCTGTTTTTCCAAGAGCTTCATTTCTAAGCGACATCCTAACGCTAGCCGTCAAAAACACATACAATACCCAAGGGACCAGAGCTCACACTTCGCTCTATACGTTTTACCGTTCAGGCTCTTCTCTCCAGTCCAGAAACCAAAGGATTTCAGGAACAGCTGGGCTTCTGTTAGCTAAAAGATGCAGACCCATGTCTTTAGGGGGCAGTTTGAGATGACCATTCTAGAAGAAAGTTAAACTGGAGAGAACTGATCCTCACTGAAATACTGATGAATACTGAAGAAGTTCTCCTTCCCGAGGGTCTTTAAAACCTCCTAATCAATAACAAACATGTTACTTTTATTAATAAACTGTTAGCACAAATTGACGCCAGTTCAGCCTTTTTCTACATACAGAGTACAAACCTGGGATCTCATTTATAAAGGGCGTGTGTGTACAAAACTGCCCCAAAAAGAGTGTACTCCTTGTTTTGGAGTTTCAGATTTATATAAAAACACAATGTGACATCAAAGTTTGCTTATCATTACGTAGCGTACGAACTGTGCATACGTAAACTTTTTTGGCTTACTGTGGATATTTGAGGTATTGGGGACATCTAGTGGAAATTTAAAAAGCAGATCTTTGTTAAAAAAAGATGGGTTTAACTTTATGACAAGTTATAAACAATACGTGTTTAACTTTGACTTATAAATTACACCTTATATCAAACCAATCTGGAAATTTACATTTAGAAATGCATAGGGCACTAAAACGGCTATGAACTTGACAAGAATGACTAAATGTATGGCTGGGGAAAAATACTTTGAAAACATATTTTGGGCGAGCTAAGGCGGTACTAATTATGTTAATTATGTTATGTTATTGCTAATTGTATAAAGACTGCCTTGACCCGTATGCCTAAAAGTTACAGAATGGCACTGTTGGCATTACTTTTTCATTTTTTGTTACGCAAACTGAGCATACAAGAAAGAACAAAACCTTAATGAGCAAAGAAAAAGAGAAAATTAATAAATAAATAAATAAACTTTATGTTATCGGGTCTAGGAGTCCAAGAATAGTTTTTCTGCAGTTTGTAAAAGATTTACAGCTTTTTTTCTTTTTCATACACTTCCCAGCATCATAGAAATATAAACATTCCTTAAAGGTGACTGTTGCCGTTATGATGATAAATATGGAGAGAACGTGTATTTCATGCTCATAATGATTTCTTGGCCATTGATGATGTGTGACTTATAAGCCCATTTAGATTCCCGAGAGCGGTTCTCTTGGATTTATGTGCTGAATTTTCTCCAGCACTTCAGAGGCAACTGCTTTTTGGGTCACCACCTCCCCAACAACAATTTCGATTACTATTTGTGGGAAAAATTCTCCTTTTTTCAGCCTCTGTCATATTTCACACCTTCCAAACAAGACAGGGAAGGTTCGTCTAACTATACATGAATATTCAAGAGATGGTGAGAATGGGGCGGAATTTTTTTGTTGCACCAATTTGACCTTTCTAACGTACATTTAGTTTTAATCAGCAGTTAACGCACTTTTTTGTAAATGAGACCCCTGCTCAATATATTTTATAGATTTAAAATCAAGGTCTGTACTAAAACCAACTATTGAAAGTAATTTAAAATGGATAGTGGAAAGCCATCTGCAAGGCACGTTGCTGTGTAAACGATCAGACTATTGACATAAACAAGAACAATCGAAGAACAATATCATCTTTTAGATTCAGGGATGGATGAATAATAGTGAAACTGTGAGGAGGAATAGATGGAACCATAGACAGAAAGTCAGGGCAGGTCTTTCTATAGCATAGTCTTACTTTATTGAGCCCAATTTACACTTCTATGTGTAGCATGCCTGCAATATGATTTGCTTTGCGGACTTCCCTTTGGTGACTTCCTGTTAACCATCCGATAAACCATCCGATAATCTTTGTACTAAACTGAAAAATGGTCAAAAGGTAGTTTTCTTTTCTGCTGTTCTTCTATCAATCGTTCAGTGATTTGGTCCATGCTGGTATTTGGCGACATTACAGTGGTGGACAAAGTACACAAACCAAGTGCATGGTTTAAAGTAGAGACAGTCGAGGAAAAATATTACTCCCTTTTCACTTTAGTAAAACTACAAATGTATTTGGCTAAAAATGTACTTAAGTATGCAAAGTACTATCATTTATAATAGCTTACATACATTATCATTTCTGTCAAGACTCTTGCTTAAACTTTACATGAAAAGACTTTGACATTTATTCAAACGATCAGGAGCTCAAAAGAGCAGGCCTTTTCAATTTAAGCTTTATTTTTAACATGGTTGCAAGTTCAAATTTTTATAAAAACCTTTTTCAATGTCTAAATAATTAAACACAAGTTTTCTTTAACTACATTGTTTCTTAAATGTCTCGGTGTGTAAATATAACCTGGTCAAATCAGATTACTGTAACAGAAACTAGTTTTGGGAGCTTCTTCCATCATTTATTAAGGCACGAGCATTTCAAAACACTGAACCGCATTCACGCTGAGTAGATAACACAGAGCGACTTTAAGACTTTTTTTTTCACACCGGCGACCTGTCTAGGGTGTACCCCTGCCTCACAGCCAATGTGCACTGGAGATATTTACTGGCAGACCCCCGTGACCCCAGAAAAAGGGAATAAGTGGGTCGGAAAAAAATTAGATGTACATGTTCTTCATGCTCTTAATGAAGTTTTAGCAAAAGGGTTATTTCACATAATTACACTGCCACGTACTGTGAAAAAGCAGCTATGATTTAATTTTTTAGTCAATATAATGCCATAGTCACGCTACACTTCCCCATTAAGTACCAGTCTATTGCAGATGTCAAAGCAGATGTTTTGCCATGTCCTATCCAACTCCAACAGAAAGCTGAGCTAGAGTGAACTTTGACATGTGAAAAGCATCAGATGTTAACGCATGAGCCTCTAAACAACTCAATATGACTCAAACTATATATATCTATAACTCAAAATTGATTTTTTAGAGCTTCAGTATTGCGATAAAGTGGATTAGAGCGCACTCAATCAACAGTTACAATTTACATGAGTTTTACAGTGAATTAAATTCACATTTTGAATTCCTAGTGAAACCACTGCATAATTCATGTTTATTTCAACAGTTTGTGTTTGATTAGTTCTATGTCTGCTGTTATAATCACAAGACAATGCAATGGTTTTATCTAAAAGGTGTGGTGTGGGTAAACAATGAGCTTTCAGCTACACACCAAAGTCAACTGCTAAAGCACAATCATAAAACATCTAAACGTATGTTTTTAAAATCTGAAATTCATTATTGTCTTTAAGATCACAAAAAAGGTAATATTCTACTTTAATATCCAAGGCTAGTTTTCAGGGGTTAACATGTCTCTCACTCAGAACCAGAATGACGGGAAATCTAAAAGCTTATCAGCAGACGGTTATTACAGTCTTGTCGACTTCTCTAATAATGTGGATAAGACTCCTGTCATTGCAGAACCACGTTTGCTCCTGAATTAGATGTGCTTTCTGAAACAAGCATGGCTGAATGTTTCTTAATGTTTTAGGCAGGGTTGTACAGAGACTTTTATATTTATATATATAGTTCCCCTTCAGTCGGTCCCGGAGACGTTAGTTGGATGAAGAAGGAAGCTTCCTGGGATCTCACAGTGGGTTGTCCGGACAATCCGTCAGGGCTACATGATTCAGTTCGTGGTTAAGTTCTTTCTGACGGTCCACAGCATTCCACCGTGCATCCGTCCTGGGCATTGGTTCGCAACAATCGACCTGAAGGACGCGCATTTTCAGGTAGAAGTGGTAACAAGAAACATACCCTTTCTAAGATTCTGTTCCGAGGGCCATGCATACCAGTATACAGTCCAACCCTTCGGTCGTGCCCTCACCCCTGGCACCTTCACCAAAATTGGCAGGGCAGCTCTAGCCCCCCTCCGCCTGGGAGGCATTCGGATCCTGGACTACCTCGACGATCGGCTGCTCCTAGCCACGTCCAGGGACCAGTTGATCCGAAACCTGGGCAAGGTGCTCTGGCACTTGAGCCATTTGGGTCTGAAGGTCAATTGGGAATAGAGCCACCTCACCCTGGTGAGAGTTATCTCTTTTCTCAGGATGGAGCTGAAATCCGATGCGGGCGCACTTGCATGCGGGCGCACTTGCATGCGGGGGCACTTGTCGGTAGATCGCGCCCGGGCCTTGCTGGCCGCCTTATCTGCGGTGTCTTCTTGTCAAGTGGTCAGACTGAAGTTACTTCAGAGTCTCCTGGGGAATGTGGCAGCCGCAGCCTCAGTGATTCCACGGGCTCCTGTATATGCGACCACTTCAGCTATGGTTTCTCTCGCGAGTCCCGAGTTGGGCATGGCGTCAGGGAGCTTTTCGTCTGTCCGTCACCACCGATGCCTCTACGATCGGCTGGGGTGCCGTGTGCGGTTCCCACCTAGAGTCCGGTTCCTGGAACGGACGTCTATCTCGCTGGCACATCAACCGTTTCAAGCTAGTTGCAGTGATCATGGCGTTGCGGTGCTTTGCGGCTTTTTTACTCCCTGTCCCTGGCTCCTCTCGGGACAGATGCTCTGGCCCACATCCGGCCCAGGAAGAAACGCTTATGCGCGTTTCCCCCAGTGAGCCTTCTAGCACAGCTTTTGTGCAAGGTCAGGGAGGACAAGCGCGAGTTGCTTCTGGTCGAGCCCCTTTGGCCCAACAGATATTTTCAGCTTCAGTAAAGCGTCGAAGTAGAGGGAACCACTGTTCGCTCCAATGAAGAAAGTAGAATGAGTATAGGGCAGTCTTATAGAGCAGTTGATTGTCCCTTTCCGTGGCCGGGTAACACACATACATCTCTTAATTCTAATTTGAACAGCTTCATACCATTCTTTTTGACTTGCGACTGGCGACTGCAATTAGGCACTACATTACCCATGATTCCCAAACTACAAGTCCTAAAAGAGGCGTTGTAAAAGCATGACTGTAAGAGGGACGGGTAAATGGTGCATTTAACAAAGGCAAAAAATACGAGGTGATTCAAAGATGTTTTTTTTTAGAATTATTATTGCATTTAGAAAGTTACTAATGGTGCAGTGCTAGTATAGAGGCCTCAAATATTTATTAAAACTGCTTTAAAAATAGCAAAACACGGCCTCTTTAACACAGACTTATGAGATGTTTAGCACATGATAGTGATACGAAACAAAAGTGATTGCAAACTCGCTGTAACTATACATAGCTTCATTGTATAAAATAAGGAGTGGTCCGGGAAACATGTTTCTTGATCGGCAAGACGTGTCATCATATGTTGTCCTGACATCCACAGCATTATATGGTTTATGTCATTGACATATTTATGCAATGTTAGCAATAAAATATATTATATAAAAGTCATATAAAAAAGTTTTCATTTTAGATGAGGTTTTAATAATAATATCAACGCTAGTAATAATAATTAAATATAATAAATTACAATAAATGGCAATGCATATTCATAATAAAAAGGTACCCCTTAGATAACATTTAATCAATCTTTAAAACACTACTATTCTAAGAAATAATTTCATGAAGTATTAACGATTGTAGGGCACAAAAAGTATACCGGTTCCAGTTTAGGGATCTAGGTCACTCCTGAAGGACACAGGTAAAGAAACATTAACCCCCTGTCCTAGCTGAATGTTTACAGATGACGTCACCGTGTGAAAGCGAATGACTGACACACTATAGGAGCACCGTGCCACCTTTTCCTCCTCCTGAGTCTCACGAAAGCTGTTAAACGTCTCAGGTGAAACCGAGATTAGCTCTTCGGGGTGAGATTCACAGACTCTTGATTTGAGGAAAACACGCTTCCCTTGAAAAAGAGTGTTTGGAAAGCGACTTTTGATTGAACAGAATGAAACAATCAAAAAGTGCGGTGGAATTGATTGACTTGAGCTTTCTGTCTGCCGAGGAAGAGGCAGCCATCCGTCAAGTGCTTCTGAGAGATGAAGATTTAAAACGACTCGAGAGTGGACGAGTCAGGTAGGAAATGAGTGTTTCACATTTAATATCTGTCCTCACGGAGGACCCTTATTGTGAAACGTAAACGTATGATACACCGTAAGAAAAACTGATTATGGATTGTGCCATTTTTATGAAAACTTATCAAATTATATGTTGCTAATTTTTTACTTAAATAATACCCAAATTTTTACTACAAATCTTGTATTTCAATCAAATTTCTAAAACAAAAAACGATGTTGTAAAATTGTTATAAATAATAAAATGTTAATTATGTCAATGATTTACTATATTAAAACACAATGTTATTGTTTATATTTGCATATTCTTGGAATGATACACAGGAACGTCTAGATAGAGAATCATGATGAAGTGCAAACATTTTCAGAGAATACATTTCAATACTTTTTTTTATCACATAGAAAAGTTTGTTCAATCCACTCCTTGTGAAACTCTCCCAAAATACCCCCCACTGTCCTCCCAAGGCAACCCTTCTCCTTTTTTGCTGATTCACCCTTTCTATGACATTTTACCCTTTTAATTAGATTTCTATGAATGTGCTTAAAAATAGCTCTACCACCTTTTTTTTAGTAATGACCCTAGGTGGCTCACCATCATTGCACACAGCAAAAATAGTGTGTTGATTTAACTCCCACGGAGTTGATTGTAATACTTTTTGTGGGTTTATATGGCTCCTGCCTTTTAGAGTTAAATTAACACAATCAAAATAGTTGATTTTATTTTTACACAGAGTGAGTTCCTTTAACGAGTTTCAAGAAGTGTTAAAATAGCACCAAGACAGAAATGCTGAACACATTTTTGAGCTATTAATAATCACTCTGGTCAAGCATTGTTATTTTGACAATAAATGTGTTCCAATTATATTATATAGGATACAAACACTTTGAGTTACTTAGTTCTACTACAGGAACTTTGACCCAACTGGTGGTGAAAACCTGCATGCGTTTGAAAATAAAAGAGACATAGCACCAAAAAAAACCAACAACATCGAAATGAACAACAAGGGAATCATATGAGTAATTGTGTCTCTAAATGTGTTAACAACATTCACTAAAATAAACCTGGTGGAGAGCAACGTATAACTACTGAATGTGTTAAAATAACCTCTCAGAGTGTCAAAAGATACTCAGAAAAAAAAATCTTAAATCTTTTGCTGTGTGAAGACTGTCAGTGACATTTTTCAAGTCTGTCTTTGTTAAGATTGTGTGACAAAATAATATCCGATCTAGTGGCTCATGAAACTTTTTCAGGTTTTTCCACGATCTTTGAAACAAGATCCCTAAAATTCGAAGAAATAAAGGCCTGAAAATTTTTAAACTTTAATTATTTTAAATCTTTGTTTGCTTTTGCTTCCTAAATATTTACACAATTGGTAAAAATATACAGTTTTAATAAATAAATGAATGATCTTTGTAAAGTGTATATAAACATATTAATCAGTAGTGTAAGGGATATTTTGCTTTAGTGGATTTTTTGCCTGATGTGGACAAATTTGTTATTGTGATGAACAAACTGAGCATCTGCTGGCGTAAATGCAGTGTAAGAAATATTTTGTGCTCTTGCTTAAGTGGCTTTTGAAAATTAAGTATGCTTGCTTGAGTTTGGTGGTGAACCACAATAAAATTACGTTGCTCTTATGTGCTGCAATTCCGATTACTGTGTCAATAAAATGTATCGGGTAAAATTTGATTGATTATAGGACCTGAATGACGATTACAGTTAGTTTTTTTGAGTAGTTGCCCAGCCTTACAAATAACACAGTCCTGTTTTTCTGTCAAACTAGGAAACTGAGGCAGTATGTTCCCGACATCCAGCAGCTGAAGACTCTGACCGGAGAGTGGTTTGAAGAGCTCAGGAGCCAGCGCTATGGCCATCAGATAGAGGTCACAGCAGTGGTGAGGTCCTCCATGAGATGGAAGAATGCAGCAGGTGTGTAGGAGTCTTTCTTGTCAGGCTGATGCTGTTGGATGCAGATACCACACCTTTTAAACACACCGTTAAGCAACATACTTTTCTCTGATTATCATTTACTGGCAATTATGCTCCAGCATATTAGAGCTAAAAATGAATTCTTAACTTATTTTATCTCATGTCAGTAGCTGCGTTTCCATCCACCTGTGTTTATGCGTTTTTTTTTAAATATTGCATAAAACCCTGAATGGAAATGCCAAGATTTGCATAAATGTAGGAAATGTGCATAAAAAATTATGTGCACAAGTAAATAAAATAGACTTCTTATTTGATAAGAGAAAATTTGCACAAACTACGATGGAAACACATTTACCAAATAAATCAAAATGCAATGGCAATGCGCTTTTCTTTCGGAACTGGGGAGCAAAGTTGTTTCGGCCATTCTAAAATTTAAAAGTCTGTCATCAGTGGATCATCAGATCCCTGAGATCATTCTCCTGCCTCTAAAAGTAAGATTCGATGACTGCGTATATTGCATTTCATCTACATGTTCAAAGACATGAGCCAATTATTATATTTAAAGACCTTCTCCTAACCAGCAACTTCCATTTTTCCTTTAAAATTTGCCACCAGTTTACACAACTCATTAAAGTGAGTTTTAGATATTGATTTTAAAAAGTGGTGCTTTTTTTTAAAGTCAACTAAAACCATTGAATCATTGGTCAAAATCAAAACAAAATCATTTCAAACTGAAATGTAGGTTCTTTCTTCACAAACAAAACATTTGCCATAAATCAATATCACAATAATGACACTTATCACTTGAGTGATCACTTATCGCCTGCCAAATATATTCTTTTCCATTCAAGAGAGAAAAGTACTTTGGTTGATGCTGTCTAAAGTATAAGGAATCTGTTGATCAATAGGTTGCTAGTTTCAATCGACGCTCAATGGGAAGCTGGCGTTTCGAGTGATAATCCAATCCTGAATTCCTTTGGCTCACTACATACTTGTCCATCACTTTCATTTTTTTTTCAAACAGCCCATAAACCCAACCCATTTCTGAACGATGTACTGGATGAGAACAGTGAGCATGAAAAGGAGGAGCACATACCAGCAAAGTAATGGGCTTTTTATCACTAGATAGATTTAAATGTCAACTACAGCGAGTTGAATATTATTATTTTCTGTCTTCTCTAGTCCAACAGTCAACCCAAGATTACTTCATCCGTCTCTCAGTAAAGAGGTCTGACAAGTTTTTCTTCTGAATTTGCACAATACCATACTGTAAACTTAATTGTTTGTCTATTCACATGCTTACAGACCAGTATCAATGAGAAAGTTGGTGGTGAGTACTTATTAAAAACAAATAAAGAATTAAACAGTATTCCTTGCACTAATATCTATTTTCAGAGAATTCCACCACTCCTACTGTTTCTGAGAGAAAAGAAAAACGACAATCTGAAACTGGAGTGCCTAATGGCACTGACGCAAGGCTCAATTCAACAAAGACACACCATAGAGAGCTCTCTGGAGACCAAACCACGCCAACTTTGCCCTTCTCAACTGAAGAGCAAGATGGTAAACCTGAAAGTAGCTCCACAAGACAAGCAACAGATCCAGATCGAAAGCGAAAGGTGTCTCTCCCTCCGGCGCTGCAGAGAGACCAATCATTTGAAGAGAACTGGGTGAAGATCTTCCTTGAACCGAACAGAGTAAGGACTGAATTTGATGTAAACAGTGGCACTGGACCAGGAGAGATCAAATCCGACTCTGTGAACACCTCAGAAGATCAAAGCCAGGACATCTCAGGTCACCTCAAAACATCTTACAGTTTTAACGTAACAGAATTTTACAATCAGCCAAAGAGTTCCTTTGATTTTAGTAACGATGGGCCAGGAAAAACAAGACTTTCAGATAACAGAGATTCGAGGGAAGTTAATGACTCACCGAAATTTGTTCTAAATCTGTCCCAGCAGTGTTCGCCTGAACTGACACCAGAAAAGTTTCACGGTGAAACTCTTGGTACTATAGGGTTTACTAATGACAGTGATGGGAGAAAAGAGGCCATCACACATATTATTAAAGATGAGCCAAGTTGGGGCATGGTGCAAAGTGAAGGAAGCAATCCAAAAATTGGTTTGCGTTCTGAGACAGATCTGAATGGAAAAGCAGAGGGTTCGAGTGGTGAAGAGGAAATAAACAACTATTGGCTTGTTGAAGATGTATCGCAAAATCCGAAACAAATGAATTCTCCTGAACATTTCTGTCATCTTGATCATACAAAGGACAATCCAACGGAAGATGAAAAGAAGAAGCAGAATGAAAATCAGCTGTTGCTAAAAGAGTCAGCTGATCGTGAAATTGTGGAGGATTTAGATGTGAAACCAAGTGACAAATCCATGAAAGGAGATGTTAATTCCCTTAAAAATAAAGATCAGTCATCAATGGATGAACCCTTTGCAGAGATAAGCCAGGATTATTATTCCATGACTGATGATGGAAAATTAGTGCACATTGGAGAAGTAAAAAATGAAAAGTCTCCAGTGAAAGCTATTGAACCAGCTCATCCTGGTGGAGATGTTGCAAGGTTGGGTCAAAGTTCTTTAGAAATAAACGATGAGGAGAACGATTCTGATAAAGGACAGAGAACTGAGTCAGAAATCCTCGCAAATGTTCTTGCAAGAGCTCATGGGACAAAACCACCAGCCGAGCAAAGAATTGCTCAAGAGCCCAAACTGGAAACCAAAGAGGATTTGGTTCCCAGTATAGCTGTTATGCAAGCTGAGTCAACATACCCAGAAGAAATGAAAGGTAAATGGGTTTGATATCTACCATTTGATACATTTAATTGTCAGTGTTATTTTTTTACATTTTCAAGCATTCAAACAAAATGATTGGTTGCTGGTAGGGGTGTGATAATATATCGTGGCAAAAAATTGTCACAATACGTATCGTGGAGCTACTGGGAGATATCGTCTAGGAACTGCAGTGTGTATAGTTTTGTTTTTATTTTTTTTTTGAGGGGGGGGGGGGGTGTAATTTTTAATATTTTAAATGCCAAACAGGAGAAACATTAGAAACCAGCTCTCTCCAACATTTAAAAGAGATGACTTGATGCAAACATTATTGCCTCCCCCTAGATGATGGATGATAATAAACGCTCTAACACAAATTAAACTAGGCCCTAGCCTTCTTAGCTTTGCAGTCTCAAAGTTTATATTAAATGCTTTTTTCCCAATGATTATATAAATAGTTTACATTCATTCATTCATTTTCATTCCCGCTTATTCCCTTTTGGGGTCACCTATCTCCGGCACACATTGGGCGAGAGGCGGGGGTACGCCCTGGACAGTTCGCCAGTCCATCACAGGGCAACATTCACACACATGCACATCTAAGGGGAATTTAGATTATTCAATTAACCTAACTGCATGTTTTGGGGGATTGTGTGGGAAACCGGAGTACCTGGAGGAAACCCACGCAAGCACAGGGAGAACATGCAAACTCCTTCCAGGAAGGTCACCGGCGAGCCTCGAACGGACAGTAAAACCACAGTGCTACCCACTGCCCCACTGTGCCGCCCAAAAGTTTACATAGTTTGGTAACAATATCCTGACGTGTATCGTAGATATTGTATCATGATATGTAACATAATTGCGCTAAGAGTATATTGTTACACCCCTAGTTGCTGGCGATGACCAGATTGAAGGCCTCTCTACACCAATCTGCATTAAGATTCACACAAATCCTCGTACGATGACAGAGAAGAAATTAAAGAGCACATCGAAAAAAATCTTGGATGTCGAGCTGGTTTTACTGTCGGTGGCTGATCACGAGGAGCTGTTTCAGAACTATATGGAGAAAAGAAAATTTGGAAAGGCCAATTTTTTTCCTGGTTTTTGCATGAAAATTTGCATGATAAACATTATGGCAGTATGAAAGTTTTATTCGTTAGCACCACTCATTCAGACGGATGTGGGATTCACATTGGGATTGACGCCCATGGGTTTCAATCGAGGCGTGTTGTCGCATGAAACTTTTGACTGAAATTTTGGATCGGTGAAGAGGACTTTAACGTATAAATTCACTCCCTGAGTGAAACAATGAACTACATTACACACAATGCTACACATAACCCCAATACACATAACTCAAATATGCTGTTATATCCTCCATCCTGTTAATATCCAAGTAGGACCATTCACAAGCTATTTATTTCAACATCATACAGCTCATAGTCTTCAGATTCACGCAGGAATCAAGCAGCCCCGTATTCACCGCATCTTTATGTAATTTGGAATGTGCGCTTGTTGAGTGTCATTTTTGATCATCACCAATGTTTTTCAAGTAATTGCCACAGCTTCAGTCACATGCGATTTAAATAAATCTGGATTTTCTGTAAATATTCATAGTATTTACACATAAATAAAGAGATTTCCTCCCCAAATCCACCAAAAGCAGACTGACACATGTTTAGGTGACTTAAGCTTCATTCTATGCTAGGGGCGTAACAATGAACTTTGCTCACAACAAGATACATACAATATATTGTTACACCTGTAGTCTATGCAGATTCTCAGCATATCGTATGAGAATTCATATCAAGATAATGGATCCCTTAGAAGTGGTATAGATTTAGAGGAGGGTAAAGGACTAAAGAAGAAAATGGTAAAGTTGCATATTGTTAATAAACCCATTGTGGTAGTGTGAACACTTTTGTATTTTTTGATCGTGGTGTGAATGTGCTTTCATTCACCACATTGTGTTTGTGTAGACGGGCGTGTCTGATTGCTAAAGTGCCCTTAAGTCCTGTTATTTGAGATACCCCACCCTGTATTATGTCAGAGCAAGTATAACATGTGGAAAATACCTTGTTGGAGATTTTTTCTTTGATTTTCTTAAGGAAAAAAGCATGGGCCGCTGGTTCTAGAGGCCTTACTTGACAGTTCCTGTTCCAAAAATCCCATAAAGCCAGATACTTGGGAGGTAAGATCAAACTTGAAATGTCATTTTGTGATTCCTTTTTACATTCTCTGCTGTTTGGAAGTTAAGTTTGGTTGTGATGTGTATTTCATAGGACGAAGAACTGGATTCAGATGATGATGTTTCCCAGTCCTTCGCATTATCTCTTAATGATGTAAGCCTCACACTTTGTTTTTTCTAACTGTCTAAATGTTCCATTTACCTGATTTGTGGTCTTGTGTTCTTTCTCCCAATCATTCCGAGAAGTCTACAGTGGTTCTGTCCTAAAACTCAATAACAAGGTTCAGTTAACAAAGTCTATATGTTAAATATTAAATGTCCATTAAGCAGGGCTCTAGACTAACTTTTTGCACTGGTTGCACTGGTGCGCCTAAATTTTTTTCTTAGGTGCACCAGCACAAAAGTTAGGTGCACCCAAATTTTCAACTGCATCACATTTAACACCGCATTTCCACAAGTTCACTTTTTTTAGTTATCTATTCATTTATTTTTTTTAAATCACTGTCCATATAGACAATATTGACTTGTAAATGATTAACTAACAACCTGGTCAAAATAAAGTTCTTTATTTGAAGCACAATTCCACAAGAAAGGTAACTAAAACTTACTGAAAGGTGTTTAAAGTGCTTTACTGAGCTGAAATTTAAACTTTAAACTGATTTTGGTCCCTAAGAGCAGCAAATACAAATAAAAACGATAATACCATTTACTACCCAGATCAAGAGTTTATAATGCAGCCTATTTATTTACTTCTTTTGCAATATTGTAGGCAACGTTAAACTTAATTCTCATCTCGGCCTCGTCTGATCTGTTTGCAGCTGCCTGCCGCTGTAAAGGTACGTTCACATCGAACGCGGTTCGCGCGGTAAGCGCGGAGGGTTTCCCTGTTAAGTCAATGCAAAGACGCGTTTGCGCGCGTCTGAGGCTTCAGCGGCGCGGTAAACGCGAATTGAGCGGCGCGCTTGCCGCGATAGGCGCGTATTGAGCCGCATGAATGGGTGATACGCGTGTTGTGAGCCGCGCGCAGGAGGCGGACCGGCCGTAGACGGAGTTTCGTTTTTTTTACCCCTCGAACGACGGGTCGCACCGGTGCAACCTTTGATTTTTTTTAGTCACACCATTGAGAAATTAGGTCGCATATGCGACCAAATTGGTCGCACTCTAGAGCCCTGATTAAGTGATCTAAAATGACAACACCATATGATGCCGTTAAAGGTTGTCATGTGTTACTGTCTGGTGTTGACTTTTATAGCAACAGTTCAAGTACAGAATGTGTCATTTCATAGTCAAATTCCCTGCTGTCATCCACCCTTTCTTAGCATCATTCATTTTTAGGCAACAAGAGGAAAGATTGGTCTAACTCTGCTCTTTTTCATGCTTCAAAAGCGCACAGGCAGCTTGCTAAGCATCTACAGTGACGCAGGGGATTTTGGGGGTGTGGAGGTGCAGGGCTCGGTGGAGTTTGGGGTGATGTACAGTCCTGTTGGAGAGCTCACTATAATGATCGAACGGTGTGAGGATCTGGCAGTTGCTAATCAACGCAAACAACGCACTGATCCGTGAGTAAAGGAACCGTATAGTGATTATACGAAGAAAAAAATTCAACATTAGTCATAAAAAAACAACTAGAAATGCTACTGCACATGATATTTAAGTAAATGAGTTGTAGAGCTGTAATGGGCCTAAAAAGTTTGGCCAGGCCTGAAGCCTCTTACAGACCATAAGCGACAACGTGTGTCACTAGAGACTAGTGGAGCTGTCACTAGTGGGCGTACCACTGTTTAGTCGCTTATCAAGCGTGTTTGACTAGCAATGTGACGTATGTTATCAACAACAAATTCACTATTTTTCAGCTAAAAATGCGAGGGAAAAAACATTTTGTGCTGAAACACTGCACTTGAATTCCGTGCATTATCGTCATGCACAAGGAACAGCGTGTGCTTTTTTTGTCAGCAAAGCGAGTGCCACCAGCTGGTGTAGGAGCAGCGTCTTGATGGAATCCAATTTCACATGTAAAATACTTCCTTTCTATTGGATATCGCTTCTCATTAGCATGTAGTTAAACTTTTTTTTTTTCAATTTTCGTCACTGGCCACGCCCACAATCTGTCATTTAGAGTTAGCGTTCTCCTTGCCGGTCTGGGATTGCATCACCCTGTAGCTGCTCATCTTTTTTGGTCTGCACAAAGCTTGAGTCTGACAAAATTTAGCCTGACCTGAACTTTATTTCGGTTATCATCTAATATTTGGGGCTGAACCCATTTCGTCTTGTCCAGTTTGGGCCCTCTCAGACTCAGACAAAGACCTTCAGCTGTGCATCACATAACTGTACACAGCAGAGTCTGAGCCCATGTAAAATTATATGAATTGAGTCCGATACAACTATACCTCTAAGAATCTTGTCAAATTAATTTTAACTTTAAACAAGAACCAAATGGTGCAATTTAGGAGGAGTTGTTTGTACCCCTTTATTAGTGACACGTTTGCACTAGTGGAAAAACAAATGAGAGAAAGTAAAAAAAAAATTATAATAAAAAAAAGAGTAGAGATAGATACAATAGATACGATTTAACACAGTTAAACATTTTTACGTTTTAACCTGTTCTAATTTTTCCCATATTTAAAATTTGTAGGCGTTAAACGTTTATCATTTAACATTGTACTCATGAGGAATGCTGGGATCCATTTAGGCCAATGGGGAAACGGACAGAATAAATGGAATTCCTTAGATTTAGACCATGGTTTGTGCCATTTACCGTATCTGTTTCTGTTACGTTTAGAGTAAATTTTCACAGACAAGGCTGAAAGTTGCCTGTTTTATTTCATTACTTCCAACTGAATGTTCTAAAATGGCAGGATTTGCCAGGAAAAACAAATATTCCAATTTAAATATGATTATTTTGGTTTAAATATATTAAGCTCAAGGTAACTATGTTTTATTTAACAATATTCACTGTCACCATGGAAGAATATTTGTACTCTAATGGCTACTCTTAATAACAAATGTTGCTTTTCTCAGTATGCCGATGTGTACAGTTTTAATGTCATACAGTCTATGAAAAAATAGATCACCTAATGAAAATTTGGGTATTTTGTAAAAAAATTTTAATAAACAGATATTTTAATCCCAATGTTTACAACATTAAGAGATTAAAGTAATATAATGAAAGGTGAATAAAAGATTTTTCAAGACTTTCTTTAATTTGCTTCAGCGAAATGTTTATTATTATATTTTAACTGAGGAAAATGTTGGGACACCATCCATACCTTGGGAAGATTTTCATTACACTGAGTGACAAAAATGTTGCAGTGAATGAAAAACCGTCCACATGAACATATTTTCTTATCTATGTTTCAACAAACTTACTTTCACAGTTACGTCAAGACATACCTCTACCACGATAAGTCCCGCCGCAGCAAAAGGAAAACCTCCATCAAGAAAAAGACGTTGAATCCAGTTTTCGTAGAATCTCTCCGGGTACGTTACTCAGTTTGCCATTGCAACTGAAACAGAATAAAACTCTTTCTCTAAAAAAACACTTTTTGAATCAGTACAAGGTGAAACGGGAAGAGCTACCAGAGAAGATTCTGAACCTGTCAGTGTGGCACAATGACTCTCGGGGTCGAAATGTGTTCCTGGGTCAGGTTGAAATCTGTTTTAAGACCTGGGACTGGAGCCATGAGGCACTCACCTGGTACAACCTGCAACCAAAGGTACAGTGCCATAACTTATGAGCCATTCCACCAAATGTTGCCATTTGCTCGTTGTAACTTTTCAAAATGTATTTTTTACTTGATTTTTTTTTTGCTAGAAGTTACAGAACTGAAAGTAACAGGACTGCGTTTTAGCAAATGAATGAATTCCCAGCAACAAAAATGGTACCCATTCGGAGGAATGGCTCTTGTAAAAAATTTGAACTTTGAACAACGCTTAGTGACATTGAATAAGTGATGTGTTATTTTGATTACAGACATCAGAAAAGCAAGAATCACATGAGTCCAATGGATGTTTGTCTATTTCCCTTAAATACGTCCCCCCTGCATCCACTGGTAGAGTTTAATTATTGATGTAAATTTTGTGTAATTGTTTTATGTGTATTCAAGTTTAGTATCAATGATAAATAAGCTGACAAACATGTTTTATTTCAGGTGGGTCGAAGAACAGCTCCGGGGAAATCCACGTTTGGTTGCACGAGGCTAAAGAGTTGCGCCGGGTAAAGCCTCAGGGAGTTGATTCCTTTGTTAAATGGTGAGGGAGTGTTTTGTCAATGGTTATGGTTACACACACACACACACATGTGACTTTCAAGCGGCTTAGGCCATTGTTCCATCTCAGTCTCCTGCTCACCCTTCCATTTGCTATGTTTGAAGTGTCATGTTCTTATTCTTTGTGTTCTGTATTGAAATGACTTGAGAAGAAAGGATGTAACTTTGATCCATTTTGTTTTGTTTGAGGGTAACAGTAAATGCATAACTAACATCCTTTACTGCCAGGACTAAATTTTAAAATTAGAATTGGGTTTGATTTCAACAGACCTGGTGTTTCAGCCAAAATGTTTTAGCTGTGGTTTAAATGGTTGTATGCCTTAATTTGTATGCTTTAATGTTTATTGTTTAATATTGTTCGCTTTCTAAATTCTCAATGCATCTCCTCAAAATGAGAAACTCATAAAAACTTCAAACTCACCAGACTTGTGGTGGTTTTCCGTCTGTGCAAGAGGATACTAACCACTGTACAAAGGTAATTAAACCACAGGCTCTAGGAGAGGTTAAATATTTAACATTGACTTGTAATGGCGATTGAAAATAAATGGGAAATGGCAACAAAAATATTTTAAAGATAAAACAGGGGTTTACTGTTGATTACACAAAAGCATATTTTTCTGACAAATCGAACAGCTACCTCACAACCAAATGGTTTACCCTAGCAACCAAATAATCGGAATCTCATCTCAGCTTTTATAAATGATAAAGACATGGTTTATATCACTCATATGAACATGGGGAACTTTGTATGAGGTCACTGACTCTTCCATAGCAACCAAACATTCTACCTCGGCTACCAATCCATTTTCTTTATTAAGTACTCTGAAACAGCACTTTTAAAGCTAACATCAAAGTTTGTGAAGATACTTTAAGCCATCTAGTTATTGTTTTGAATTCATTCATTTTCCTGCCCACTTATTGCCTTTCGGGGTCATGGGGGTCTGCTGGTGCCTATCTCAAGCTCATATTGGGTAAGAGGCAGAGGTACAACCTGGACAGGTCGCCAGTCCATTGCAGGGCAACACAATCACTCACACCTAATGGGAATTTAGATTATTCAATTAACCTGATGCATGTTTATGGGATTGTGAGGGAAACCGGAGTACCTGGAGGAAACCACCACGCAAGCACAGGGAGATCATGTAAACTCCTTCCAGGAAGGTCACTGGCGAGCCTCGAACCGGCCACCTTCTAGTTAGAAGGTGACCACTGTGCCCAGTTGAATTCAATCATCTTTTTCTTTTATTTTCAGCTGTTCCCAGTTTAGGGGCCGCCACAGCGAGTTATCTGTATCCACCTATTTCAGTGTCTTCTACTCTCAACTAACTTCATGTCCTCTTTCAGCACATCCACATATCTCATCTTTGGCCTTCCTCTTGACCTCTTACCTGGCATCTCCATCTCCAACATCCTTCTACCAATATAACCACTCTCCCTCCTCTGCACATGTCCAAACCATCTCAATCTGGCCTCTCTGACTTTGTCTCCAAAACAACCAACCTGAGCTGTCCCTCTGATGTGCTCGTTCCTAATCTTGTCCATCCTCGTCACTCCTAAACTGAACCTCAACATCCTCATCTCTGCTACTTCCATCTCTGTCTCTTGTCTCTTCTTCACTGCCACAGTCTCCAACCCATATATCATAGCTGGTCTCTCTACTGTTCTGTACACCTTTCCTGTGGTTCTTGCTGACACTCTTCTGTCACACAACACCCCTGGCACTTTTCTCCACCCACTCCAACATGCACTATGATTGTGTATAATAAGTATAATAAAAAATACATTTAAATAAAACTAACATGACCACACCTGTAGTATTGCAAGAGCCACTGACAGTTGACATGACATGGGGGAAGGGGGAATCATAATACTTCTGAGAACGTTGATGCTTCCCTGACTTTTGTTGGTGGAGAGGAAAACACAAATCAGATGGTTTACTGGGGAGGTTCAAAGCTATAAAAGTTTCCGCAGAAGCTTTCTGAACTATTTCTCTATATGCTCTCATTGGAAAATGACCTCTGAGCAAAGGTTTTGTGACTGTGAGAATTTGGGAGTTTTTGACTGAAAGTGATGGAGGAGAATTATGGTCCCACTCCCCACTTGAACGATAGGGTAGACTTAGTGCTGCTTATGTCACCAAAATGGTTAAAGGACCCACCAGATATGTTGTCTGTCATGAGATAAAATCTATTCTGGAACCAGCCACTGGATACAATATCGATGTTGTTGTTGTATTTTGAACCTTTCCAATAAAAAAAATAAATAATATAAAATATTGATGCCTTGGATTTATAGCATTTTGTGGAAAAAAAAGGCCATAGATGGCACAAAAAATTGCATTTTGGGGAAAAATTACTTATTTTAAATTAAATCTTAAAATATTAATATATGGATTTATTTTTTTATGTCTGTTTGACTTTGAGGTGCTGAGTTTGGAACAGAACATTTGAGTTTGGAACAGAACGATGACTTTGAGTTTGGAACAGAACATTTTTATTTCTCTCAAGAAAACACATTTTTACTCAAATTCATCAAAAGGGTGTTATAGCGTTTTTCTTTGTATATATTTTTTTGTTTTATATTCTAATATGTAATAATTTTTTATTATAATTATGATCCTCTCATGTTTTGTAATGTAATTTATACATTTTTGTAAGACACCTGCCTTGCAGTAGGCCCTTTACTCTATTAAACAGTGAAAGTAGTGGGATTGGGAAACATTGCCTGTGGTTTAGCTTGAATCGGATAAACATAGCATGTATTATATAAAAGTTCACTCAGAAACAGAAAAAAGGTGGAATTTTAGGTCACAATGAATGAGAAAATAGCTTCTGGCTCTTTTAGAGTGAAAAAGAACACACGTTTATTCCATTTGTTGAAAAAAACTAGGCAACTTATGCTAATAGCTACCGCTAAACAGGATAAACTCTCACTGTTAGCATGTCACGCCACTCTGGAAAAGGTTAAAACGATATCTTCAATAGTGTGATCAAACGAATCTTCTTATTTGTGCTGGTAATTCATCACACTTTCACCTCTTGCTTTACAACAGCCTTTGTAGCCCACATTAATGCACCGACAAGCCAAAGCCAAGGGAACTTCAAAGTGGGAGTCCAAGTGAAATCTCTACCGTCGCCCATTAAGAAGCAAAAGCCTAATATTGCATAAAACACCCACTTTGTAATGTCGAATAGTGATCCTGAATGTTCTGTATCCCCAAGCTGCTTGATTACAAAAACAAATTGCTCTTTCAGCTCTTTCCGCCTCTCAGACTATTTTTTCCAGTCTCTAGGTGGATTTAATATCTCCCCTAAAGGATTGTTTTGAAAGAAGGCTAACCTTGCGACAAGTTCTGAAGGCGGTCCATTAGTGTCTTGTAAATGGCGTTCACCAAATACAGCCAAGCTAAGCATTCCGACTACTCTCCGAGGGTCAAAGCTGCTTTTACTCCAAGGAGCTCTTAATATAAGTTGCTGTCTATTGTTCTGCTTTTTTCAATCAATAAATCATAAGCTACCCTTGAATATTTGATAGAAGATGGCTTGTTTCTTTTTATCTGCCAGTTCTTACAAAAGAGATCAAGGAATCTTGGCCAACGATTGACTCTGCATTGTTTGCTTTCATCAGAGCAATCTGAGGCATGACCGCGGTTTGTTGAAAGCTTTGCGTAAAACATTTGTTCATTATAGTGGCAGAATTCCCTTTGAAAATATCTTCAGTGAAACTGTGTGTCCTGAAAAGGCCTGCCTGACCTAAGCTGCTCTCTTATCCTGGAGCAAAATGTAATCCTGTATTATTTTAAATGCAATTTGCATTATATCGAACAGATTTTAATGTGATTGTCCTTTTTAACCTCTGACTTTCGTTCAACAAGTACTTGGATATATTCCTTCACCAGTTTATCACAATGCCTTAATTATTTACACATCCGTCTCTCTCAAAGAACGTTCCGGAGGTTTTGCAATGCATTTGCATTCAGACATACAAGTAAAAGTGAGAAATGATAAATAATGAGAATGTTACAATACATCCAACTATTTTTATGCGCATACATTTAGAAAATACACTCAACTTTTTATCCGATTAAAATAAAATGTGCTTAAACTATGATAGAAATGCGTTTATCAAATACATCCCAGCATGCGTATCAAATAAGTCATGTGATTTTGCTTTTGGCAAACAATGGGGCGGCATTAGTGGACTAAACAACGGAGCAGTACTAAAATGTTGTTTTGGTCATTTTAAAATTCCAAACCCAAAGTCTGTCATCAAAGTGGTTCAGGATCATCATCTCTTGACTGGCTGCGTTCCCAAAGAGCTGTCTCCCACCTCCAAATGTGACTGAATCACATGACGCGAATATTGCTTTTCATCTACGTGTTCTAAAATGCAAGTAAGTTATTACAAATGAAAAAGGGCTTCTCTTAACAAAGCAGCTTTTATTTTACTTTTGATATGTGGCACCAGTTTATCAGGAAGAGAATATATTGGTCTCTTAGACTCGTTGGATGGAAACAAATCATTTATGTGATATTTCAGTTTGCTCATAAATTGAATTAGCATCTTTGGATGGAGACATGGCTAATGTTTTAAGATGGAATAGCATTTAAAGCACATTGCCAATCCATCAAACATGTCAGAATACAGTACTATTGATTAAAAAATTAGTATAAGCTAAATGGTCTATATTATACATTTTAAAAACTTTACGATAAATTCTTGACAATTCCAGGCCACAGTTTTTGGACTATACCAAACCAATACGTGGCTGTTTTAAAATGAGCATTCATGTTTGTTTATTTTATTTTTGATCGCTACTCCGATGAGGTAACACCAGAAATGCTGTACTACTAAACTGACCAATCACAGGGCGTGAAGTCCTCAGTGATGTATTGACAAAGTCAAATTTTTGGGAAGTGCATCGATGGAGGGGTTTATGGCTTTACATGTGCAATAATGTGCAAAGGTTAAACTGGGAAGCATAATCGAACCTTCAAACAAGTAAACAGCAACACGGTTCTCACTTTGTCTGCCATTACAGAAGTCTATCTAAACAGTCGACCAATGAGTGGCTCATATGATGTCACATGACTGTATTTTAAACTATTCAACTATTAATCTCCAGATGATTGCATCAATGTATCAGCTGTTTCTCTTGGTCCGGTCCCAATCAAACAAACTAGAGGTGTTAAATAACCCTACAACCAATCAGTAACAATCAAATGAAACAGGTCGGTGGTCCATCTACGATGGTGGGGTGTATAGATTCCACGTGTCCTGCATAGGATGTGCAAAGGTTAAATGGGAAAGCATAATCTAACCTCCAAACAAGTAATTAGCAACACGGTCCTCGCTTTGTCCGCCATTACACTAGGCTAAACTTACACTAGCAGGACATCGTGTTTTCGTTTTCACATCAACATGCAGCTGGAGATTGAGTTTTCACTAAGGCCCAGCTACATAAAAATGATGGGACTGTGCCTTTTATACAATACGTCACAACAGGCCCGAGGTTCTCAGCAGGGATTCTTTACACCTAATTTTTTACACCAAATTTAGATGCTCTAATCTACTAGGGGACCATTGGTCCTTAGGTGCTTTCACACCTGACTTGAGTAGGTTGAATTAGAGTTTCCTTTTGTACGGTTTTCCTAAACGAACCAAACTTAAAGGGAAAATGAACTCTTGTTTGAATATAAAAAAAAAATGTATTAATAAACTGGATCAAAAGTGAACTAAAAAGCGATCCGAGACCTTCTTGATGAGTTGATCTCAGTACGGTTCCAAACAAACTCTAGAGTTGAGTGTTTTTGTCGAGAACATGATCCGAACTAAACACCAATGAAAACAACAAACATATGCTTTCGGAACAAATTCAGCCACAGTACTCACTTGCATGTGGCAATATGGGTTGGTGTGTGTCTTTTTACAAAACTTTCAAAATGGCAGCTCCGAGCCTCAAGTGCATTGTGAATCATAAACAATTAACACAAAAGATGTACTATAAGATGCCAAGGGTCAAAGTCTAAGGTCCAAATAAAGTCCATCCATTTTGATCGGATTGTCCATGCCTTCAGGCGTTCTGTCCTCCGTTGTTTGCGTGTCCGGGTTCATTCTAACCAATCGAAAGCAGCCAAGGAAATGGATGATGTCACCTGGCTGTATTTTCAACTAGTATGGATCAGAACAATCAGTGTGGTGTGAAGAAGAACTAAATCTCCAGACGGTTACAAGGTATCAGCTGCTTCTCTTGGCCAGGACCAAATTAAAACTAGAGTTGCGAAAGCACCTTAAAATCATGTTGAAATTAGATCTGTACAAATTCCTTTCAAATAAAAACAATCAAATGAAACAAGTTGGTGGTCATCAAATACAAAGTAGTGTTAAACGCTCTTTCATCTCAAACAAAAGCCAGTTATAATCTGTGAAAATGCTCCAGGGTTTGGCTTTTGTTAAGTTGTGTCAGTACACCTGTCACACATGGAGGTCAGTGATAATGGTGGCGTCAATGTGTGGCCAGTGAGCCTTGAGTTCTGTGCCCCTGTGATATCGATGACTGCTGTCAAACTCAAGGCTGCTCTCTCAGGGGAAGTGTCAGCAAGTAACTAGCTATTGACATGATGCGTTCTAGATTCCCCATCAATGCTGATGTCTATCCATAGATTCTGCTGGGTCCGAAGAAAACAATAGGGAAAAGTAAGCACCTATTGAACATACTATGAACTTTGGCCCTGTAAACAACATGTTTTCATAATTTAATGGAATAGTTAAAGGTTACATGCACTCAGTGAAATACCGTATTTTTCGGCTCATAAGACGCACTTTTTCTTCCCCAAAACTGAGGGGGAAAAGTTGGTGCATCTTATCGACCGAATGCAGAGCGCCGCGAAGTCCGGTCACGGCCGTATGAGAGGCGTAAGAGCTCCGGAGCTAGGCCGAAGCCGCGGCCATATTTGTACACCCAGCGCTGCGCGCTGACGTCATCGACCATCTCTGCCATAGCGCCGTCGTAACGAAAACGGGGGAAAAAACTACATTTCCCACAAGGCCTTTGGCTTCCGCATCCATACTCACGAGCGAAACTACAGAGCTCAGCTGCCGTTTCTCACACATTAAACGTAAGACTATCGCATTTGAGTGATCTCTCACGCTACAAACCCGATTTCTCACGCTAAAATACATTTCAAGATGTGAAATGGGCACAGCTAGTAGTTTATCTGCGATGTTTCTTGAGCCTGACGATAAGATGATGATCGATCTGCATCGTCTTCAGTCTGTGAGGGTTTTTTTCCGTTAAACATTCACTTGGACAGTTTCACAAACTTGGACAGTTTGATCCTTCATTAATGGAGTTATGTGGGTTTTCATAAGCTGACAAAAATCAAAAGGATTTACAAAAGGAACAGCAAGCATACAATTGTTTCCATGTGTTTGACGTCAGGTGCACAGATGCACAGCGTGCACAGCGCTCACTCTATCTCTCTCTCTCTTGCTCGCGTGAGGAAAACAAAACGCTCTCAATGACTGAATCTCTTCTTTAATAAACTCAAATCATCTCTCAACGGTACATCTCACACATGTACATACAAGATAACAAACGTAAGTAACGTGCTCTGCAATTGGGTAGTGTTCATAACCAGGTAAGAGCGCATAAGGATCATATCTTAACACCATGCAACCGAATTGTCACTTAAATAAGCTATAAATAATGAGTTATTTAACATTAAGGAGTAGTTACATTTATTTTACATTAAAATAAGTATTAATTAATTATTAAATAATTATTATTTTACATCTGGGGGTGCCCAGATTCTTTTAAAGGTTTAAAGGGGGGCTCGACTAAAAAAGTTTGAGAACCACTGTATTATTACTAATGGGGGGGCAATCTTACTAGATATTATTAGTAATGTAGTGACAATGTTACTGGCTATTATTAGTAATGTAGTGACAATGTTACTAGCTATTATTAGTAATTTGGGGACAATGTTACTGGCTATTATGGTATTACTAATGTGGGGGCAATGTTGCACTGGTGATAACGAATGGTGGACTTTAGAATGATGAGTGGGGGCAAAGAAAAACATTACAGCCTTTTTTTTGTTACTTTTACTGTTTACTGTCTATTCATGTTACATGTTTGGCTGTTAACTTTTACACAGTTGATATAAAACATTTTACAAAAGTATTTGGTTCAGAATCTTTTTTTTCTAGATCTTCCTCTTTTAAAAAATTGCGTCTTATGTGCCGGTGCATCTTATGAGCCGATAAATACGGTACTTATAATATCTACTTCACAACCCAAGAGCATTAAGCATTACATTTCGAAAAAAAAAAACAAAAAAAACATCAATCATTGATTACAAGATTTATATTAAGAAAACAAGAGTCAAAAAATTAGTTTTACAAAAACTTTCAATTCAGTACAAATTTACGCAGAACATAATGTGTTTTGCAAATGTCTTGACATATTGTGGTTAGAAATTGTACATTTTACAGATTCAATGGAGCTAATTTGCAAATTATATCTATTTTTGGATGCAGGTAATTGCTGATTTCTGTCAGAACATATTTCCCACTGCATGAGTCTAAATCGCAGATAGATTCAGATATTAAGCGAAATACTTCCTGACGTCTGTATTTAATAGCCTGTGATTAACTATGCATTAGTCTGAATTCCATTTCTTAAAAAAAATATTGTATGAATATGTATAAGCTTGAGTCAGCTCTTGTCCAGGCCCCTCTGAAGTTTCCTGGGACCATCATGGGAGAAGGTCCTGTGGTTAGATGAGTCTGAAGTATTGGGCAAAACCTCCTTCTTTCATGGAATATACTGTATTTAGGACAGAGAGTGTATTGCTATCGACCTGACAATGTGGTATAAACTGAGTGGAAGTCATTTCCTTGGTGGAAAACAGGTGTGTAGACTAATTAATGAGAGGTGTGATATGAAATGATCTAATGAGGACACACTACTAGTTAAAAAATAGTGTTGTATGTCTCGTTATATCACATGGTGTCTGGCTATCTGTCTGCAGGGTTGAACACGCTTAAGCCTTACCCTGCCTGTGTCTTAATGCCAATCCTGAGCCGTTCCTGTACCTCTGCACTGACTTGGAATAAACCAAAGACAATGCTTTGTTTGTTTTTAATCTATCCCTATCACTGTACAAGCAACATAAAGTTAATTAACTACTTACTTGTGTGCCATTACAGCTGCTGTCACAAAAAGATTCTGTCCAAACTCCTTACACTTGCACGCATCACAGACTGTTTACGTGAACTCTGTGTATTTTTCAGATAATCTTGTCAGTGTCAAAAAAAAAACTAAACAAAACAAGAAAATAATCCTTGCAGGACATGTGTATGCAGACAGCTGGCTTTCTCTGCATGTACTTCAGACGTGTGCGCTCTGAAAATACTGGAGCAAGAATTCAAACTGATGAGGATATAAAAGCATACTTTGATAAAAGCTTTCAACGGGAAAGTACATGGAGAATAGAGCCTGCTGATTGAAAATGTTTATTTTCTCAAATATCTAATATTTTCTGCTCCTCTAATGGTTTTATGCAAAAAAAAAGAAAGCAACTATTTATTTGGGATTGGTCAGGGTTGGATTTTTACAAACATCATCTGTTGTTTTTATAGTAAAATGGCCAAAAAATAAAAAGAATCCAAATCCTAACCCGTTTCCTTATCTAAATTCACAAGAAACAAGATAAAGAACAGTTGAAGTCAGCGAGCTGCTTTGCACACTGCTCGCGTTGTCTTGATGAGCTTCATGAAATGGTTAACAGCCTCATGAATCTTCACAGAGATGCTGAACGTTCTTCTTTTTCTTCATAAACCATCTTGATTGGGTTTTAGTTAGGTGATTTTCTAGTGCAGCATCTTTTTGGTCAAACACTCATTACACAGCCACGAGATTTAGCCCTAAATAGAAAGTTGGGTTCTGCCGTTTGGGTTCAAATTTGGCATGTGTGTTAAGAGTCAATGTCTGAACAAATCTATATAGTAACCCACAGTGTCGCTTTGTGGCAGCATAGCATCTTCAGTTTTTTTGCAGTTTTATACTGCTATACACTAGACCGGGGGTCTGCAACCTAGTGGCTCCCTGGAGCTTTTTAAAAAACATTTGAAAATGGAAAAAGATGGGAAATATATTTTTTGTTTTAATATAGTTTCTGTAGGAGGACAAACAAGACACAAACATTCTTAACGTTTTCCAACGCTGTAAAAATGTGTAGAATAAATATTACCGTATTTTTCGCTGTGTAAGACCGGCATATAAGACGCACCCAATTTTAAATGAGGAAGATCTAAAAAAAAAAGATTCTGAACTAAATACTGTAGTAAAATATTTTCAACTGTGTTAAAGTTAACAGCAGTTTTAAGAACAATTATATGCCAAACATGTAACATGAACAGTCAGTAAACAGTAAAAGTAACAAAAAAGGCTGTAATGTTTCATACCTGCTCCTTACGATCCGCGCTATGGTAGGATCAACGAGCAGAGATGGGCGATGATGTCAGCGCGCACCGACGGCTCTGGAGTGTGATGGGAATTTTACTTTATAAAACTACCATCTAGTGGTCATTTAGGAAAATGTAATTTGAGAAACTTTTAAGAGCACACGTCATACTTCAGTCCCGCCCTGAGAGGCTCGAGGTTCTTCTCCCAATGCGGATAACACGTGTGTAAGAAATGCGTTGAGACTGCTAAATCTTTACAATAAATTGCCGCATTTGCTGTGTTCTCTCTCAAACAGTCTCCAGTGTTTATTATCAATTGAGAAGGTATATTTTTACCATAACAGGAGCTAGGCCGAAGCCGCAGCCTCTCTTACGCCTCTCCTACAGCCGTGACCACCCTCCGCTACGCGGCGCTCTGCATTCGCTGTATAAGACGCACCAACTTTTCCCCCTCAGTTTTGGGGAAGAAAAAGTGAATCTCATACGGCAAAAAATACGGTAAATTTCAACATTTCTGTCAACGAAGATTTGCGTCATAGCCTGCGACAAGTTTCTATCAGCAGAACAGGATGCCAGGCGGGTGGCTGTTGTAAACAAAACAAAAAAAGTATATACTTTACCTTTTCATAAGGCTGCTGTTTTATTTTTATAAATGCAGGATTCGTTTTATTGCACTCTGTTTGATGAGGGGCACGTTATACACGTTCCATCTTGTTGTTTTCAAAATAAAAATGACATCAAAAATCGGATTTCTTTATTGCACTTCTTTAATTTCATCAAAGCTATAAAACAGGATTCATCAATATTGTAATGAAGTTAAACTTGAGGCGGCATCGTACAACAGAGTAGTCACGTGGTGCGTCATTCTCTACAGGATGCAGCTCCAGACAAATTTGCTTTTTTTTTTTTGGTCCAATATGGCTTTTTCAACATTTTCGGTTGCTGACCCCTGCACTAGACCGTCAACAGAATTGAGTTTTAAGCTTTGTACTTTCACAAACTCCTCTTAGAGATTTTAATTTATCACCACTGAACTATGGCAGTCTCATCTAAAGGCCTTTTTTTTTTAATTCGTTGAACATTTCACTGTTGGTGGTCAACTGAATTGCAATGCTTTGCAATGAAGCAGGAAGTTTTTGAAGTGCTTGAAGACCTGCCACTGGGCTTCCTGGGAGGAGTTTGGGTAGGTTTCCTCTAGGTACTCTGGGTTCCCCCAAAGGCACATGTCCAGAATAATTGAACTCTAGAAAATGCCCTTTAGGAGTGAATGTGTGTGTTGTTTTTATTTTCTCTTTAGTCAATCAAAACATTTTTTTTTTCAATTTGAAGTCAGCTTATACACGTCCACCGTTACATCCACCAAATCCAAGGTATTGAGTATTGTCTTAATACAGTTTCTGAATATATTGAAGACCAATGTTAAAATATGTATGTTTTTATATGTTATTTCAAGCAAAGGATTAATAATTTCATTAGATTTGCCATAGTTCCTCGCCGATGAGGTAGCCATAAGTGTGGTGCCTTCAGTGAGAATCTACAATGCAAATAATCACAAAAAAAAGAAAGGAATAAATCAAAAAGTCCAAACCTTTTGACTCATTTCTGAATTCAAACAGTCTTTTTTAGTTGCTGATGTTTAAATTGTTTATGTTGGAGAGCCATCTGCCCTACCAGACAATGTTTCTTACATTTTAATCCAAACTTTTCCAT
>SRMA01026719.1:378279-544472 GCA_007224835.1 Danionella cerebrum | reverse complement strand
ACCTCTTAAGCCCGAGAGTCCCGGTACCGGGGACTTGCCCTCTTGTGCGTTACATTTTCACTCATAGCTCACTAACCCTGAGAATAACCCACACATATTAAATACTGTTGTGTTCAGCGGAAACTCCTCTAAAAGCGTATCTAATTCAATTTCATATTCGTGAACCACAGCTCGAACGCCATGCAAATAAACAACAACATGTCGGGAGTATAATTCATGACCACGTTTTTGTTTATGTGCGATATGTATCCACAATATAAACGGAAACACCCAAATCATTACATTAAATGAAAGCTAACAACCAGCTGAATCCAGTGATATGCAACTCATTTACATTGCATGAAGTATTTCAGAGCAGGGAGCGAAAGTTCCCCGAAAAAACGCCAGCAAAAACCAAGCAAGCATGTAAATCTTGTCTTACCTTTGCCGTTTTTTCAACAAAAAGTTATTTCCATAGCGATAAAAGTCCGTTTGTTGTTATGTCCGGTCGATAGCTTCGCGAAAAGTCCATTTTGTGTTTTTTCTGTTGCTCCAGTGCTCCTCTTACGTCACCAAATATGGAATGACTCCCCGTGCGTAAGAGCACGTCTCTCCACGCTGCGCGTCGTGTGATTCGTCGGCGATCCAGTCAGTCTCAAAATGGTTGAGCTGATTGGTTTCCTCAGAATCAGAGCTTTCCGGCGATGTATAGAGCTTCCGGATTGGACAGATGGTCGGGGGGTAGGGACACGCGGAAGCTCGACGTCGAAAGCGTTTGTGAATGAAATGTTCCCAAAAGCGCAGCAAGATGGCGTAAATGAGCTTCTACCCCCCTTTTACAGTGTTTCTTTAGGAGTTTTTTTTGCTGAAATCATGTCCCATAAGCAAGAAAACAAGACTATGAACGTAGCTGAAGCTTTGGACAAGATTTTTTCCATATTTCAATTATTGTGCCAAATTGTGCCAAACTGTGCCAACATGGATTACGCCTGAACTTTGTTCAATCAAAACCTTTACAGAATATTAGTTTCTTGTAGTATGAACACCAAACTTGCTACAGATGTCCTTGACATGTAGTGGTTACAATTGATTGTGTTTATTTGCTTCGTTATAAGTAAAATAAGGAGATATTGGAGGAAACATGTGTTTTTTTTTTTAGGCGGAGTTCATTTTTTGGCCATTCCAACATCAATTACTCTTACCCAGTGTTCTTGACTGTCAAATTAACTCATCCACACCACTCCCCAAGAACCTATCTTCATTTTGATACCAAGATTTGCAGTTTAGGCCTTGTAAAAGCTGAGAAATGCCTTAAAAAGTAAAAGTATAGGATTTTCGGAAAATAGGCCTCAGGGCTTAAGAGGTTAATAAATGTAAAAAAAAGTCTTTAAGGCTTCATAAATCTTAAATCAACAAATGTAAAAAAGCTTCATCCTTCAGAGTGTTCTTGAAAGTTAAATCTAGAGATGAGTGGAGCCAGGGGTGGAAAAGGAGGGTTTTTTTAGCTCCAAAGTTGGCAATTTTAACATTGAGTGAATGAGAACCTGCTCCCTTCTGGAGCCAGCCTCATGTGGCCGGTCAAGGAACTGCAGCTCAGTCACTTTCTATTACGCATCGAGAGTGAAAGCACTAAGTTCCTTGGAATGTATGGGGCAAATAGAGTTGAAGTTTTGGCACCAAATTTATTGTGCTGCAGGATAATGACCCCTAACATGCAGCCAACTTCATGAAGAACTATTATCGTAAACAGTGTGTCTGCAGTACAACCAGATTCAAAACATCATATTTGAATCCATGATATGTGTGTGTTCTTAAATCAACTTGAAGGTATACATCTAAAAGTATATTTTACATCTTAAAAGATCTATGGTTGATTACCTTGACATGCCTGTTTTTCCTCCCCAGTTCTCCTTTGAGAATGTGAAGTTCCGGCAGCTACAGCGTCAGAGTTTTATCATTACAAATGATGGACAGGTTCCTTGCACCTTTGCCTTCATTCCCAAACTTAACGACTCTCTGTACTGTAAGGCCTGGCTCCGTGCAGAGCCCAGTGAAGGAGTACTTGACCCCAGTGAGTATCTCAAAGTGCATTTCAATACTTTTTATCACTGTTTTTGGTAAAATGTTAAAGCTTTGTAATTGATTTTAAAAGTATTAAACTATAGTGTCTCATTAATTCTGTTATACTGCCATCTAGTGGTCATTTAGAGACATAGAGTAGCGTGTATTTCTTTAACTTTACATCTTTAGTTCTTACATTTACGTATTATTCTTCTTATACTATCATTTTATTTCGATTTACATACTTAGTACATTTTAGTGTTTTATTAGCTAAAGGTAATGCTAAATGGGTTTATTGTTGATGGGGGGCGGGGGCATACTTTATAAATTGTAAACAAGTGACATGAGTAGGTACAAAAAATACAAGGATTTAAATAAAAATTATGGGGGAGTTACATGACTATTTCCATAACAACTAGCTCCCTCCATTACATTAAGTGACGTTAAAACTATCAAAGAGCATTAGCTATGTATTGATTAGCAAACTGTAATGCTAATTGTTAAATACGTAATAAATCGTCGTTCTGCAACAACAAAGTAACATCACTGACATCATTATCGCTGTCTTTGTGGTGTTTTTCCTCTTCTTTCCTTCCAAGGAACGTTTTGAGTGCATCAAAACACCGTTTTGGAGCGGGGCAGGAGTTTTGGTAGTGTTGGCTATTATTATTAATAATATTGCTATTACTACGTTTCAGGCTTTGCAATGCACTCTAGTTAATGTGGGTTAGCTGTTTACTGAAGACATCATAACACATAGTTTTAAGATTAGTGTAAGTTGCATTATTTTTCTTCCTCTGTTTATGGTGCCCCCTGGATGTACGGCGCCCTTAGTATTCGCCTATACTGCCCATGTCTTGGGCCGTCCCTGGCTGCAGTGGTGTGTGCTGTTCTAATAAAATCAAATATTTATGTTTCAGATGAAAAATTGGAGATCTTCCTGGAGGTTTATGTCAGTAAAGACTCTGTGACGCTGCTGAACTCTGGAGAGGATAAAATTGAAGACATACTGGTGCTGCATCTGAACCGGGGGAAAGACTACTTCATCACTGTCTCAGGAAACTATCTGCCCAGCTGCTTTGGTACATCTCTGGAGACTCTGTGCCGGATGAAGAAGCCCATCCGTGAGATCCCCATCACAAAGCTCATTGATCTGGTGAGCCACAGAACAGCTTCTTTGATTGATTGCTATCACAGGTTTTGTGGTCGGTGACTGTGAAAAGAATATTAAGATCCAGATGTTTGAGAATTACAAAGAGATTACTTTGATTTGAGGCACACTTTCACTTTTTTTTACTTGTTTCATACTTCACTTTGTTCTACATAGGGATTCGATGATTAACCAATTTCACCATTAACCGTTTTTAAACTCATCATAGTTAATAAATCATGAAATTACTTCACCTTAAAATAATGTACGCTCCCAGGTGCCAAGTTATTATTCTTTAGTCAATGAGAACTTATGTATAAGAAGCTGGATTCAGCCTCTTTTGTTTCTTTTGCATGAAAGTTGTGCCAACCGTGTGCTAGTTAAAAGTTCTGAGGAATTGAGCCTAATACACTCAGAGTTAACTTTGGCTGAGGCGACTACAGTGAAACGGTTTCGGCAAAAGAAGCGCCTGAAGTTGTCAGTTTGGCATTTTTTTTTATTATTATTATTTTACACGAACAATGAGCAGGGCATCAATTTTTGCAAAAAAAAAATAAATAAAATCCTTTGCACGGACAAGTAAAAGTGATTGGCGGCAAATTAAATATTCATTGCGCCAGAATCAATGCTGTAGCGTCAGAGATTTCAGTGCAATGCAAGTAGTTTCTTAGCCGTATAATTACTAATGATTATTGAAGCTGTAAGCAGCAATCAAAGGGCTCTTGCACCTTTGGCCATTGCCTCTTGGTGGCTAGTTTGTTGCAATACACCCTACAACTATACTTATGATATTTGTCAAATTTTTTGAGAAATACAGGCAAATAAAATAATTAAACCATGTCATAAAGTGTCAAGAGCCCAAGGTGGCGCTGTGAATGACGCGGATAATAGAATAATTGGTAAAATTGATTAAAAAAAGAAGTACTGATGTTAATTGAGGTAGTATGTTTTGATCAGATATGGACTTTTAAGATAATTGTTCAATTTGTGACTGATTCCAACATCTTTTAAAGCAAAAAATCCAATTGAGTATGTACGCCATGCATGCATAGTTTAACCAAGGTAGAACTTCCGTCTTTCCCTCTTAAGGCCTTATAGGAAGTGATTTTAACTGCAATTCCTCTACCTGCCACTAGAGACTAGCTCCAAAACAGAGCACATTCTCATTCACTCCGATGTTAAAAATTTCCAACTTTGGAGCTGAATAAACCTTATATTTCCCCCCCTGGCTCCACTAGTTTTGTTGATTTAGATCCCTAGATTTATTTGTTAGTTTAGGATATATTAAGCCTTAATGTACAGTTATTTCAACCAGTCATGTCACAGCGTTATCCTCTGGAGCCATTCATTCCAGCTAATTTTATCTGATGAACTCGAATACTCCTTGTGTTTTTTTGTTTTTAGGTTTTATTGTCGGCCGTTTCTTTTTTGTGTGTGTGGTATTAGACCGTCCCACCTCTGGATCTTTCGCCCATTTTTGATCACCAGGAAGTGACGCACTTACCAGAAACCAATGGGTGTCACTGACGCTTCGTCCATGTTATATACAGTCTGTGAGTTTAACAAAGTCAAAAAAGCTTCGCAATTTAACATCTCACATACCCCACCAATGGAGATTGGAGACTAACTGATAAAACGTTTTCTTAGTTTTCTCTAAATGTTTGGCTAACAAAATATTAGCTATCATTTTTTTATCCGATATTCTTCTATCCATTATTCTTATTTAAGTATAAAATGTTTGATTAGTTTTAAGTCTAAACAATTTTTGAGAGATGAGAGAAATTGACTATTCTTTGATTTTTTTTTTTATATATAAATATTTTTTTGTGCTGTATTATTTTGTAAAGGAGCCTCAAAAAACACTGAAAATGTTCGGAGATTTTATGTAATTTTCTGAACGAATAGAATTTTTTAAATTGAATGAACGCATGATGGTGATCTTGATAACCGTGATTATTTATGCAGCGTTTCCACAGGGTCTCTAAAAGTCTATAGAAACCCAAATTTTAGACCCTAAAAAGTCTTACATTTAATTTTATTTGTTGTTCTAGGTCTTCAATAATTTTCAAACACACTTCAGATGGAGTGTGCTTGAGACAGATGTCCCAGCATGCATTGTGCGAGTTGGCACATTTGGTTGTATAACAAAGATGGTTGCCAGAGCAACCAGAAATAATAGTTTGCATTAGAAATGCGCCGTTGTTAGCCATTTAACAGTAACGTTACATAATGGATTCACTCATAAGACGAACCCCTTTATAAAACAGCCTTTTTAAGAGTTGTAAAATTAAGAAATCCATCATTTCCTGTTAGATTTCATGTCACGGGTCTATAATCAGTGCATCCCTATGTCTACATAGTAGTTTTTAATGAAATTCTCTATCTCAGTAGTTTGCTAGTGACTGTTGGTGGCCAAAAGCTACTATTGTGTGATTTGACAGCACTTCTCTTAGTTCAGTGACTCTACGCTGTTCCTTTACTGTCTCATTTGTACTCCTTTCTGCTCTGACTCTTCCTTTCGAACAATCATTCTTGGCTCTGCATGATTCTCAGGGAGAGGATAGCTGCATGGAAAAGGTAAAGTGCCACTTCATTCACAGAAAAGACGTATTAGTGCTTGCAGGTTAGCTTACAGCAAGTGTGTCTGAAGCACCTTTCCCGTTCTTAAACGTTTATCTCCAGTTTTAACTTCTCAGCTTGAAATTTTCTGCTCTTTTGACAAGCTTACTGTTCATCATCTGGCTTTACTCGACTGATATGCAGAGAAACCATCTCTCAGCATGATTAGTAGATCTGTAGTTGTGCTCATACACACCCTGGCAAGTATTCTGATTTCCTGGGGATTTTTCAGAAAATACGAATGACAGAAAAGCATTTTTTCCACTCATGGTAAGGGTTTGGTGAAGCCAAACAGAAACGATTAAGATCCTCATCACCAACTACCCCAAGAGGCCGTCTTTTATGTTAAATACAAAGTATTACAATTTTTTGTAAAGTTTCTGTTGTCATTATGATGTCAAAAAGAGTAAACACAGTTGTTTGACAAAAAATGGCTTCATCCAAACCCTAACTGGAAAAGAAATAATAAATGTTGCCAGGGTTTGTGAGCTTATGAGCACAAACGTGTATGTTGCATTTCCTTATACCATGTGTATTTGTACTAATTGCATGAGTTCGTCCTGATTCTGTCCAAAAAAAAACATGTGTGCATGTTCCCACAAACACATTTTGAAGAACCTCCGACAGTTAGAACCTTTTTGACGTTTAACAGACTTTGAGCTCGAAACCAGGTGTCACACATTTCCTATAGATTATGACGTATGGTTTAAATATCAGATGATACTTTACACCAGGGGTGCTCACACTTTTTCAGTCAAAGGGATCTACCCGCTTCAAAAATGTAAAACATCAATCAACAAACAATTGTTTTCAACTTTATTGAGAATTGACAAAACACATAATAATTAGTTATTTACATTTTTTTGTAATAACGTGAGTTTAATTTGATGACTTGCACTGAATTGAATCATTAGAACAGTTGTGTGTGACCTGAATTGATGGTAATAGAGTGATTTTTATGGGAGCAATTGAGCTTTGATCCAAATAATCAAGAATAAAAATGATGTTCTGATAAATTTTTAAATTTTTATTGAAACTGAGTCGTGCAGTACAATATGCAGGTGAGGAGTGGCGTGTTGCTTGATTTTGGTTGTAATAGAGTAATTTAGAATGAAGTTATGAAGCATATTCTGGGTAAAACATATTTTGGATCTGGTAATTTACAGACGGTCCCTAAGCAATTCCATGTCAGCGGGTTGCTCATAGACGGTAATGTGTTTCTGCGAATGCCGAGGGAAACTTGTTTTGATAAAAAAACGTTTTGTAGTTTGTCTGCTACATAACACAGATTAAAAATAGGTATTATTTGTTTACTAAGAACATTCTGGTCTCGAGCTATTAAGCAGAGAAAACCGAATCCGTGAATCTGCAGCTAACTTTACTGAACTGTGACAGGATCGATGATCGGCTGATATTGTTTCAATTTCACGCCGCGATCGACCGGCAGCACCTGCAATCGACGTAATGAGCACCCCTGTTTTACACAATGGCTCTTCTCTCTAAGAACTGGCATTTTCCAACTAAATATTACATGATTTTAGCAAAAGGTGAAGTTTTTCACCACCAAAACAAGTTTATAGTTTAAAATTCACAGTCTGAGCTGGGTGTTTTTTTTTTTTTTAAATTGACTTGATTTTATTTAGTCCTAAATTGATAAACCATGTTTTTGAAAATTTCTACTATTTATCTAAAAAATGTCAACTTTTAACCTTGAAATATTGACTTCTCAGAATTTCTTTTTTTTTCTTAAAACTTAAACTTAAACTTTTATATTAAAATTTTAACTTTTTAATCTAAAAAAATTTGACTTCTAAAAAATTTCTACTTTTTATCATAAAATTTTGACTTCACAAAATGTTTACTTTTTTTCTTAAAATTTTGACTTTTTTTATTTTTAAATATAAACTTTTATCTGAAATGTCAGACTTTTTTTCTCAAAATTTGGACCTTTAAAGTTATTATGTTCTTTAACCTGAGTTTGTAAAACTAAATAAATGAAGTACATTATCTTTAATTACTATTTGTTCATGAAATATCTTTATTTAAGGGATTTTTTTGAGAATGTCTTTATTTTATATCACAAGGAACCCCAATAAAAAGTTGTGGTTGTAGAAAATGCAACAAAACATACTTTGGTGCTCTTTAAAGGTTTATTTTAGAATGAAATGGAATTGTATTTTTCTTAGGAGAAGTCGCGGGTGACTTTCTTGTTGGACAGTCCTGGAACAGATGATAAACCGCTGAAGATTCCCAAGGAAGTCTGGTTGCTCGTCAATCACCTCTACACCAAGGCCTGCCAGCAGGTACATGAAGTAATGCTTGAATGCATCCGGTGCCTTCAACAAATATTTGGATTTGATCATTCCTTTCTAATATTCAGGAGGACCTTTTCCAGACCCCTGGCCTCCAAGATGAACTACAAAGTATTATAGACTGTTTGGATGTCAGCATTCCTGATACTATTCGTATCCTTTCCCACCAGAACCCCATAGAAATGTGTGTTTTTCCCATCAGAAAGACCCATGGTATCTCTCAGTTATTTAGGATGTCAATGCTTGTGTCAGTGAATAGCTCCCTTTAAAAGTGCACCCACTGCCCAGAGGCTCCCACACAGTTCTCAAAGACAGAGAATGTTCATACTGTAAAGGCACTCGAGGCGTCCCTGGAGACACGGGTGACTTTCTTTTCTTTCCCTGTCGTTTGCAGGTTCTCACTGCCATATATCCTCGAGCTGTGCACTTAATGTGAATTCTCAGTGTTCGCCATGTTTCTCCTTGACCGCTGGTTAGCTGGCTGTAATCACTCTGTTGCTGAAGCACTGTTGATATTCTTGGAGGCTCTTCCTGAGCCTGTTTTGTGTTATGAGCTCTATCAGCGCTGTCTGGAATGTTCTCACGACAGCCGCCTCTGCAAACAGGTACACATTATTATTATTATATTATATTATATTTTTGAAAATATTTATTTTTAGACTATGGTCTTTATTAATTAGGCAGATTAATTAGTATTGAGACAGGAAGTGAACTAGGGAGAGAAAGGGACTGGAGGGATAAAACTTTTGAAACATGAAAAAGGAAGACTTTAGGAAAATTTTGAAAAAAAAAAAAACTTCAGAGAGTCTCCAAGAATGTCTTCCAGCATGACAACAACCCAAAACACATCTCCCTTCTGCTAAAGAAACGCCACGAAAAGAGCAGCGTGAGTGGGTTTTGTGCACGACAGCCAAGTACAGATTTGAATCTGATAGAAAATCCGTGAGACACACAAAAGTCTGGAAATTTTAGCCGAAGACCAGCAAATCTGGAGGAGTTTGTGAGATCTGCCGAGGAAAACTAGACTATTAAAAGGTCAGTAATTTGATTGTAATTTGATTGTAATTTGATTGTAATTTGTTGTAATTTGAACGAAAACTACTGAAATGAAGCCATTTAATATACTTTGCTCCCAACATAAAAGTAAAAGATGTTATTATCGACTTATTTGCATAATATTTGTACAAAAAAAGTGTACAGCAAGGTTTATTTTTTTAATAACATTGTCATTTTATGTTGGTGTATGGTTTGTTGAGTGTTTAGAGCAGGTTTCCGCTTTAATGATCAAAAAGAACGACTTAGGAGTACGAAATAACCAAATCTAGAAGCTGTGCCAGAAGACCAACAAACCTGGAGGAGTTTTTGAGATCTGCTCAGGAAGAATGGACTTTATCCTCTTCAGATGTGCTTAAGAACAACTAATCAATGTTATCAAGCAAAAGTGATTCACTATAGATTGTTAAATTCACAGGACTAAACATTTTGAAAATTAAAGCTTTTTTAAATTTTATTAATTTTATTTTTATATATATTTCATTTGTATTACAAACGCTAATCTGATCTTCATAAATTCCCTGGGGTCTAATGGTTTTGTCATGCTGAGGTTGAGACACTGGAGAAATAGTGGGAGTAAGGGAGAGATTACTGAGACGGGAGCACACGGCCAACACGAATCTTAGAGCCATGTGCTCACAAAAGCAAAATTACCCTGGAGTTAAACTGCAAGCTTTTGATGCACTCAAAACTACGTTAATTAAGATCTCAGGAACTCATCTTTTCCTTTAAACTACAGCTAATATCCCAGCTCCCGCGAGCTCATCGTAACGTTTTCCGGTACCTGATGGCTTTCCTGAGAGAGTTGCTCAAACATTCTATAGACAACAACCTGAACGCCAACCTCCTCGGTGAGTTTGACTCTCCATCAAAAGCTCTCTAAAGGCTCTTCGGATGCTTTACTCTGCTGTGTGTCCCCTGTGCAGCGACACTCTTCGCAAGCCTCCTCGTCCGACCGCCTCCAAACCTCGCTGGCAAACAGAGCCCACATGATCGTCAGAAAGCCAATGATTTCATACTGGGGTTCCTGATGGCAGGCGATGAAGACTGAGGGAGACGATCTGCCGATTTTTATACCAAACACTGAGGTGTGTTTTTGGGAGATGACTTGTTTTGCACAGACACTGCCTGTTGGTTCCGTTTCTCTGTTCCGGCGGAGGAATAAATCACAGCTTATTTATTTCCCCTGATTGTTAGCCTCTGGGTCTTTTCAGTGTAGCATCGGCAATGCTGCGTTCTCTGGTTTTATCAGTGCTGTAATGCCAAATCTCAGATTCCCAGATCGCTCTGAATGTTTAGATGTGCCTCGCAAACGAAGGACACTAGAGGAATGCCGTGGTATGGACCATTAAAATCACTGCTGCTGCCTGATCAACATGTCTTTTCACACTCTTAAGGAAAAAAAGTTCTGATTCCAAGAACGGACTGTGTTTAAAATCGGATGGAATCAGTAGCTTTTCCACCTTTAACGTTATTTGTGGCTTGACGTCTTTTGCTTTGGAGATTTGGCCACGTTTCTTTCTCAGTGTTCAATGTCAAAAAAAAAAACGATATTTTTTACAGATCTGACCTGGATCCTGTTGAACTCGATGAAATTCTCGCTTTTGCTCATGTCCTGTAACTTGTGTCCTTGTGGTCTTTCTATTTATACTGGGTTTTTGTTGTTCCTAAGTCTGGGTGGAACATTTGGTACGTGTCCTTCGTGGTCTGCTTCCATGTACTGGTGAGTGTCATGTGTGTCTTTCTTGAAACTGTTGGGTTTTGCTATCTTTTTTTTCTGAAATTCTGTTTCATAACCTTCTGACATCTTCACAGGTTTGTACTTTCTGCCGCTAAACAGCCTTAAATCGATACATTTACATTTTCATAAAGGTTGTTCTCTACAAGATTAACGTTTAAAGGAGCACTCCACTTTTTGACTTTTGCCCATTCTCTACTAGGCCCCAAGATGTTACAAGATGTTTAGCATAGCTTAGCATAGATCATTCATTCCAATTAGTCCAGTAGCATTCCATAAAAAAAGACACTGAAAAGGGTTTTCATATTTATTGTTTTCCAATTAAAGTTATACCAGTGGTTAATCAAACACGGATATTTTATGAACAGTATTTTTAAAGCTCAAATCATGTTTTACTCAAATTCAGCTTTTTCAGTTCACATTCAATGATCTATGCTAAGCTAGAAGTGCTTTCAGCAGATCTGTAAAGTAAGCTTATCCTTCCACTGCCCGCTAGATAATGAGATTTTGAAAAACTATTTAACCAATCTCCAATGGCATTTTTAGCATAGCTTAGCATAGATAGTTTAATCCAATGAGACCAGTAGCATTTCATATTTATATAATAATGTTCTTATTTAAACTACTCTCTTGGTTTTACTGAAATGCTACTGGTCCAATTCGAATTCAACGATCTATGCTAAGCTATGCTAAAACTGTAATCAGCAGATCTTTGACATAAACTCCACATAAACATCCTCAAAGGTTATGCATTTTGGAAAACTCTTCAATTATTCTCAAGATCTGCCATTTATATCCTACTGGTCCAATTCAGAATTAATTATCTATGCTAAGCAACGCTAAAAGTACTAAGAGTCGCTGATCTTTGACATAAGATTATCCTTCCTCTGCCTTCTAGATAATGACTTCTGAAAAACTGTTTAGCCAATCTCCAATGGCATTTTTAGCATAGCTTAGCATAGATAGTTTAATCCAATGAGACCAGTAGCATTTCATATTTATATAATAATGTTCTTATTTAAACTACTCTCTTGGTTTTACTGAAATGCTACTGGTCCAATTTGAATTCAATGATCTCTGCTAAGCTATGCTAAAACTATAATCAGCAGATCTTTGACATAAGCGTATTCTTCCACTACCCCCTAACATTTTTGTTATCTAGGGGGCAGAGGAAAAAATAGCTTATGTCAAAGACCTGCTGATAGTGCCTTTTGCATTGCTTAGCAGAGATCATTGAATCCAATTTGACCAGTACCATTTAAATAAAAAATTTTTACATTGATATTTTATGCTATTCAAACTTTTGTGCATGTTTTATGCTACCGGTCCAATTGGCTTCAGTGATTTATGCTAAGCTAATGGAATTCTGTCAACAGCAGATCTGGAGAGTAGTAGATTATTTCCATGGAGGCTATAAGGAAAATGATCATACGGTATGTCAGTTTTGATTTGGTATATTTCCACGTTTTTGTTTTTCTGAGAATACTCTATTTCAGATGTCACAGAATATGACTCGCACTCTCTCTCTTGTTTACACGCTTCCTTTTGTTTTATCGATTCGTTATGTCAATCTTTCATGGGCTATAATTGCTTTTCGATGCCAAGAAATGTATGTTGTAAAAGAATAATCCCACTCCGCTAAATCAGTCCTGTCTTTCTGTGTACTCCCATAATATTTGCGGGGAAAATATCTAATTTATTCAGTCAAATAAAGACGTGGTGACCATGACACTATTCAATCTGGGACTGTGTTCATTGTATTTCCCAATGCTGAGCAGTAAAGATTGTCTGCCGTGTTGATTTCGGCTGAATTGTTTCTGCTCCCTGTGAAAGGTTTGTCCTCTGACACTGTTCCTCTAGTTAGGGCACTTCATGTTCGGTGAGAGATCCCACGAGGCGGTGTGACATTCTCTGCCGTGTGACTATAAAGACCCCTTGCCTGTCTGGATGTCATCTCTTTTGCCGTCATGGCCATGTTGAGGGTCTCTTCGTACCGTAAGATGTTTGAGGAGCAGTGGAGTCCTGCGACAGGACGGTGTGGTGTCCAGGCCCAGTACAATGGCAGGTGAGTGCTCCTGGTGCACATGAGAGAGATCTTAAAACACTTTTCAATCGTATTTGACTTCGCAAAACAGGAAAGTGATTTATTTTATTATTATTGTTGTTAAATACAGAGTTAAATTTTAAATACCCCCTTAGACCTTGTTTTTATGAAAATGAACTTCCTTTTTTTACCTTCTTACTTCACTTTTCACTAGAATTTCACTACTTTTTAAGACAATGTTCTTTCAGGTTAATGTCATAAAACTCCTGAAAGGATCCATTTATTACATTTTGCATATAAAGATGTTTCATTTGTATTTAATGACTTATTTGCATCTTAATTGTACAAAAACGTATACAGCAGGGTTTGTTATTTAAATGTTATTGTCATTTGATTTGTAATTTAATGGTGGTGTATGGTTTGTCAAGAGTTTACATTTAAATGACACTTAAATTTTACACTTTAAATCTGACAGCGGATTTACACTAAAATGAACAAAAAATGACCAAAGAGTGAGAAATAAAGGTTTTAATAATTGTCTCTCAATAATTGAGAATAAATAATAAAGATATGTTGGAGTTAAAATGTAAAAAAAAATTTTACATGTGTTTACGATAAATGTCAGTTACCGTAAGTATAAAATAATTATGTATATATTATCTAAATTATATTTTAGTTACTTCCACAAATCTGTCTCTAAAATAATCTAAAGGAATTAAAATGTAATTAAAAAAATATTTCCTCAAAATACTTGATATTTAGAAAATAAGATCTAAAGGGTCAAAATGTGATAAAAATGAACCCAAATGGCCTTATATTAAAAAAAAGGTCTAAAATGTGACAAAAAAATTATATTTCAACAATACAAATTTTATTTAAAAAAAATCTTTATTTTTTTTCCAAATAATGAAGATTTATGAAAATATAAATAGAAATATTTTCACAAATTGATATTTAGAAAAAAAAATTACACCACAAACTGGATTATATTAAGAAAATAAAGTTATTCAAGCTTTTGTGCATGTTTTACTGAAGTGCTACCGGTCCAATTTGCTTCAGTGGTTTATGCTAAGCTAAGCTAAATCTAACACTGATAAAATGTCCGAAAAGTATAGTGTTTGTTTAAGCATGGTAATAAATAGTAATGAGTACATTTTTATTTCCACAAAATGCTGTCTGTTTAGAAAATAAAGTGTAAAGGAGTAATGATGTGATGAAAAAATAATTTTCCACAAATAGATATTTATAAAATAAATTGAACATAAAGTATTTAGAAAGTAATTAAGATCTAAAGGATGAGAAGGGGGTTAGCATGTTTTGAAATAAATAAACAGGTAACTTCACAAATTGATATTTAGGGGGAAAAAAACAATTCATAGTGGTTAAAATAAAAATGAAGAAATAAGTATTTCCACAGATATTTAGGAAATGATTAGGATCTGATGGGGTTTAATGTGATTTAATAAGTTAAGCTCTCTGGCTTATTTTGAGACGGTTTACGCATGAGCTCGACTCATTTTTGCCAGGCGTGGAGCTCCAGTGAGTGACTGTCCTGAGCTGGACTTCGCTGGAGCTCGGGCTCTTAACAGGGAAGCTGTGAGCCGTTTTGTTCACGAGCGTTCTGTCATCGCTGCTCTCAACGATCGCCTGGCTGCCCTCATCGATGTGGTGAGAACTGTCTCACACTCACACACACCCGAGACGCTGCAGCTGTGTCTCCACCTCTGTGCTCCTGTGTTCTTATCCTCATCATGTTCCCTTGAGGTTTCATCGGGGCCGTTATAAGCCTGAGGGCCATGAAGATGCAGAAGTTGCCGTGTCCCTTTTGAAACACAGAGAATTTGAGAAAAGCAGCGTGTTCCTTGCATTGATTAAAACCCAAAACATAGATGAAGCAAAACAGAAACAGCTGTGTAGGAGGCTTTAAACTAGCTGAGGAACAGCCAAAGTGAGGTTTCTTGTCAAGACACATAGTTAAACTGCATCAACCACATCTTTCTCGCGCAAACATCCTTCTTTTCAAAGCAGAATGTAATTTTTTTTTATTAAAAATAGTAAAATTTAAGGTACAATCCTGTAAAATTAACATCGGTGCTACCCTATTGTTTTTTTCTGGCAATCACAGCTGCTGTTTCTTTACTGTACAGTTTACAGATTTTTTTATAACACAATTACAATTTACAGTACTGGTATATTTACAAAAAAAATATTTTCATTGACCTGTCCACGGTGCACCAGCAGACCCCTGTGAGGCCGAAAGGGAACAAGCGGGTAATGAAGGAAAAATGATTTAATCAAACAAACCTTTCACCAAAATTCATCATCCTTGATAGTAAAAAAAAGATGGCCATATTTGCCGGTTATTTACAGTAAAATTAACTTTTTGTTATTATTTAATTTACATACACAATTATTTAATTTATTACAAAACAACACTTTAATTTACACAATTCTTCATTGTAAAAAAAGATGCTCAAGAACCGTAATTATTATGATTTAAATCCTTTTTTGACACGTATTAACAACGTTTTTGTAGCAATAAAACATGTTATTTATGAACTGTAAAAAATGTCAAATTTACAACACAATCCTGGAAAATCATTGTAGGTGCTACCGTATATTTGACAATAATGATCTCGTAACCAAAGCTGCTTTACTGTAAAGTTTACCGCTTTTTTTAATATATTTTTTTAACAAAACAAACCTTTAAATTTTACAGGCCTTAGCTGTAAAAAGAATATGCCTATGAACTGGAAATATTATGATTTAAGTCACGTTTTTAACTAGACCGACTGTAAAATTTTTAAAATAAGTCAAATTCACAATCCAGTAAAATCTAAAATGGTGCTACCGTACACTTTATAGTAAAGTTCTGGCAGCCACAGATGCTTGTTGAAGACAAAACTTCTTAAAAAGATTCTTTACATAAGTCTCTTTTTTTTTTTCTCAGTTGGCTTCTATTTTAATGGATTTTTTCACCATTTGCTTAATTTCACACAAACCACTCTAATCTCTCCGCATCCGTCATGCGTCGCTGCGGTAGGTCCGTGCTCTAGAAGAGGAGAATGAATGTCTGGAGGCTGAGGTCATGGAGATGAAGGAAAGACTGGAGTCCGAACCCATCTCCACAGTCAGCATCAGAGACCCGGCTGATCTCAGTCTGGAGGATGTGATTGAGAGGCTGCGGAAAGAACGGGTACCACTCTGAGATTCCAGCCACTTGATTCATTAGAGGGTTTTTCTTCAGAAACGATCTATTCTTCTTTCGTCGCTGCTTGTTTCTCTCAGGAGGAGATTCTGTGTGACACGGAGGAGTTGAATGCTGAACTGCAACTTCTGCAGATGAAACATGCCGAGCTGGTTGAGCAAAGCATTCTCATCCGGCACGAGCGCGAAGACGTTTCTGTGGTAAATGCAAATGAAGGTTTTGTTTTTGTTTTTAAGCGTTTTGCAGATTAATTCTTAGTCCTAAAAGTTTATGTCCAGTCATTTCCCATCCACAAATGTTAATTAAGTAAAACTCTAGTCTCAGAATTAAAGCCACCCCTAAAATTTTTCTTTATCACAGTATTTTATTTGTTTTCTGAAATGTGTTGGTATGCCCCCCCCGCCCCTCACTCTCTCGCTTTCTCCCCCCTCTCTCTCACTCTATCTCTCCCCCCTCACGCTTTCTCACCCTCCCTTCTCTTGCTCTCACCCCCTTCTTTCCATCACTCACTCTTTCTCCACCACCTCTCTCTTACTTCCCCTTTTTCTCTCTCTTGCTTAACCCCCCTTCTCTCCCAGTCCCCTCTCTCTCACTCTATCTCACCCCTCATTCTCTCACCCACACCCCCACTCTTTCTCTTACTCTCACCCACCCTCTCCTCCTCTCTCACACCTCCCCTTCTTCCCATCCCTCTCTCTTTCAACCCCCCCATTACTCCCCTCTCTATCCATATACCCCCCCTCTCTCACTATTCCCGCTTCCTTTCATCCCCACTCTCTCTCACTTCGTCTCTTTCCCCTCACTTTCTCTCACCCCTTCTTTCTTTTTCTTCCCTCTATCTCCTCTTTCACTTTCCCAACATCTCTAGCTCACCCTACACAGTAAAATCCTAAGAGTTAAATTAGCTCTACTCAGAGTGTATTTGGTCCCACTCTATATAGAGTTAAACCAACTCTGAAGGAGAGTTATTTAAATAATTCTATTTGAACTAAACAGTCTATTTTTGTCTGTTTTTACTCTTTCTGGAGTGGACTTGGTCCCTCTCTGAATAGTTAATATTTAGTTTGCATTTTCCATGCAGATTTGGAAAAACATGAAGAAAATAGATTATTAAATTACTCTTTCTCAGAGTCGGTTTAACTCTATATAGAGTGGGACCAAATATACTCAGAGTAGAGTTAATTTAACTCTTAGGATTTTACTGTGTACTCTCCACTCTCTCACCCCCTTATTTCTCCCCTCTTTCTTTCTCCACCACCTCTCTCTCGCTCTCCCTTTTTCTCTTTTTCTTAATCCCCTTTCTCTCTCTCACTCCTGCCTCTCTCCCTCTCTTTCTCCCTCCTCTCTTTTTTCCCCCCATCTCGTATATGTGATTTGAATGCTTTTTAAGTATTTGACTAATGAAAATGTTTAAATAGCATTTGTTTAATGTGCAAATATCCTAAACATTACAGTGTAGACTCTCGGTCGGGTCAATCATTATCAGGTTAAATTGAGATTAAAAATTCCATATACATAAACCTTTCAGCATTAACAATCAAGATGATTGCTTCAATCTCCACCACTAGATGGCATTGTTAGCATTCGCCATGAGTGGGGTGTGGCGTTCTGATTCCAGCGGTCTCTTGTCAGTATTTGGAGTTACAGCGCAGCTGCTGCTCTCAGATCAGTTCTGGAAAGTCCTGATTTCAGGCCTCACTGACCCCTGTCCAGAGGGGCTTTGAAACCTGGCCCACTCAGTAGAAAGCCTTCTGTCACCCCACAGATTTTAGAGAACATCAGCAAGAAACAAGAGGATGTGAGAAAGCTTCCAACCGAGCTTAAAAATTTGAGCACAAAGTGAAAACTACCAAAATCTCTTTGTTTTCGTTTTTGTCACTTTATTTACACTCCTTTTGTACTGGTTTAAAACCAATTAACAATTAATTAATAATTCATATTTTTATCAATTTTATCATTTTTTTATCAGTTTTAGGCTTGTGCACGTTTGTAGTTACAGCGCCAAATGGAAAGTTGGAAGAAAGCAACAGAGCCCTATACGGGATTTCTTTAAATACTACTTCTTTTTGTAGCTTCTCCTGTTTTGGCAAACAGTTCCTCTACTCTGTAACTCTATTTTCACTAGTAATATTTACACAAATCTACAATTTTGACTAGTCATAATGTGCATTAGAGATATCTACAATTAATTTACGGCTCGTCATAGCAGATGTTTTTAAATCGTCACAAAAGTCATATTTCCGATTGCTGATACAGCTTCGATTAGTAATCAATGTAAGCTTCAAATATAATCTGCACTAGCCAAAAGAAGCTGAGCCTCTGTAGATCGTTGGAATAATCCCAATTTTGACGGGTGTGTTAGCCTTTGTTTTTTCACATGATGTTGCCTGAGTATTATGCACAATTTAAAACAGCGTTCTCTGTTGTTTGAATATCGAACACTTACCCCAACCATAGATGGGAAACTAATTTTATAAACTGTTGAGTACCAGTATATATTGAGTATATATCTCAGGATGATCTTGCCCAAGCTTCTTTAAACCAAGTGTCTCCTGATCTGTCTTTCTCGTAAGCACTGCTAATTTAAGTGACTTAGCAGGTCCTTTTGGTGCCTCTTCCTCCATTTTCCTCCTATTTTCTCCTACTGTCACATCACTAGCGGTGGCATAGAAAGTCGACAAAATGGGGCTGGTATGACACGGCAATCAATGAGCTCATTCAACAGCGTAAATATTTGCATAAACATTTACGTATCTCCGACCAATCAGAAACCATAGTCAATGCGAATTAAAATAAAGATCTTAGTTAATATTTTCCTACTTCTCATTGCATAAATGCATAATTCTAGAAAGCTTATGCAGGCATTTATTTTCAAACTTTTATAGACACCACTATCTTTAAGGAGTAGGAGTACCCTAGCGCCCTCTATTGACTGGTCAACACTGGTTATAACTGTTCTTTATTCTGGGCAGCTCTTTGACTGCTGTAACTACTTGTATATGGTACACCAATTTTCAGCTGGAAATTGTCTACTTTCAGGCTCAAGCCCTTCATCCAGCTGGAGCTTGTCCACCATTCTGCAGCTTAGCCCTTTGGCAGTGTGGAAAAGAAGAATCGAATCAGCATTAGCTCTGTCTAGACTCTCTCCAGTCCCGAGCTTGTGTTCATGATGAGATAACATGAGCAGTGGCCGGTCTGCCAGCTCTGGGAAGCTTCCTGTGCTGCCACCATCTCACTGCGGCATTCAAATGCAAATCCACTCATTCTGAATTACTGAACTCATCCCCAATTAATCGGACAATTAGGATGCCCAGATGAGCTGTATAAAAGTCTCAACGGAAGATATTGAGCTCTCTGCTGATGATGCTGAGGACGGAAGATGTAGAGGTTAAGTGCTTTCTGTTTGAATTGACCTTTTTCTGCTACTCAACCCAGGAAGTGGATGCAATTACCACCGACTGCCTGGCCCTCCGAGAGCAAGTAGCCATCTACGAGGAGCAGCTGGCCGGCATGGAGAGGCAGCATGCACTGGTGAGGCGAAATAACAATTCTTCTTGTTGCTTCTAATTTGAGATCGGACTCTTGAAATTTGGCACCGTTTCTCAGGTTTAGCCATTTAAGATGTCTCCTGTGATTGTAAGGGAAACAGGTTTTGTGGAATGGATCCTGACAGGAAACATGGTTCCTCAAAACACGAATGAAAGAATGCGGTGTATGGGGAGTCTGGAGGCACCAGGGTTCTGGAAATGGAGAAATATCAATTGACCTCCCTTTGGGACGTGCAGCGTAACTCAGTTCAGACGAACGGAATGCAAACAGAAGGCCTTCTTGTTTTGTTAACGGCGATTATTATCCTGATGCATGTGCTGGCGTCGTCGGTCATGTCGAAAAGAACAAGCTGCGAGTCAAACTCAATCTTGTTTCCTTGAGCACTTCATCAAGGCAGTATTAATGGCACCGGCCGGTAGATACTGTTAGCGGTGGTGAAACCAAAAGTCGTGATTTTGCTTTTTCCACAGAGGCTGGAGAAGCTGTGTGGAGATGGAGATGTGGAGGAAGGTTCATCTGCAATATCGCTGCAGTTTCCCAGCTTTGATATTACTCCAGCCATTGCAGACATCAAGAGCTACTATGGGACGCTAGCTCAAAGCCTTAAGGTACACTTTAAACGAATAAAGGCATTAAGACGCTTTGATAATACTATGAAGATTTAAAGGTCGTTGTGACGTTGTTTTATTTCTAATAAAATATGTTGTTCACATTGGAAATGTGAGTCTTTTACTCAAAAAGTCTACCCCAGGCTTATTCCTAAAATGGACTGAGATTTTCATTCGATATTGATATAGTCTCGGCCCATTAGTACCAACTGACCATCAGCCTCCCTGAGTATTGTTGCTGCCCTTTTCCATTTTCCATGCCTTTATGACCACAGTGTCCCACCTTCTGATGCCTACTTCCAGCAGGATAACGCTCCATGTCATAAAGCATAAATCATCTCTGCTTTCTTGAACATGACAATGAGATCACTGTACTCAAATGTCCTCCACAGTCACTAGATCCCAATGTAGTAGAGCACCTTTGGGATGTAAGATTTGCAGTTGACAAATCTGCATGATGCAATCATGTCAATATGGAGACAATCTCTCTGAGGAATCTTTCCGGTACCTTGCTTAAACTATACCATGAATGATTAAGGCAGTTCTGCCGGCAAAAGGGGCTCAACCCAGAACTAGCAAGGTGTACCTAATAAAGTGGCCGGTGAGTGTATTGTTGCTTACAAAGCAATATATACAATGTTATCCTAGATTTCAAAAAGTATTTGTAAACTCTTAGTGTTTTATTTTAAGTGGAAACTGCTGGTTTTCATCTCTCTTTATCTCCCACCACTGGCACTCCACAGGCTTGTGGTAAGTTAAAAACGTTGATGCTCACCTACAGATCACCTTCTTACTTTCACAAGCTCTTGGAATTCTACATCCATCATCTGAAGCAGGCATTCAGAAAATAACCAGTGCTAGAGAGGCGGTAAATGTCTCACTGGAAAATTCTCATTCACTGTTCCAGGCTGGTGGAATAGTCCAGTAAGAATTCAGAGAAACAACAGCTTTTCTATTAAGAGCTCTTAACACGCATTATTTTATGGTTGTAAAATGGTTAAATGTCACTTTTGGATTAACCTAAACTGTAACTAATTGCTTGTTGTGTTTTCTCCCCGATCTCTAAGACGCTTGGAATAAAAGTTTCTGCTAAACTCATAAATGTGCAAAAATGTGTTGTATCAGGTAACATTTGCTAGTTATATGAAAATAACATCATAGTGACAATTGTAAAAATAGCTGCAACATATAGATAAAAAGAGCAAGATATAAATATGTAGACATATAAATATGTATAAATATGTAGTTAAAGTTTTAACCCTTCGAAGTCTGGAACCTTTTTGAGTGTTTTTTTTTTTAGTATTTCACAATTTGCTCTAAACAGTTTTTTGTGGCAATGCTTGATTTTTTTTTTTTTTTTTACAACCCCAGCTTCTTTATTTTACAAATATTTTTCATCACATTACACAATAATGCGACAACAAACCTTAAATGTTACAGAAAAAAACAATATTCCTTTGTATGAGTATTACATTTTGTCGTTTTTTCTACTGCAAACATCAAAAAAATTTAGAACGAACCGTTTTTATGTTTTTTTTCATAACAAAAATCTAAAGTGTTAACACAGCATAAAAATGTACCCCCCCCCTAAACACACAAAAAAAGAGTTGAAAATTTTTTTTAAAAAAAAGAACACGCAAACCTTTACATTGTTCCAAGCAATTTTTGTTCCATTGTGCTTTGTTTATTTTTTATTTTAATCCTTAGAAAAACACAAGCCATATCACAAGTATTGTAAGAGTTAACCCTCCTTTTCACCACTAGATGACACTGAGGGCATGGGTTTAGGGTCTGTAAAATGAAACTGAAAGACGATCACGCATTTTCTCAAATTTTAATTTGAATTTCCTTGAAAAGTATGTGTCATAACTTTTATGTTCATTTACAACTTAAAATATCAAAACGAATAATCTTTTTGAAACCTACATAGTATATTTGTAATCAGAATTAAACATAAGGTGGTTCGCGTCATTTCCACTTAATTCAAAGCAGCCGCTGTGATTGGCACATGCACCGGTGCGTGCAGAGACCTCTAAGGGTTAAAAATCAAGATTCTGATATTTGTTCAAATATAAAGTTTTTCCCTCACCAGTTATATACTTGACAACGTATCAGATAAGGTGCCCCTCCCCCTCCGGTCTCCATACAGCACTAACACACAGACCCGGAAGAGAAGCAAACGCTGTGTTTATTTTAACACAGAAACCATTAATTATCCGGAAAATATTGAACACAGTGAAGTGTCCATTATGCCCCCCTGCCTTTCACCTAAACACCAGACCCCCATGGCCAAAGTGACTAGTAAAGAAACCCGTTAACACGTCATATTGCTTTTTTCACACTTTACTTCAGAGGACTGTTTTGTAGGACAGAGTGCTTCTCAATGTCCAGCACAGAGCCCTATTGTCCTGTCTGTGCTGTTTGAGGAGTGAGTGCCCTCTAAAGGTCACCCCGCAGCACTAGTGCCCTCTGACCCCATTTGCCCCAGGACCGGTTGTTCCCAACCGGGGTCATGGTGCTAATCAGTGCACTGGAGCCCTTCCCAGGCTCCTGTGAAGAGTGGGTCTGGAGAGGGGTTGAGGGCACTTCTGCACAGGACCCTCGAGGGTTTCTATAGGTTTAAGAAACGTGTGTGTGTGTGTGCGTGTGTGGGTGTAAGATAAGCAAAGCCCAGTCAAGAACAACTATAATCCCAGAGTCATGCTTACACCAACTTCCAGCTTGTAGATACAAGAAATCATCTTTTTGTACTCTTCCCTGTTTTATTTTTCTCTTCTTTTCTATTCAGTCTTCTCTCAGGTGGTCCAAAAACAGGGGCTTTGTTTCATTAGCGCAGCACAAGGACCAATTGTTTGGTGGACAATTGATATTGATTGGGATTTGGGGGATAGTAATTAGAGGCTGATTTCCTTTTTTGACTGGCTGCACCTGCTCACCTGACTGCTTTCATTTGTGCTTCTTTCTTCTGGGAATAATCAGGGATTCATCTTCTCTGCTTGATGGGTGGTAACTCGTCTTCAGAGAGGTCTGGAACCTCAAACTGTGAACTTTTCCTGCTTTTCAGTTCGAGTTCAAAGGCTCGATGGCTGTCGATGGGGCAGCTAAGAGGAAGGAGCAGCAGCTGGCGAAGATAACTGGAGGCAAAGTGAAGGATGTCTCTGTAGAGACGGATGTGAACGTCCTCAAGACCCTGGTGAGTGAGTTAGCCTCTTCGACTGAACATACATGGATGTTGGTTGGGAGCAGCACCAAGTTGGTTTTGAATCCTGAAGGGGGATGCTCTTCCAGCCTGCACCTCGGGCTCTACAAAATCAAATGGACAGGTCTTTTGCAAATGTTTAATACAAAGCAACTTTTTATGAACCTAACCATTAATAATTAAATCCAAAATATTGTGTTGTGGTAAAAAGATTAGCCAAGGATTGAAGCACCAACCCATTTAAAGCTTTAAAACAAATACTTCAATGTGGTCCTGTAAGAAAGGAAGTCAGGTTCAGGTTCAAATTTGTCATGCGTGTTAAGAGTCCATGTCTGAACAAATCCATATAGCAACCTAGAGTATCAGCGCCACCTAGTGGCAACATACAATATGCAATTTTCTGCTGTTTTCTACTGCTATTTTAGACTGTGTTTAAAGTAGAGGCTTGAAACTTGGAACACTTATGTAAAGTACAAAGACCCACAAAAACTACCGTATTTTTCGTCATATAAGACGCACCCAATTTTAAATGAGGAAGATCTAGAAAAAAAAGATTCTGAACCAAATACTGTAGTAAAATATTTTATATCAACTGTGTAAAAAGTTAACAGCAGTTTAAGAACAATTATGCCAAACATGAACAGCAGTAAACAGTAAAAGTTACAAAAAAAGGCTGTAATGTTGCATACCTCGTCCTTACGATCCGCGCTATGGTAGGATCGACGAGCAGAGATGGGCGATGATATCAGCGCGCACAGCCGGGTGTACAAATATGGCCGACGGCTCCGGAGCTAAGCAGAAGCCGGGGCCTCTCTTATGCCTCTCCTACAGCCGTGACCGCACTCCGCTCCGCGGCGCTCTGCATTATATCTTATATTTCGTCAAATACGGCGAAAAATACGGTTTATTGGAGCGAGTTTCCAAAAGCGACAGGAAGTTAGTTATTCTGAATTTATTTCAATTCCAGGCCTTGTATTTTAACAAACTCCACCTTGAGATTTCATGTGATCACCATCGAACTCTGGCAATCTCATCTAAGGAGTTTTTTTTTAATTCTTTGAACAGTTTGTGATTGCGGACTGCTGAATTTTGATCTTTCGCCATGAAACAGGAAGTATAACTCAGCTATAAAGTGTCCGATCGTGCTGAAAATTGCCACGTCTGTTATGATACCATGCCTGAACACATTGACATAGCAACTTACATGATCAGTTATAGCGCTACCAGGTGGCCAATGGAAATGAAGCATTGAGAAGGTATATGATATATTGAGAAGGTAATTCTTTCCCCAAATTTTACGTTTGCGAACAAAAATAGTTCAGAATAATACCTGAACATTCTTATTCTTGTTTATAGCACCACCATTATATTTTATATTCTGCTTTTGATTCATTTGTTTTTTGCCAGCTCTTGCTTCAAAACATCTTGTAAATTAGGATTTGTCATAGTGCATACTGCAACTGTTACCCACGGCGATTGGTGATGGCGCCTGAGGTGATCGCTGCTTGCAGCTTTAGTTTCTTTTTATTTCTATTAGCAACCTGGCAACCTGGTAACCTAGAAAATCTAAAACCTAGAGATGGCTTCATTAGGAGGTCTCAAAATTCAGAAATTCATAAAGACAGTGATGCCTTCAATGGGCCAACGATTATCCATTTCTATCTTGATTTGTTAGTTTAAAAAATGTATTATAACAATTTTTTGACATCCATACAAACCATTAGTGATTTCAGTGACTCGCTCTCTTTCAGTTGGCAACTGGTATTAGATTAAATGGGATGACGTAGCAACCAAAGTGTCTTAGGCTACCCTTTCCCACTTGAAATGGAGTGGGATTTGAAAAGCCCAGCTTCGAATCTAATAGAAAATCTGTAGGGGTTGTTAAATTTTGTGCCAGAATCTTTGAAATCCTCTCAGGAAGAATGGGACATTGTTCGACTGTGAAGAATGGGAGTCTACTACAGAAAACCCTTGTTATCATCAAAGTTAGTATGAAATGTTAGTATCAAAGTTAATTTCCCTCTATTCTCCATCTTAAATTTGCTGTGCCGTCTTACCACATCATCATGTCCCCTGCCCATCACAGACAGATTCCAGGGATTGACTTCTGCATTTAAACGTGCTTGTCACTAAAGCTTGTGCGGCGTGTGCAAGGCCACAGCTTAACTCGAATGATTGACCTGAACACCCACATCCTCGACAGCTCAGCATCAGACATGAGTTCCTGTGTCAGCCCTAATGGTGAAAATCAGCGTTTCCAGAGAAGTGCTAAAAGCTGAGGACTTCTAATGGGGGATGGGGGGCTTCACAAGCAGCCAGAATGCTGAGGAATAAAGGAGAACTCCTGCAGCCCATGGTGTTTATTCTGAGAGTGAGCACTTGGAGAAGAGTCTCTAACAGTGTTTATATCTCTCCCCATCTTCCGTTATGAACAATACACCTCACAGTCTGCCAACGCATGCTCTCCCTCTAGTCATAAACTTCATAAACTTCACACATTCCTGCAGTGCCTCGGGAGATGGTGGATCTTACTGCGCTGTAGTAATAAAATCTCACCTGTCAGCTTCCCTCATCGGCAGGAAGAGAAATTTAGCTTGGAAACAGCGAGGGTTGGTCGTGCATTAGCCTAAAAGGATTCTACAGAGACAAAAACCATTGGTCAACCACAAACAACATCTTTATGGTAGAGATAACAAACAGAGCAGTTTAATTTTAATGTTTCTGGTTGTAGTCCAGCTGTTAAAATAAACAGAGCATCTCCAGCTACATTGCTTCACCTCATTCGCAGGATCCCTCGTCAATGACAGACAGTCTTCTTCAGTCATTGGTTTTTATGCTTTTTCGATGTATCCCCACTTCAAAAAAGCTTCAAAAATCTTTCAAAAGCAGAATTTTACACATTGTCTGTAGCGCAGTGATGTTATGCAAGTGCAGACTTGTTTTTTTGGGCCCCCTAGACTTGTATTGATTTCATTCTTATGAGCAGAGAGGATCGTAGATAGTGACATGAACTGAGGCAGAGAGAGAATGGGGTTGGGAGGGGAAAGACGACAGGCTTGGGACTCGAACCTGCATTGGGAGTCGTGGTTTAGTATTCTGTAGAATTTTTCTCACCTGCCTTTTTAAATAAAATGTGTTATTATTAATAAAATAAACAATACTTATTGTGAAGCAAACACATAACTGAGCTTCACCAATCATGCATTTAGCATCTTTTGGTGTTAAAAGCACAGGACTGCTTGAACATTCCCCTCTGAATAAACTGAAGACGGAGAAGTGTCAGGCGCACCTCTGAGTTATTACAGCAGTCAGGTAAGTTAAACAGTGTGCTGTCAGAGATGAATGCAGAGATTCATGCTCCAGTTCTCTTTCAGGTAGATCTCAGGGGGCTCCGAGCACGGTTAAGCTGATGATGCTTCAGACCATGGCGAGAGCTCTAATGGCTTTATTGTGAAATAGAACTAAACAAAAGAAGACTTTTTTTTTGTATAAATATTTAAAATGGAAATAGGCATTTCAAGATTTTTCCAGATATATTTTCCATAGGATCCAGTGTGTTTTACTAGTGAAACGTCAGTTAGAGATGGCTGAGTTGTGTCTAGTCATAATTCCAGTTGCACATATATAAAACTGTTACTAGTCATAAGAGAAGTCAAGTGAAGTCAAACTTTATTTATTAAGCACCACTACATTTCTACACGCCACAATATGCTAAAGTACATGAAAAAGTATAAGATCAGAGTCATAAAAGTGGACCATCTGTCCAGAAAGAATAATTCTCTAATCTCTACTTATGAACCAATTTACACAAGTGAGTTTTCAATCTTAAAAATTGACCAGAGCTAATCCATATAGTCCCTTAAAAGCAAAGTTAAGAATCTTATAATCAATTCTAGGCATCACTGGAAGCCAGTGTAGTTGAATTAGGACAGGTGTGATGTGTTCCTGTTTTCTACTCTTAGTTAAACTTAAGATGTATACTGTAGAATTGGTGATATCTTTAAATATAATTTGAACTATTAATAATTGTGGTGCGGCTCTGGCTAATGCCATTCATTTGTGGGTGTGTCTCTTGCCCCCCCCCCCCCCTCCTTGCTCATGCCCAGAAATGCAAAGAAATTAGAAATTGCCATATCAAAATGTTTTGTATATATATTTATATTTATATTGTATTTATATATACACGCACACACACACACACACTTTTTTGGGGGGGTTGTGGGGTATCGTTCTTGCACATACAGACAGAAATGCAGATTTACAGATTCTCACTAGCTAGGTTCGAACAGTGAATAATTAGCTTTACCTTTGGCTTTTAATAGCCATTTAAAAATGAAAAATTTTAAAATATTTTCTCAAATTTAATTTGATGTTCTCGTACTGGCTAGTTTTCGGAAAGCAGTAGGGCAGTGTTGGTGTCTGTGTTCTGGGTGGGGGCTTAGTTGTGCCCCTGTACAGCCGTATGCTAACAACGCCCATGCTACTGCGCTAAAAGGGCAGAAATCACAGACATTTTAAAATTATTTGCAGAATTTATACAGTTTATTAATACAACACAAACATGGCTTATCGGTATCAAAAGTTTGCATTTCCACAGATTGAAACCATTGAAACCAAAACCATCTGAACTGTGATGCAACTAAATACTCCTGTCAAGAAATCTGAGTTTTAAGTAAATACTGTGCCACTTTCTTTATGAAATTGTACTTTATCCCCTATTTCCAGTCTTACTTTGTTTTCATTATAACAAACCTGTGCTAAACATTCAGTCAAAATGTTTTTATGCAAAAAAACTCCATTCTGTGCTCTGAATATGTCCACCTACCTTCAAATTCTACATTATTTAACAAATTTTAGCTTCCTCTGATCAGAATTGACACAGTTTGATTAAATAACTTGTTGGATTGGTTTGGTTCAGTCAGTCGTGTCATTCTTTTTAGATAGTAGAGCTGCAGAAAGAGATGGTGGAGCTGGAAAAGCATGGAGATAAGCTGCATACTGAAATAGAAGCCAGGAAAGCCAAATACCTGGAGGAGATTGAAGAACTGGAGGTGGGAAAGCTCTCTGCACGTTCTCCACTCAACGTTTGCTGTCTTTCACATCCATCTCGGCTCTTTGCAGAATTACATTTGTCAGCTTGAAGAAGAGGAGACTGATCTTCATTGTCAGATGAAGGACCAGAGCGATGACTACGAAGAGCTGCTCAATCAGAAGATGCATCTCGACATAGAGATCGCAGCTTACAGGTGATGCACGCGCCCGTATCAACATTACTGATGCTTGTGAGAGGTTACAAATGCAAACGAAACGAAAGTGACGCATCAATTCTACTTTAGAACAAAGTGTTTAAAATAAACCAGTAAACCACACTTTGGACAATGGAAAAGACTGGCATTAGCCACGTCCTGGTGGTCGGAGCCTCATGTAATAGAAAATGATTTCAATAACTAAGAATAGTGCACTTTTTACGTAGGTCAGTATGGGTCACAGGAAGCGCATCCCTTAGCTGTTAGAGAAAACATTAAGTCATTTCCTGCTTCCAAAGACTTCCAATGTCTTTGCATCACCGGATGGAGAATACTGGTTTTCTCCCCTGGTGCATATGGCATGACGCATCCATTACGTAACATTGGTCTCTTGAAAGGCCTAGAAAATAGAGATTGCTGAAATGTGCTCTTAAAATAGTGCTTCCTGTCCCATGAGGGTTAGGAAGTGTCGATCTGACAAACAATAGCTCATTTGAAGATCAGGCAGTGGATTTCACTCTACTTTTGCCTTGAGTTCAATTCCTCGCCTTCCTTATGAATACAGATGATGGCTTGCTGATTTGCATAAAGGCATAGTTAATCAGCTTTGTGTCCGATACATTTTGAACGATTGCTGTCTCTCTCGCTTCTGTAGTGGTTTAGTTGAAGAAGAAGAGGAAAGACTGTGTGCATGATGCCGGAAGATGTGATGCTCTCCTCTGGACTGACACGTCAGTACCTCACAAAGAAAATGGCCGCCGGACACGCTTAACCTTCAGAACAGATGTTAGTGAAAAAAATTGTAATCTTTCCTCTCATGCATATAACTGAACGTACATTACTTGTCAAAAGATAAGTAAAAGCCAATACACACCACCCGAATTTTCAATGCGAAGTTTCATGCGACAATGCGCCTCGAAGGGCACCAATGGGACATCACATATAAGACCGAACGAGTGACGCCAACGAAAAAGATTTTTGGATTGCCATATCGGATCTATATTTTTCTCAAGGAGAACTACCAATAAACGCTGGCTCTTTTGATAAAGTGAGTTGGACGTAAAAGAGAGGCCGCTAGGTGGCGCTCATCCCACAATTTCATTGCGTTTTTTTTTTTTTGTTTTTTTGTATAGGAAAAGGGAAAGAAATGCCGCACCACAAATCCTCTCTTTTCTCAATCAGATCAGACACCAATAGAATAAACCACTCAGCGTCCAAGACTTTTTCGATGTGTTCTTTGATTTCTTCTCTGTTGTCGTATTTTCTGTCTTCTTCCTGCTTTTCTTATTTTCTGTTTCCCTACGTGGTGCAGAGCATCTGTTGTACCACAAACGGCAACTTCAGGCGGGGACCCTGACGAGGAGCAAATTAAATATTGATCCAATGACACTTCCTGCTTTAAGATGGCTTTTGCGGTACAACAGGACACAGGAAAGAAGAAGAGAACATGGAAGAAATCTAAGAACACATAGAAAAAAATCATAGATGTCGAGTGGTTTGTACTGTCAGGGAGCTGTTTGTCAAAATGTGGAGAAAAGAGGATTTGTTGTGCCATATATGAGCGTCACCGAGCCGCTTTGTAGCGTCCCTCTTAGTTCATCAAAAGAACTAGTTTTCATTGGTCGTTTTCTTTGTGCAAAATGGATTCGATTTGGCAGTTCGTTGGCACCACTCGCTCTGTAGTTTGATGTTGCGTTGGCGGCCATTTTTATTGATTGAGGTGCGTTGTCTTTTTTGAAATTTTGCAACGTAAATTTGGGTTGATGTATAGATGTCTTAAAGGTGCAATATCAACTTTTGAGATTTATTCCTAATTTGGAATTTTAGTTGTCTAAATGCTTTAGAGTCTGCAAACAATTACTCCTCAGTCCTTCTAGCATTCTTTCATTGAGTTTCATGCTGTAGTCACCAATTTCATTTTACAGCTGTGGGTGCCGACCAATAGAGGGTGCTAAGGCAATCGATGGTCCCTGACCTAAACATAACTTTTTTGGCAAAAATATGATTTATATAGTTTAGATGTATTTATGTGGGGAAAAATAAGAAACTTGAAAAAGAGGCACAACATGACAAAAGAGAAGGATGATATCAGGAGAAACTTGTGTTAAAGGAACTTGGACAAGATCATCTTGAGACATGTATAACCTAGCTTTAAAAAACAGAGGAAGAAAAAATACTATTTATTATATAGAAAAGAGGGCCAAGATGGACTGTGACAGGTATGATGGATTTAAAGCACTATTTAATTTTTGTGCTCTCAAGAACAGAACGGCATAATTTAGGTTTAAAAAGCAAAGCAGTAAATGTGAACTAAACATCATTTGTATGCTTAAATAGACCAATGTGATAGTGATGGCAAACATTTTGCGACCGTTGTTACTGTTTTCTAGATTAGTGTAAACGGCATTAAACATGTACGGACAGTGACCTGAGGGTTAGTTCATCAAAAATAATACCACACAGATTTCTATGTCTTTATGGGTAAAAAGATTGTAAAATTCCATTTATCCAGACTTCACACAGCCAAATCTCTATGATTGGTCAGTTTGGTAGCAGAGCATTTGTTGGGTGGTATCATACATATCCGAGTGTCTCAGCATTGAGAAAAACAAACACCAAAACTGACCAAATCACTGAGTGATTGATCAGAGAAGTGCAGAAACATCCGTACGACCATTGTCAGATAGCAAATGAACAGCCAAACACTGCTCACTAGTGTTCGTGATGTGATAGTGCAGGCAGGCTACGCATGCAGGCTTGACGCAGAAGTATAAAATTGTTTGGAAATGAAACACACAGAATAAACCTGTGCTTTTTCTCTGCCGAGTTCAAACTTGAGATTTTTGGTTCCACCCACTGTATCAGAAAAGATAAACAAGTCTTTACACGTGTCGCTTGAATGGAGTGAAGCATGAAGCATGGAGGCGGATATGTGATGGTGTGGGGGCACATTGAATCAGCGTGAACTCCAAACATGCCTCCAGATTAAAAAGCCTGCCAGAGTGAAAGCAAAAGGTGCCGGGACTACCTCATGAAACTCTTCGAGATACTGCCAAGATTTATTTTTTTTTGGTGTTTTCATTCACTTGTCTTCTGTGAAATTTAAAGAAAATAATTAAATATCTCTTGTTTCTATCTTTTGTTCTAATATTTACAAAGTCTCCCATCTGCTGCTGCTTTGAATCCTGTAAAACGTCTAAATAAACGCTGCCCTCTGAAAACACATGAGCGTACAGTCATCCTTCTGTCACTCAAGTGCCATAGCGTTTCTCCTGCTTTGAAGTCTTTGAGTGAAGGGCTGTAGAGTTTTATCCAGCGAGCCTTTCAATCTACGCACTTGTAAGCACCCTGCACCATTAGATCCATCTGAGGCTTGTTATTTGGGTGTTTGAGATGTTTGCTTTTGACACAGTGGACCATGCAACCCTTTTATCTCGTTATAGGAGAATTTTATCTCGTGGGTGTCAGGAGGTCTGCACTGGAGTGCTTCAGGTCTCATCTGTCTCAAAGATCTTTAAATGTTAATTCTGGAGCTTCCACCTCATCTACAGCCCCCCTTTCTTGTGGAGTCCCCCAGGGATCTATCCTTGGTCCGATTTTGTTTTCAATTTATCTTATTCCCCTGGGACTGATTTCTAAACAACATAACATTTCTTATTACTTTTATGCAGATGACTGCCAAACTTACGTGCCTATTAATAAAAATGCCAGCAGCTCCCTGACACCTTTACTCGACTGTTTTAATGACGTCAAGGCTTGGTTGGCTCAGAATTTTTTTTTTTTACTAAAAAAACTAAAACCGATGTCATTGTTTTGCCCCGTATCCATCTCAAACCCACAGTCACCGACTTTGGCATCACTATTGATGCTGATTTTAAAATGGATGAGCAGGTAAATACAGTAGTGAGGTCTGCCTTTTATCATCTCCGGCTTTTATCTAAACTCAAATCATGCTTATCTTTCAAAGATTTTGTGCAGGTGATGCTTGTGTTTATTACTTTTCGCCTGGACTACTGTAATGACCTCTACACTGGCATCAACCAAAAGACGCTCCTTTGCTTACAGTTAGTCCAGAAGGATGCAGCTTGTCTTTTAACAAGACTGAAATGAAAGAGAGCCGATTGTTTTTAAGGTTTTAAACCGACTGGCTCAGGTTTATGTACCTGCGTATTCTTTGAGGTCAGAAGGTCAGCAACAGTTGGTGGTTCCCAGGACGAGACTTAAAACTAAGCGAGTCAGGGCCTTTTCTGTAGTCTGTGGAATGCCCTGCCTCCCCTTGTTAAGTGTCCAATGGCTCCTTTCGTCCTAAAACTAAATTATTCTTTTACTTTTAACTCAGCCTGAGTTTGTGTTTTCCTCTGTGCGTCGTATAAATGTGTGTATTTTTTTAACCTTTTTTTTTGTTTTAAACTTATATTTTATTTCTTGTAATATTTGTTTCTGTGCAGCTCTTTGGAAGTTTCTAACACAGTGGATTGGATTAGGACGCTATGTCTGTCCTGGTGAGCTGCACTCAGCCAAACTGACTCCTTTAATTCTCTGGATAAGAAACATAGGCAGCAAGAGAGGAAGTAGCTCTGTCTTTGGGGCCCTTGTTTCTGCTGCGGTGGTACTTTGTCATTCTTGTTGCCCGAGGGCACCTGATCGCCCCCAAACCTCTCCCTCTTTAAACACCCTGGAAGCACACCCTGGAAGCACGATTTGCTTTTGTTTTGCGTCATTTCCCCATCTCTAATGGGATTAATTGTGTATTTTCTCTAACTAATTTGTTTTCTTGTTCCTCAATGTTGTTTAATTGCGTACATTATGTTAATTTCGGCAGAAAGGGTTGTGCGTCACAGTCGATTTTTCTCATTTGAACTTCTCCAGGCTGATTAAAAGTGTTGCAACTGTCCTTTAGCGCATTGTGCTGAGAGTGGCAATGCTGGAACATGATTTATTGCTTTGGGACTTTTCCCTGTGGCAGGTTTGTGCAGCTATTAACCCCTTGTGGTCCAGCAGCGAGTCTGGGAGGTCGAAGGTTGCTCTTCCTTGCAGCTTTCAGACCCTTGAAATTTTGCAGTAGGTCAGTCATCAAAGCTGAAGTATGCTTCAGTGGGCGGTGACGCCCCTGGCCTTATAATCTTGACGCCCTTGATGAGAAATCGGAGACGGGGGTAGCAAGTGAATGAGGAACAAAGATCAAAATCCAGGTCCAAATCGATCTAAGTCTCCAACTTGGGTCAACTGTGAGGTTTACACCGGGAATATTACACAAAATTGCATTTTCCCACTCCCTTTACAGCCGTAGATGTTTGCACTAATTCCATGATACCAGTCGTTTTTACATAATGTGAGACGAAACTTGAAATCATCTCGGATTTCAACAGACGGAACAGGAAATAAATCACAACCCAGAAGTGATTTAGAGAACTAAAGACTCCTGAACACTATTGGGTGCTTTGGTGAACTGCAATTTACCTCATGCCACACGGTGGCACAGAAGCAATTTACACTCTGCAGTGGGTGTCGTTTATAGAGAAGAAGAACGTTCTTCGCTGCATCATCTCTTCTTCTGCCCCTCTGGGAGTAGCGCTTCTCGTTTTGTTCTCGAGTGCCACCTACCGCTTCCTTTCTCAGCAAGACAAGACTTGATGCATTTCTTGAAAACTGATGCATCGAAACACTGCATTTTTTCCGGCAGGTATGTAAGGTCACATTAACACTCATGTATTTCAGATTAAAGACCCGCTGCTTGCAGAAGATGATATGGGTTTGTAAAGACTCTCTTGCTTTCCACATCCAGCGCTGCTTGTCATCTCTTTCTACTCTGAAATAGAGCAATCTCTCTACCTGAAATAGAGTGGAGCAATTTTTGGAAGACGTTTCGGAGATTGCAAATCTCTAAAATGATCTTTTATGAGGCAAATCTTTTAAAATGAGGTAAAACTATTTACAGGCCCAAAGCCTCATTCAAAAAAGCAAACAAATGCTCTCCTCCAGCACAAAAAAAAAATCAGAAACAACAATTGATTTGAAATTTAGCAGAATAGCAGCTGCCAGGACAAGGGAATATATTTTTTTTCACTGGAATATGAAACAAATTTGCAAAGAGACTGGAGAATTTCAAGGGTTTTGATTTACTATCAGGAGGCTCTGCCAGACCAAACGTGCTGACTGTGATGAGATAACCGATGAAGAATTGGAGCATCTGGAAGCTGTTTTGTTGTCACTGTGGTATTTTTAGAAAGAATCCATGAGTCAAGTGAAATTTATTTATTTATACATTTTCTTTTTTTTTTATCCAAAGTCAAATCAAATATATTTTTATTTTTTTTACAAAGCCCACATCTGACCACATCATTTTGTGAAAAGGTGAGTTTTGTTTTCCAGGGTCCAATTATCAATATTAAGTTGTTAAAATCCAAAAAATAAACAATGCTTTGTTAAAATTTTCTGTAGGCGTGGAAATTATTATTTTTGGCATATTTTCTTTTTTTTAATCCAAAATCAAATCAGTTTTTTATATAACCAGTTTCTCACACCTTTATATTAAAATGTGAGTGTGCAAATGTAAAAATCCAGACACATTTTCAAAATAAAAGCCAGTGAATATTCTTATTTAGATATATTTGTGTTTCATCAAATTATTTGCATTTGTTGCTGAAAGCAAGGCAGAATGATCGTCTCCCACAAATCTTCAACTCCTCTGATCTGGCCGAGAACCTGCAGTAAAACCCTCCCTCTGCACGAAAAAAAAAAAATCAGAAACAACAATTTATTTGAAATTTGAATCTTATCAGATTTATAATGAATGAATAAAAACTGAAAATGATCCGCCCATGTTGAATAAAACAGTGTTTGATGTTTGAGCCAAACATAAGACGCTGTTTCAGTCGTGAAAAATTAAATTAAGAACTTGGGTTCCTGTTCTCCAAAGAGCAGGCGCTTGTGATTTCACTCAACCGTCATGGTTTGATCCACTCCTGGTCATTTTTTACCAACTTGGCCGCCGCTGAGCAAATAAACAACGTCCCTTTCAAAGAGAAAACTCATTTTCAAGCTTGATGTCCACAATGGATTTCGAGACGAGACTGTGTGCTTTTACAACAAAAAAAAAAGCAGCAGAGAGGGAGAGGTAAAGAAATTTACAAATGTAGGGTCAACAGCGAAAGTATTTCCATGACGGGAACTGATCAATTAATTCATCAAAGGGGGTAATATTGGCCACAGGGAGTGGCAAGCTCAAGAGAGATGTCCTCACCGAGATTTTGCTCACAAGTTTACAGGCTAAAAATTAAAAACTTTTTTTGCTTCAGAATTTATTTATTTGGGGGAATTTATGTAAATTTTTATTCTGCAGTCATTTCGTAAGGATATGAATCTACATGTTTTCAATGAGATGCTCTGTACAGTACTGCAGAAATAGCATTAATGAAATTAATATAGCAGTACTTTCTCTAAATTAATCTCCATTCCTTTCTCAGGATCCAATTGTCAATCCCAAATTGTTAAAATCCCAAAATAAACAGTACTGTGAGAACGTTTCCGACAGGTGTGGAAAAATGTTGTAAACAAAGAATGCTTTAAAAAGAGAAATATATGTGGAAAACCAATGTACAAAATATATATTAATCTATGACAAATTTAGACCATTGCTTTCTGCCAGTTCCCTGCTGATTGCACTGCTGGGAATTGTTTTACAGTCTGTTTTAAGCCTCCTAAACAGTTGTTTCTGTTTAAGTTCATAACTGAGTTTTAATAAGGTGACTTTGATGATCATTAGCACCTGTTTGGTATAATTGGTGGATCAAACACCTGACTAAAATCTTGTGTGTGTATATATATATATATATATATATATATATATATATATATATATATATATATATAGTGTACCTATAAGAATTGCTGCTGGTTTGAAGGCTAAGAGTTGAAACGCTTGATAAACCAACTTACTTTTTTTTTTTTTTACAGATAATTGTTTATTACAATAAACAATAATTCCACTGTACAAAAAAAAGCACCAGGACTTTGAAAACACAAGCCATATCATAGGTCTTGTACTTCCAAGTGTTATCCCTTCTTTTCACCATTAGATGGCACTGATTAGGGGCTGGTAAAATGAAACCGAAAGACGATCGCACATTTTCTTACATTTTAATTTGAATTATCTTGCACATTATAACTCTTGTAATGTTCATTGAATACCAAAAACATCAAAACTAATAACCTTTTGAAATTCTATTTGTAATCGAAATGAAACATAAAGTGGGTCACATGATTCCTACTTAATTCCAAACAGCCTTTGTGATTGGCACACACACCAGTGTGTACAGGGACTTCTAAGGGTTAACTTTGTTAGCATTTTTTTACTTCACACCTACCTAAAACTTTTACACACTAATGCATGTACACAAAGCATTTCGGTTTTCTTCTAAACGGGAATAAACTGTTGCTTGCGACTTCTAGCATTAACTGAAGAGCAATGTTTAAATCTTTATCCTCTAAGTTTTTCCTTCGAGGCCATGCTGTTTCTTTCGTCTCACTGAGCCTGATTCAGCTTTAGCCTGAAGCGATGGCTGCTGCTGGATCTTAAACAGACTCTGGAAGGATTTTCGACTAGTTACTCATTCATCTTACCCGATAAATGAGTCTGGTTCCCCTCTGAGCTGACAGGTCGAACGGCCAGGTAACCACGGATGGGAGTTGTACCATTCTGTTTGGCAACCCTCTTTTAGTTTAGCTGTTAATGCCATGTGACATAAGAAACATCCTGTGATCTAAAGTGATTACGGCGGACACTATATCCTTATTATCACTGCAAATCTGCAGGATAATGTTCCCGAGGAACCTCAACAACATATGGTGCTTAAGTTATTAACAACAGATGAAAAGAATCTTACCCTCCACCTCTGAGGTTTATACAAAAGCCATATGGTGTGTAAATATTAGATAAGGAGTTTGATGGGGTCGTTATGTTTTGGTGAAAGCTGTGGTCGCTGCTCTGTAGAGGTAACTAGCTGTGAAGAGTTGTCAACAAGCAAAATCCAAACTCCGCTTGGAGACAAAACAATCTCACCTCGCCCTCAAACAACATCTGCTGGCCATTTGGGAAGCATTCGCACAGTTGTGACCGTTTAATATTCACAAACTCGGTGGAATCCGTCTGGTGCTCAACGCAGGAGAAGAAGCTGGAGGAGCTGGTTTCGCCAGGCTCTGATGGTGCTTGGGCCTCTTGGGGGGCCCGAAGGCAAGGCCAGACCTGAGGGTTAGCCACACAGGAAGTTTACACAGCAGCACACCAAATCTAAATGCATTGAATCACCAAACTGAATGAATGGGAGCTGTTTGCCAGACACAGCTCAACAGTTGCGTCCAATTAAGACAAATTGGGTGTAGAAGTGTTGGAGCAAAAGCCAAATATGAGGCAGTGTGTATACACTCACCGGCCACTTTATTAGGTACACCAGTCCAACCACCAAGTGCAAGACATCAACTCAAGGCACATAAATGTGGTCAAAACAAGCATCAGAATGGGCAGAAAAGACGACAAGGGGGTAGGTGCTGATCTATGTATTTTCGAAACTGCTGAAATTACGCACAAACATCTCCAGGGTTTGCAGAGAATGTTCAGAAAAAGAGAAACCATTCAGGTAGTGGAAGTTCTGTGGCCGCCAATGCCTTGCTGATGTCAGAGGAGAGTGTTTAGACTGGTTCAAGCTGATAGAAAGGCATCAGTTGCTCAAGTAACCAATCGAGGTCTGCAGAAGAGCATCTCTGAACCCACAACATACAGAACCTTGAGGCGGATTCAGCAGTTTCTCTCTGAAGGGGTCTCTCATGATGGTACAATATTGTTCAGTCGTCCTTTGGTAAATGTGGAAAGAAAGACCCAAAGTTCACTGGGAACTTTCAAAGTCAAACATTAAATGAAATATTCGGTTGGAAAGAATCCAAACATTTTGGACAAAGCTGAACGTGGTGTGGATGCGCTGTAACGCAATGTGGGGATGTGGGTGTTTTACACTTTTCTTAGTTTGAGAGTAAGCAAGTTTTCCATCATTTTTCACAGAACTAAAGCGATGCATTTCTAGTTCATGAGATCGAAAGCATGACAGAAGGAATGCAGAAGAGCTTCTCTGAACATACAACACACCAAACCTTAAGGTGGATGGACTACAGCAGACTACACCGGGTGTCACACTTGTCATCTAAGAACAGGAAACTGAGGCTACGTTTTGCACGGGCTCACCAAAATTGGACAACGGAAGATTGGAAAAACTGAGTCTCTCTTTCTGCTGGAATTAAACTGAGTTAACAAAGTGTGTATTTTTTGCTGCTTGAAATGTATCAATAGGATGCCTTCAAGGTGGCTGGGCAAAAAGAAAAGTTGTTAAGTTTTTGCGATTTGCATAAATTGAATAGAGAAGTATAACGCACACTTTTATTGAAAATGTGAACAAACTGCTATTAATTGGTGCGCAAACAGCCCAAACTACGTTGCATTTTTGTAAAGAACAGATAACAGACCAGGTCACAAGGGAGAGGGTACACATTGTGTCAGGGGTTGAACATCACTTGTTTTTTGTGTAATTTAGTAAATACATTTACATTTACCCATTTGGCAGATGCCTTTATCACTTATATTCAAATGAATTAACAATTTGTTTATTTATTTTTTGTCAGCCCCTGCATTCCCTGGGTTTTGAAGCCCTCTCCTGTCTTCCCTGGACTATATTATTTATTATTCCCTTCAAACCACAGAGTACTCCTCTTCTCATGGCTAATTCCAGCCGTCAATCATCTCAGACTGGTTTCTTGAACATTACAATGAGTTTACTGTACTGGAATGGCATCCACAGATCTTAATCCAGTAGAGCACCTTTGGGATGAGGTGGAACGGGAGATTTGCATAATGGATGCGCAGCCAACAACTATCATTTTAATCTGGACCAAACTCTCTGAGGAACATTTCACGCTAAAGGAAACAGGTGGTCCGACTCAGTACTAGCAAGGTGTACCTAATAAAGAGGACAATGAGTGTTGGCGCTGCGTCAAAAAAACAATTTCCACTCGATATGTCTTTTTAAATGTGTTTAATTGTTTACACATGAGTATATGAAAACCAGATTTAATTTCACCATTGTTAGGGAAATGGAGTTCGCATCATGATTCATGGGAATTACTTGCATCTGGAATTGTGACATATAAACAATGCTAATAGCCAAACATTTCCCATATGTTTTACAGTTAGCCAAGGGCATTATCCTAGTTAAAGGCTTTTAAGTAGTGCAGTATGACTCGGAAATGAGAAAAATGATTGATGGGCGCAGTGATTAAATTTGAATCGTAAGCTGTAGAACCTCATTGTTTCACTTTTACGTATCAGATGAATTTAATTTGTTTGCCAGTGTGGCGTTCTCTCGGGAGCTTTTGTTTTCTTTGCTTGATTTGTTTGGTTTTCTCATGAATATGATATCTGAGTTAAAGGACATGAGTCTCTCAATAATGCGAGCCGTCTGATGTGTGTTTACTGCAAGTCATTTCATATGCCTGAGAGCATCATCTATTTCATTATAGCCACAGTGTCATTTATCTGGAATGTATTGGGAGTCTGGGTGGTTTTCTAGATGGAAAATTCCCCTTTTGGTCCCCAGCCAATGATCATTGGTTATCCTGCAGAGACGAGAGACACGTTTGTGTATGTTTGAGACTGATGCTGTAATGGTTGTCTAATCCTGGGGGTGCTAGGTTATCATTAAACACCTCTTCAGATTCTCTTTGAACGGTGTCTCTCTTGATGCGACACAAACCATACTCACTTATCCCGTGGGAAATGTAGAAAGAAGGATCCTAAGAACTTTCTATATTGAACCAGGAATGTCCAGTTGTGCAGCTGAAAGTCAGGAATTTGAATTTTGTAAACAATTATAGGCTAGTAAACATTTTCTATAGAGAAGTGGCATCATACAAAGTTCCCCATGCCAATATTAGTATTACAAATATGATTGTGATATACCAATATGGTTGCTAGGGTAAAGTCAGGTTGCTATGGAGGGGACAGTAACTTATTATGTTCCCTTTGTCACTATAAGTCATATAAACCAACCCCCATGTCTTTATCATTTACCAAAGCTGAGATAGAGTTGAGAAAATTTGGTTACTAGGGAGCAATCGGTGATGTAGAATTTTTTTTTTACTATGATTAGCTCTGTACTATGAAACTCAACCTATTAAAACTTTTCAAAAGAGCTTTTGGTCACTTCTTTGTTAAATACGCAAATACAACCCACATGTTGCTACTGTCACTCACAACAAGAAACGTGTGGAACGTAGACATGCATTTAGACAGAACATGAAATGCTCATCACAGTCTGCAACCAGGAAGTCGCTAAAGAGACCAGTGGGATCCTCGTCATCAACCCAGCTAAAGGACTGGACATGGCTATGGAGTTGAGGTGGATGAAGGAGTAGGCAGCAGGTGAGTAGGGAGGTGAATATACATCCTGATTCTCTAGAGTCACAGCATTTGCCAAGAAAAGAGGAGCTAATCAGGAAGGTGCCTAGCATGGAGAGTGAGATGGTGTGAACCATAGAACTGACAAGTGAACATATTAGTCAACATGTTGTTTTATAATTAAACTGTTTTAATCTGTTATATTTAATAAAAAGGTTATTTCTGCTCTCATTGAAAATTGATAGATTTTAATTAAAAACTGTACACATACGACTAATCACGAAATTATGGACACAAACGCTAGCTCTCACATATTTAATTGAGGAAATGCTAATTTTACCTATTTTTAATTTTTTTTGGTGACAGCCTCGTCATTTCTTCAAAAACGGGTTAATGAAATAATAATTACACATTAGACTTCGATGTTTTTTTTCCTAACTACTGTATTGCTTTTTCTCTCGCGAAAGTACAACCATGACTCTAAACACCCATAACTCACTATACTTGTACAATCCGCTCGCATTTCCAAATGTAATAGTTTTCTAAAGCCTCCGCGTTTCACTTAAATCTTTTATTTATTAAATTGCATTAACTGTGTTGTTCATGAAAGGCTTCACTTGAATGAATCGACTCTCAAACGAATTTGTCCGTTGGAGATTTTGAAAGATGAACCGATTCTAAAGAACGATTCAAAGAGTGTCATTTGATTCAGCAAATGAATCGGACATTTGTGTCAGGAAACAGGTGAGATAATCAATCTCCGTGATGTTATGTAAAGTTAGCCGCTTCTGGAATAACGATATTGGATCAAAATGTGTGATTTAGTGTAACAACTAAAGTTTATGTTTGGTGAGTGCGCTGCTTCGCTTAATTTTTAACGGTCACTGGCTTCATTCAGGTCACAAGTGGTTTGTTTGGTTTTCATGACGTTGTAGTTGAGATTATTAAGCAATATGTTCAGTAACTATGACACATATAAACTTTGAATATGATACTTCCTGAATACTTAACTTTCTTTTGTTAACACCATAACTTATTTTTAGCAGCTGCTCACCATTTTTTTATCAGATTGTTTTCAACATTGTCACTTTTAATAATTGTTTTTGAACGTTTATTTTTGGCAAAAAAAAAATGTGTCGAACGAAAAATAGCAAAAGTCCAAACAGGCCAAAGCAGCTAATTCTTTATTAGCAGGTGTTGACTGGGAAGATTGACTTGTTTGGTTGCTAAAGGCTTCCTGGTTGTCAGGGTCTGCGTCCAGTCTTCAGGGGAACCGAGGGCCATCACTTAGCCAAACTGTCGTCATGGCAACAACCAAAGTGACGGCTAATCGTGCTCTCACTCTCATCTGCTTTTCTTGCTGCATCAAATGCCTGCTGTTTATAAACATATGCATGAGAAACTCACAGTACTTCAACAAAATGCTTCACATAGTATAATTTAATATATTACCACCACCAATCCACTCTAAAAACCGTTTAACATAGCAGAAATCATTTTAAAAATGTATGTAAGCACATGAGCTAACCATGTGTCCTTCATAACACATTTACAAAATAATACAACAGTTTTGTAGAAGGAATACAAAATTGTAGAAGGAATCAAATCCTTAGAATGCATGTATTTAACATATTTTATTACATTAAGAATGCAAAACTTGCGGCTTAATTTGAGTTTCAAGCTGAACAGCAAAATGATTCATCTTTTTTTCTTGTTAACAGACCAATGCTACATGTTGTGAACTTATGAGAACGAAAGGTTTGCTGACACCACCATTCCCATCACTATTTTCGCCCATACAAACTGAAACAGGGTTCTTTAGGTTCATCTTTATAAACAGGAATGTTATTGGGTATGCCTTCAGACAGTTCAAATAAAAATGTTTATCTGTTTCCCTATGTTGAATGATTTTTGGTGACAAATCTGAATTTTTCTAGGAAAAATAACGTATCTTTTGGTTTCTGGCTCATGACCGCTCCGTAATGTTAACCGTAATGCAGTTTAAGCCAAAAACCGCAAAATTAGTTCTTTTTTTAGTCCTCCAAATCGTTCAGAATGAAGGGATTCAGTAGAAAAACAAATCTTTTCAGTTTCCGGCTCTTGACCACTCCGAAATATTAACCAATACAGTATGAACTGAAAACCAAAATGATTAGTTATTTTACCAAATCCTTTCGTTCTGAATGATTTGGAGGACTCGGAAGAAGAACTCATCTTTTCAATTTTCAATACAGTATGGTTTAGAATACAGTGTGAGCCAAAAACCGAGAAGATTCGTTTTTATTTTGTCCTCCTTGAAGAGTGAAGAGAGGGCTAAACTCGACAAACCATAAGAATGTGGCGCATGTGCTGCTGAACGATTCCCTCTCTAACACGATTCGAGAATTAATTGTTCAAGAAAGACCCATCACTAGTTTTGATTAGAGCTAAGGTAGATACAGAGATCTGTGCAAAAAAAAAAATGGAAAAAATATTAATCTGATTGATCTGACAGAAATTGAACAATGCACAAGAGTTAAATGAATGTTGAGGTGACTTCTTCGCTGCTCTTTTAATCTATAGGCTGAATATTTAAGTCGCTGAAGGAACCTTGATGAAATGCAGATTTATTCCACAGGGGAAGATGAGGGAAGGACAGGGCTGTGGATTTGCATATTGGTCATTATCTTGACTTCATTATTGTGTTCTGGCATGATGCTGGTTCCTGTGATCAACAAAACTACAGGTTTGCTCCAGATGTGCTGTGGTGCGCCTGCCTCAGCAGAGTAGGGACTGCGCCAAAAAAACCTGAGCTTGCTGTTTTAAAAGATAAGAAAAAACTGAAAGCCGTCTCTCTTTTTCTCTCAGTATCTCATCCTCTAAAGCCCAGAGGAGTTGACCTGCATTAAGACATCAGGAGGAGTGGGTGTTTAATAGGCTGGAGACAGGCAAACATCCTCAGAAGCTTGTTAAAGAAGGGAGCGTTGGCTGCGATTTAGAAAACCAGCAATTATAGTTTAATGGGCTTCATCACATCCAAGTTGGCAAATTATAGCCGCTTGGCCCCCTCCCAAAAGCAAGCTTTGTACTCCGTGACATCTCTATCTCTGTGCTCTAATGTGTTTATAAGCTGAGCAGCATTCGCAAGCGGCAGCCAGGGTGAGACTTATTGTATGAATGAAGCATCAGCAGCCAAGATTTCCCAGCCATTACATCAGATCCCGCTCCAGCTCTGAGAGGTAAAGCATGATGTGGTCAGTGCCAGTTGATGCAGCTCTCCTCCAAACACAGCTCTGTTTCTCATCGAGCTCAGATTGTTGTAATGTCTCTTGGTTGATCTATGTGAGTTGATCCTTGAGCTTGTGCTCTCCCTTTTATGTTTTTGACATCCGCTTTGATTTTACGATGAACCATTAATTTGAACTTTTTGTCCTGTAGTCATTTACAGTGAAAATAGATGCGTCTGTAGCTGCTGGTAAAGTTTAGCATTTCTTGCTTGTTTAAAGAACTCAACGCAGAGGCATGCTGGAGTTTCTAAATTCCATCCAATGTCATACGCAGCTGTCTGAACAGCTGTCTTCACATTTTCAGCAAGAGATGTTTATAATAATGCTGGTTAAATAAATTCAGAATGTAAAGATAAATCTTTTACGATCTCAAAATTAGTAAAAGTGTGTGGAACTCGCCCACCTTGCATTTACCTTGCACACAGTAAAATTTGCATTAGATCTTCCAGAAGGGATCAAACTTGAATCTTCCTGTATATGCCTTCTTTTAAACATGTTTTTTAGATTTACTTCTCGCTCATTTTTCAGAAAAAAATCATTGATAGAGGTTGGATGAAGCAATTTGTTGTCGAATAACTGGGTTTCTCTTTTAGTTTTGGCTGATTCATTGGTTGATTGGTGGATTCGTCGGTAGGTTAGCTGATTCGTTTGAGGGTAGGCTGATTTGTTAGTTGGTTGGACGGTTGGTTTGATGGTGGGTTAATTTTTGGTTTGTTTGGGTAGTTGATTCGTTGGTTGGATGATTTTTGGTTAGACGGTTGGTTGGTATTTTGGTAGGTTGATTCGTTGGTTGGATGATTTGTTCGTTGGGTGGTTGATTCATTGGTTGGATGATTTGTTCGTTGGGTGGTTGGTTTGTTGGTAGGTTGATTCGTTGGTTGGATGATTTGTTCGTTGGGTGGTTGGTTTGTTGGTAGGTTGATTCGTTGGTTGGATGATTTGTTGGCTGGACTGTTGGGTTGTTGGTTGGATGATTTGTTCGTTGGGTGGTTGGTTTGTTGGTAGGTTAATTCGTTGGTTGGATGATTTGTTCGTTGGGTGGTTGGTTTGTTGGTAGGTTGATTCATTGGTTGGATGATTTGTTGGCTGGACTGTTGGGTTGTTGGTTGGTTGATTCGTTGGTTGGATGATTTGTTCGTTGGGTGGTTGGTTTGTTGGTAGGTTGATTTGTTGGTTGGATGATTTGTTCATTGGGTGGTTGGTTAATTTGTTGGCTGGACTGTTGGGTTGTTGGTAGGTTGATTTGTTGGTTGGATGATTTGTTGGTAGGTTGATTTATTGGTTGGTTAATTTATTGGCTGGATTGTTGGGTTGTTGGTTGGTTGGATGATTTGTTCGCTGGGTGGTTGGTTTGTTGGTAGGTTGATTTGTTGGTTGGATGATTTGTTGGTTGAACAGTTGGTTAGACGGTTGGTTTGTTGGTGAGCTAATTTTTGGTTGGTTGGTTGGACGCTTGGTTTGTTGGTAGGTTGATTCGTTGGTTGGAGGATTTGTTGGTTGAACAGTTGATTTGGTCATTGGTTGTTTGGTTGATTGTTGGTTGGTTCGTCTGTTTTCTTTACCTAACTTCTTTTTCAAGAGCACTTATTGTTTTAAATAAAAGATAAACTTAATGAGGACTATTATTTCTGAATCAGCTAGAACTGTTTCAACAAGCACTTCCTATGATTAACTGACCTTCAATACAGATTGCTTTCCCTCCCAATCGGTAAGTTGCTAAATACATAAATATAAATGTTTGGAGCTAGTCAGAAAGTTCACAATTTTGCTTCACCTCAAAAAAAAAAAAATATGGGGTGTTAAAATAGCAAAGCTGAGAGTTCTGGTCAAATTCCTGAAAATCGGCCTGCTCAACGGTTAAGCTGTGCTTCTTATATTAGTCAGTAGGTTCAGAAAAGTTGGCCTTCATTCTTCTCAGTGAGCAGTTGGAAGATTAATTTCCTTCTTGAAAGATTAGTTGAATACCTTAAGGATAACAGCTAATGCTGCTGGATGTTAGTCAGAGTGGTGTTAATGTCCTTTTGTTAAATCTCAATTCACAAACCAAAGCCTCACCCTCCCCCACTGCGCTTGACATTCGCATCATGAATCCTCTTCCCCTCCAGATATTTACTTTCTGTAGCAGATAATCATTTTGATCTTGTCCTTTGATTAGCAAGAAAGTGGAGCCACATGAAATCAGCGCTGAATGTTGTTTGTCAATGGTTTTTCCTGGATCAGGATCTTTTATTGTTGGCTATCGAAAGATCTCTGTGGCAGAAAGTTCTCTCTAGGGTGACTCCCTTCTAATCTATTTCCTTTGGGCCCTTGTTAGGCTTGCGTCTGGTTCCAAAATCACCTTTAAGGGTCGAGCAGATGCTGACATTTAAACTGTAGTCCTAGTGACTCAACGGCCACTTTATTAGGTACACCCATCCTATTGCTTGTTAACAAAAATTCTAATCAGCCAATTTGGCAGCAACTTTTTGTATTTAGACATATAGCCATAATCAAGTCAATGTGCTGCAGTTCAAATCAGCTTTAAACGTGGGCCGATCTACTGGGATTTTCACACACAACCACTTCTATAGTTTACAGAAAAAGAGAAAAATTCCAGTGAGTGGCAGTTCTATGGGGGCTGACCTTCTCGATGCCAGAAGTCAAAGGGGAATGGCCAGACTTGTTTGAGCTGATAGACAGGCAACAATAACTGAGGTAACCACTCTTTGCCCATTTACCGATTGGTAATTGGCACAGGCTCACCAAATTTGACCAAATGAAGATTGAAATTTGCCTGTTCTAATGAGTCTCGATTTCTGCTGCAACATTCAGAGGGGTGGGTCTAAATTTCCATCAACAACATGAAAACATAGAGCCATTCTTCCTTGTGTCATCGGTTCAGGCTGGTGGTGATGATGTAATGGTGTGGGGGACCAAATGTTTTTTTGGCACACTTACGGTCCATTAGTACCAGCAGGATAGTGTGCCGTGTCAGTAAAGCGTGAATCATCTCAGACTGCTTTCTTGAACACAACAAGGTTCACTGTGCTCAAATGTTCTAAAGGAGTTTTGAAGGCCACAGGGGGCTCCAGCCCTGTACTAGCAATTGCTGAAGTTCTCAAAAAAAGCATTTCTGAGATGACCGCCCTGCAGAAGGCTTTACTCCTTTTTACAATGTCACAGGATCCTGTGAGTCCAGTCTTGTTTACTGCCTGAAATGCAGTCATAAAGACTGAGGGGAGAACTTATAACTTCCAAAACAGTCCCAGTGTTTGCTGTGTAGTGCTGGATAGTATTGTGATTCGGCTGGAGTCACGGCCTCACCATTTGATCCTAGATTATTGCTTAGAAACAAATTGACCTTTGATGGGGGATCTTTGAGCAAATAACAATAAATTGGTACCCTGATTGGAATGGCAACCCAAAGTCATTCCACTGACCACCTTGAACTCCCTGGTGGCTCGCCCACAACCCTTTCACCCAAACCCTTGGCTCTTGTGACACTTTAGTTGTTTTTGTCCACATCAGTGATCCATCCCCTGTGTGGGACAGTCACTGTTAACACAGCTGAGGTGCATTAGGCTTGTGTTGTTCTAAGTCTGTACCTGGCTGCAGGCACTTTTTGTGCTCCCCTGTGTTTTTCTTCTACTTTGGGGCTGCCGCAAGCCTTGCGCAGGAGCACAACCAGCAGCTCTTGGAGCCTCCAATGCGTTTAATTGCCTGTGGTGTTGTTCTTTCTTCAGATTTAATGTCTGGAATGGCAGTAATTTGACAATGTGCTGTCAGATCCACTATTGGTCAGTGGGGTGAAAAATGAAAAGTGACTGATCCAGAAAACACCCACAAGTGAGATTTTTAGACAGCTGTTAAAATAATAAGTGTTTTACGTTGTGGCAGAGGTTCTTATTCGCTGAACCGCTCTTTTAAAATGCATGGGTTGGAGTAGACACAGATTACAAATGCAATGAATAAAAACTGCTTTCAAAAATGGTTTATTTTCATCAATGAACAAAATGCAGTGGAAGAACAAAAGAGAAATCTAAATCAAGTCAAAATTTGGTGTGACCACCCTTTGCCTTCAAAACAGCAGCAATTCGTCTACGTACCAAAGTTTTTAAAGGAACTCGCCGGAAGGTTGTTCCAAACATCTTGGAGAACTAACCGCAGATCTTTTATAGCTGTCTCACATCTTTCTGTCTCTTCATGTACTCCCCGACACATTCAATGTTTTTGAGATCAGGGCTCTGTGGAATCCACGGCACCACTTCCAGTACTTCTTTACACTGATGATGCATGTTTGCGGTAGTTGTTGTAAGCCTGGCCAAATCTACAAGTTCCCCAAATGTTCAAGGAACTCCTCCAGTTGCCTGCAGGCATTCATTAGGGAGCAGCAGTGGCAAATATTTCAATAAAAGTAATAATTAACATCATCGTGTCCGCCATATTTGTAGCGTGACTATTGTTACCATGGTTACTCATTAAACAGAGATTTCTACCTAAAACGAACCAAAAAATTTTACGATTAATTAAATTTTTTTAGTCATTGTTTGTTTTGTATTTTGTAAATATTTAATTCCAAAAGCTTTTGAAGCATGACTCCTGGCTTTAACTAAGAATAAAAACAAAATGGCCGCCTTCTCCACCTCTGCACTACAAAAAATTGCTTGTTGCTGGTTCTTTGAAGGTTTGACAGTGTTATATAGCACTTTTTTGCTTTTAAAGAACCCCTTAAGCTGTTTCAAATTGTCGATCAAAAGTTTAAATCTGAATATACACACAATTCCTTTGGCAGCATTTTACTCTTATCTTGTCAGAAGAACAACATTTAAATATATTTTTATTACTTTCTATGTGACACACTACAATCAGATGTAAAAGGCGATCTTATCTTCCAAAAAGAACCTAGAAATACAGCACTAATAACAGAGTAAGTAAATAAATATCGTTATTTTGGGTTGGTTGCTAAGTATAAATCCTTATTATATCCAAGTGCATCCAGTCCTGTGAGTAACGTTTAGCAGACTTTGCGTCTTCATGTCTCCATCCATAATTTAGCAATAATAGGAATATGTGACAGACTTTATTGTAGTGAGAGTAAGCAGACTCCTGAGCCGTCTGGGGTACTGAAGTGCCTCCTGCAGTTGCCAGATCTGCACTGTAACTCTAGATCTTCATTGTCACGCTCCATATCACCTCACTGACCCCTGCCCTAATTATACAGCTGACCTAGGTTTGATGACATAACCTCATCGGTTCAGGGTGCGATCACCTCCCGGGGTACCATGCTGCCTCTCGACTGTCAAATCGCTAAGTTAAGATACTTCCCAGAGCTCCTGCCATTGGCTGCAGCAGAACATGCTTAATTGTTTTTTCTCAAGATGGGTGACTTGCTTGTGTCCTAAAGTTTTATTTTCAGATAACATGGCATTTCTTGCAACGCGCTGTATTTTTTTCTAAAACGCCAAGGTGAATTAGTTCCTGAGATGACATTTGGCATCCGCGACTTCTGCTATGGTTCTGAGGGCCATTTATAAATACTATAAATACATAAATGTTAAAACACTTCCACAGGGTTCAAAACCCTTTAATTTACATTTACATTGATGCAATTGGCAGATGATTTTATGATCCAAAGCGAGAACCCATGACCTTTGTGTTGCACTGACTGAGGCACAGGAAGGCTGTTTTTTTGTGAGCACAAAATAATATACCGGTAAATTTCACAGTTAACCAATGCATAAGTGATTAATGCCTAGAGCATCAATTGCTTCGCACCACAGCGTGCTCAAAAAGAAGGGTACATTCATCTACATTCATAAATTGAAACTCAATTTATTGAGTTACTGGTCATGGATTGCCAAACCAAAAAGCTATTTTATTCACTTAGCAGAATTTATAAAATATTAATGGCTGCTTTAAAGCTTCAAAATTCAAAATAGTGTCAGCTCCAAAAGTTCTTATCTCCTAGGAAGGCAGAATTCTCGCAGAAACTTGATATGTGTAGCATGATCTAACCGTTTCTTCTCTGGCATCATTACACAAAGCTTTCCTAGATTAGCCGTAAACTCCTGAGCTAATTTTGAAGCACTGAAGGTCCGTAGAATACTATTGTAATTGCGCCAAGTATTATTGCTTTGTGGCTTTCTGTGCGGTTTGAGGATCTAAACATGCTCATAGTCAGCAAATCACCTTCACATCAGAACTGATGAAAGAGTTTTGAAAAATGTTGTTCAGCTTATGGTGCGCTTACAGGTGTTGTAGACGAGTGAAATGCAGCACACTTGTGTAGGAAAACAAAACTTAAATATAAGTAATATGGTTCACGTTTCCAAATTCAACAGGAAGTCTACTACTATCCAAAACCTCTAAAAATGGACTGTTTTGTTCGTACTTTAACAAACTCCTCCTAGATATTTGTTATTCTTTAAACTCCATCAATCTCATCTTAAGGCATATGGGATCTTAAATTGACTTTGATAAACCATGTGGAAGTAGTTATCACTCGGCCATACAATCTTAGATTGGGATCAAACTTGCCACAAGATACCCTGCCTGAACACAACTCCATAGCAATCTACAATATGAGTCATAGCGCCACCAGGTGGCTGCAGGAAATACAGCATTTAACATTGATATGGTACTTCTTTCACATGTGATAAGAATATTGTCCAAGATAATAATAGAACATTCTCATTCATAGCACCACCAAATCATCTGACTTGTCATGTTGGTGCTTTTATTATTTAATTTGCCAACTGGTCATGGTGCATGGTGTAAAAAAATGCACAAGAGACTTTGATCACTGCTTGCAGCTTTAATATTATTTCTATTTTCCACACACTGGAAATTTTTTTCACGATTCTTTGATGATAAAATCTAACTTTTTGAGAATATTTGGTTTAAATTCCTTTTTACATTTGTTCTCCATAACCAACATACAGGTCTTCAATTTCTGCTAAATCTACACTCCTAGACTTGGGTGTAACATATACCTCTCAAATTGGCAAAACCCCTGTTCGTAATCCATTTTGCTAGAAAATATTATAAAGTATGAAAAATCAGTTTACATCACAAAGAAAGACAAACTCAGACTTGTTTCTAAAATAAGATTTTTAATATTACTTATCATAAAGATATATTTACACACTTTACAGAAATAGAAAATAAAAACACAAAGCTACGCATGAAAGGAAAAATAAAATAAGTACTCCAGGAGCTAAAGCTTATCTTTTATAAATTAGGAACCAAAAGTTCAAATATGTACACAGTATTTCAACCATTTCTGATACACTTGTTTAACTCATTTATTTATTTGTTTGTTTTTGCCCAGTTCAACATCAAAACAGAGACAGGGTCTGTACATTTGGCCTGGTGAGGTTGATGAGCGCGCACCTCCGACAGAAATGAAGAGGAGGAAAAACACATTGCTCTGCTTTTCACGGGACCCACTAATACTGATGAAACGCCAGGCCTGACTTCTGATGCTGAGATTTGAAATGGATGGGTGTTCTGGACAAACCGCTCGATCTGGTCCCCAAAGTGTACATTCACAGTGAGTAGCTATTTAGATGGGCAGATGGATGCCTCGAATACAACGTGATCAATGAATACGAGTAAAGTTATGTTTTGCGTTACTTTTGAGCCTCCTCCATCCCTTTGGAAAAGCTACTGACCTAATATCTCTCTGTTTCCAACATACAAAGACCTTCAGAATCTCTATCCCCCATTCACGTGCGTGCAAGTGCATAGAACAGATTGGGCAGAACCACACGAAGGAACAAAATTCATTTGTGCTCTTTAAGAGTAATGCGTGTGAGTCCGGATGCCACAAGCTCCATTGATGAGCGGGATGAGGAATGTGACAGGAGGGGTGCAGGCTACTTTTTTTTGTACACTTTATACAGCCATACACAGAAAAATAAAACACATTTCCACACTCTATCAAAAAAAGTAAGCTTTGGACAACCAGCTAGACAAGAATCAGTGTAATTGTCACGAGACTCTGGAAAACCATGCCAAAAGACGTGTTTTCAGGATTTCTTTTTTTCCAGCAGCATAATGTAATTGCAAAAGTGCATCCTTGCATGTCTGTAAAGAGAGCTGTTGGAGGAAAGGCAAGAGATTGATCTGGTGGGGGGAGGGGAGGGTTGGGGGGGGGGGTCTGCTGTAGCAAGCTTTGGGTTTTGTCTTTGGATGTTTTGTGAACCCTATGGTGGAGATACATTCACGAGCATCTTTGTCGGGGATGCCTAACTCAAACATGGTTTTGACCTACTGATCTAAGAAGCAGAGCTCTGGGGTGCACTGAATCGTTCTGAGGAGGTGTTAATGAAATCCATCTCTGTCTGTGAGCGTATAAAATAATCATGGCGTGACTGGGATTATTAGTATTCTCGGTGCCTTAAGATTTGATGCATTTTTAATCGAGGAGAGCTTGGCAGGGAGTGTTACAGCTGTGCTTTTAGACCCTCTCTTATAAAGAGCTGGTTTTGCTTCAAGGACATGTTTGTTGATATTCGCTGAGGAATTTACATGAAATATGGAGAGGGGGACGGAGTCAAATGCTAATTTCCGATTTTGTCTAATTAATGAGAGTTGCAGTCTCTTAGAAGTTTTGGACAGTCTGAGCCAAGAGTTGTTTATGTTGAGTCTCTAAGGGCTCTTCAACACTGAGGTCTGCGATTCATTTTCTGCCCCAGCACGGTTTTCTCAACCACCCCCCTCTTGTAATTTCCTGATCTGTTTTTGAGGACAGTCGCATATTTACATTACTGGTACAATGTTCTCGTGCATTTTGTTGAATATTGCCATTTAACAATTTCAATATGAATTTGGGCATCCGCGCTTTTTCAGTCGGTCTTGGGTTATTTCGAAAACCTCTCTGAATATTTTGAAATTCAATGTCTTCGTACATTTTGTAGAAGTTTACCATGTAACAATTTTTACACAATTTTGGGCATCCGTGCTCTTTTATTCGGTCTTGAGATATTTTGAAAACCTCAATGTTTTTATGCATTTTATAGAATTTTGCCATTTTACAATTTTTGACACAAATATCAGCCAGACAATGGACATGTACGTTGCATTCTATATTGGGGCATTTGGCGTACACAAAGTAACAGCAAGTTTGTGGAAGCAACGGCTGACTTTACTCCACAAACATCTTTACTCAGTCATATTAGTTTTGTCTTTTGTCGAATAATAATTAAGTAATGTCTGCAACGACGGCCACTCCCTCTTGTGAGCCCCAGACAAAGTTCTCTGTGATTCTGTCTAAAGAATTCATGCCGTGTGAAAACCTCTGTCTATGATCTGTCGTGCAGTATCAGTAACGACTGAATGCTGCCCCAGAGAGTCGTGCAGTATGAAAGGATCTATGGCACGACATGGATACCCAGAGCTGTTAGTTGTGTCTTTTGTCGAAAAATATTTATGTCACGTCTTTAGCCCCATGTCCTGCTCATTCATGCCCGGGATCGTATTAACCGTTTCCCAAACCATTTCTGCAAGTGTTCCTGGGAACCAAAAGGTTGCCTTCATAGCATTCCCGGGGGCCTGGATTTGCTCAGAAACAGACCGTGGACCCCAGTGTGAAATGCCCCTATGGCGATCTATGCCAGTTGGACTGATAAGGATCTTAGGAAATAAGTATCGTCAAAAAAAACAAAAAAAAAACAGCTTCCAATGGAAAGCGTACAATCATAGATATGTAGCTAACAAGCACGAAACTAAATGCTGTTGATATAATAGTGTGTCTGAAATAACTGTGTGCAATATAAATCATACTGGCTTCTGTCACAACACCCTGAGAAATGAACTGAACTTGATAAAAGTATTGGAGACACTTCCGATTTGGTGGCAACATAAAGGCAGAGCGTTCCGTCTGTCAAAGATTCCACAATCTCAGGTTAAACATGTTGGGAACTTCTTCCGTTTTGGATCAATCCACTCCAATGGCTTTACATGGGATGCCAAAATACATGGTAGATGTTGGTCTTCTCCTGACACTAGAGGATTCATGCTTGCGCTTTCTCCTGGCAGCTCTGTGGAGTAGATTTGCTATTTGGCACTTGATTAAAAGGAAACATGGGCCACCGCGTGAAGCTGATCACCCTGGCCATTTAACAGTCATGTATCTCTGCTGTAAAGCAGCGAGTGTCGTGGGAGAGGAGAGGAGAGGAGAGGAGAGGGGGTCAGGTCTGATGATCTCACACTCGTGCGATTTCGATAATGAGACTCTGTGGCTTTATCCCTAAGCTGATAACTCTTGACCATGGAACATTTTGGAGGCCATTTATTGAGTGGATTGACATGCATTGTTTGAACGGATCTGTGCGAATCCATTCATCCTGTTTTTTCATTTGTGTTGTAGGCACATGATGAAATCATGAAAACAAATTAGCTGGGCTGCCCATAACGGGGTCTTTATTTTAGGCTCCCTTCTCATTTCTTCCCTCATAAACACAGTTTGTAAGCCAAGAGTTGCCAACACTTAACCAGAAGACAAAGCGCTGTAGTCACCATCACACTGGAGAGAATGGGACAAGCACACCTCGGACAAGAAACTGACATTTCGGACTACTGGTTGGACCAGGCTCCCCACTGCTCACACGTCATGCAAAGTGTGTCCATGAAAGGGCTTTAGAAAGCAAATGAGGAAAACCACAGGAGGAGAGAGACAGACAGAGAGAGACAGAATCTGATAGCTCGGGCTACCCCCCACCCCCGTTCCCGGCCCACATTTTCGTCGTAGAGCTGAGGGTGAGTGGCTTGTCCTGGTTTTTGTGGACAGAAGAAGAGTTGCTTGAAGAACCAGCAGGTGCTATGGACATCACTCTTCAGGCTGGGCTAGCAAAGGCCCCTTGTTGCAAGGCCCCCCGAGGCAAAGGAAGAGCATAGAAATCAGAACCAAGGGGGAGGGCACTCTAGCTTTGCCTGTGGACAAAAAAGAAACATCAATTATTAGATTCCAGATCTTTTTTTTTTCTTTATGTTAGCTAATTGGTTCAGTACCAAAGCTTGAAGAGCCTCACTTATCAAAATTTTTTACAGCTTTATTTCCTCTGCTGTCTGTGAGGTTGTGGTAAAAATTTCAATTTTACTAAATTAGCTTAAGAGCAACATTTTGCTGTGTACCTACTGGATTTAGCTTTCAATAAACAATGCACTAATTCCCAGTTTTTTCAAACCAGGCTCTTCCTCTCAATCAGTGGTACAATGATAACAGTTGCTTTCACAAAAAAATAGAAGGGTTTCCTCAGTATGCTACCCTACCTACTCCACCCTTGTTAGTGTCATCTTTTCCCTTAAATGATTGCTCCAAAAAATGTCAATCAAACAGGTTTCTGTCCATAAGACCCTCCCCTGGTGAATAGAAATGCAGAATAGAAGATGCCATTGTCCAGAAAATTATTTTACATTTTGTTTTCGTTGCACAATAGTTTCACGTGAGAAAAAAAGCGTTTAGTACAAAAAAATGTATCTTTATAGGGGAAATAAATGTGTATTGTATGACTTTGCATGTGTTTTTGTAGGCTCCCTAAACAATATGTCATAAAACCGTCATGCAGGCCGCCATGCAGGCGATAGCGCCAACTGGTGTTTTGCTTGCACAAATACTCCATTCCCCACAATGCAACAGTAGCCCGTGAACTCAGTGCAGTGCAGCAAGCGGGCCTCGGCTTCATTGTTCATCAGCAGTCAGAGAAAATGTCAACTTTCAACTATCCAAAAATATTTTAATGATATTTGGGTTGGTCAGGTCATGTTGGTTGAAAACATTGGTTTGTGCATCACTGTCAGCTACCCCTCCCCAAAAATGGATAAATATAAGGTGCACCATGAGAACACAACATTTCAATTACTGACAGAACCTTACGTAAACATTTCTGAGTGATTTTTCTGAAGAAAGTTAATTTTTGTCTGTGTGCCTGTTGACATAGCTTTATTTATTGAACCATTAAATAAGAAATGTTTAATAAACATTGAACCAGTCCGGCTCTCTGCTTGTAGCAAACTTGTTTTACTGGAACTCCTTCCCTAAACCAAGTAGTGACTCTTCATAATAGACTCTTTATTGCCACAATGGTTATACTGAGTATTATTGTATTACATTCTTTTGGGAAAAGCTTTATTGTAATGCAATGGACAATTTTATTGGCGTTTTTAGTCATGAAATTGTAGATCTGTATCCACTTCACTTTGAAGAAATTGTACATCACTGAGGTCATTTTTATCAATTGGGTCATGACCTCATTCTGATTTCAGATACCTGAAGTGCTTTATTCTTGTAATACAATAGTGGCCATCGAGTGAGAAGATGCATCTTTGTGTTGCACCTGCATTCTTCTGGGTTTGAGTCATGCTCAAGGAGCACCAGAGATTTCTATCAGAACCTTGTTTTTGTTTGTGACTCATCATAGTTTGTGCCCTCTGATGTCATGTCGAATTGCCGGAGGGATACAGATTGGTAAACACAAAGGGCTTTGTCTCAGGGGGTTGCTTTCTTATCATGGGATGTTCCCCTGATTGGAACAGATTTCCAATTCCTTGCTTTCCGCAATGCTGTGCAATTGTGTTTGAAAGCCTTTGATGTGGGAGCTCGACATGTGTTTTTCAACATGTTGTGGCATCTGGATCTTGTAACTAGTTGTCCATTCATGTGTTGCTTGTGTACCATTACCAAAACAGTCTCTTCTTGTAATCCTCAGTGCAAAATGTACCCTTTCCTTTACTTCTGTTCCTTAGGTAGCATGGGAACCTACTGAAACATTTGAAGGTTTATAAAGAATAATAATTTCCAGAAGGCACTACCAGAAGGTAGCATATAGGAACCCCCTGAAACATTTGAAGGTTGATTATGATGATGGGCGTAAGGTAATATAAGAACCTACTGAAACATTTGATGATTGATAATGATTGATAATGGCCAGAAGCTTCTACGAGAAGGTAGCATAAGAACCTACTTAAACATTTGAAAGTTCATAATGAGCAATAAAGGCCAGAAGGTATTATGAGAAGATGGCTTAGGAACCCACTGAAATATTTGAAGGATAGAAATGAATGAATGATGATGATCAGAACCTACTACAAAAATGTTGCATTGGAACCTACTGAAACATTTGAAGGTACATAATGGTTGATAATGACCAAAAGGTTCTACCAGAAGGTAGCATGGGAACTTACTGAAACATTTGATGCTTGATAATGAATGATAATGGCCAGAAGGTAGCATAGCAACCTACTGAAACATTTAAATATTTATAATGTTTGATAATGGCCAGAAGATTCAACCACAAGGTAGCATAGAAACCTACTGAGACATTTGAAGGTTGATAATGAATGATAATGGCCAGAAGGTAGCATGGGAACCTACTGAAGCACTTGAAGGTTAATAACGAATCATATTTGCCAGGAGAATGACACAATAACATCATATGAGGCTCTTTTCATCTGTGATTTAATGATTTGACAGCTGTCAGTCATACATTTTGAGCTTTGAATGAAGTTATCATTTCTTTGTTATTTTCATTTGCCTTTCGGAGAACATCTCTAGTCTCGAGTTTTATTTAGACACTGGTGTCAAGCTTTTAATAAAGACATCCCTCTCATCCGCTTCCTTGGTGGTGCAGCCTCAGGAAAAAAAAAGATAAAAAAGGCTTTCAAGTGCCTCCACCATGGCCTTGTTTGGTGGTTCTCTGTCTGTTATCAGCCCTCGAGGAGAGTTAATTGCCTCGGTCAGTCTGTGCCCTGTTTTAGCCACAGATGATGAAGTGTGAGGCTACGTTTCTCACACGGTTCAAAATGTGAGATGTTGTACACAAGCCAGAGGCAGGTCAAACACTTTAGTGGTAGTCCCTCTGGGGCCGTTGACTGATTTACTGTACTGTCGTGCAGTAATTATCACAATATGCTCTCTTGATAAAGTGTCTCTCAAGGAAATTTATTTGAATCTTAATGTATTAATGAACCGTGAAAGGATTGGGGAGCAAGGGGTTGATTGGCACAGTTGTAGCCTCAAACGAACTGGTTGAATGTGCGTGAACTTTGAACTCTTGTGTGGCGTGAAGGGAGAAGAAGTTGTTGAATGAAAGAGAAATCTTTATCTTGTTTGGGGTTGAAGTGCTGTTTTGGTTTCCACATTGTGATTCACTGAGCCGTTCCATTTAATGGAGCTACACAACTTCCTGCAGCTCCCCTTATTGTGCTCCTGGGATCAAAACAAGCATTGATGGATTCAAAAAGAATATGCCGTTACATACACAGGCCGTGGTTTTGGTAAACAATGGTTTGGTGGGAAAATGACTATGAAATGTGTTTCCAAATTCATTTTTTGATAACCTTCAGGTTTAATAAATGAAACGTGAAGTGCTGAGTCTGCTGACTGCTCTTTTTTATGAGGGTTATTTATGGCGAGGGTCTGAAGGCTCGTGTCGTCAAGTCTTCTTCTCCTGAATGAGTCCATGGCTCTTTTATGTTTAGCCTTAATCCATTGTCTCTTTTAAAAGTCCCTTGACGGCTGGAAAATAAACATTGTCAGCCTTATGTCGGGTTATTTTGTAGTATATAACACATTGTATTCGCCAGGTTCTTTGTTGATGTTGGAACTTAAACGTGTCCGTAATAGAAACCACATTAAACTGGATTTGTTCCTAAATCCCTGCAAATTGTGTTTAAAAAGAGAAAAAATTTTTATTAGATCTCAAATTGATTTGATTTGAAGAACTGTTCATGTAGACATTACATTAAACTTCTTTTTGTTTGTGATTGAGATTGTCTTTGGGTAGGGAATGTACGTGGCTTTAATGGTGACTTGTTGACTATTTAGGAAGTTTTATTTTTCAGTCTATGTGTGGTTTTTTTTTTATTTTTTATTTTTTTAGATCTTCTGGCATCACAGATGCTGGCAGTGGAACGTCTGGTAATCTCATAAAGCCGTACAGTTTTCCTGTGCCAGCAGTAATCTATAATTCATGAACAAAAGGACTGAGGAAGTGGTTCCTGTCAATCACAGCCCAGGTCCGGCTCCTAGCATTTCCAGCCTTAATTGGTTCTGTGCAACTGCTGCTTGCCACAAAAGTCCCCTCACAATTCTTCATATATAGCCACTCTGTACCAGGGTTGTTTTTGTTAATCAAAATAAACGTAAAAAAAATCTTTAAAGTATTTTCTTTTAAATTTCCTTAATGCAACAATTTAATACAAACCAAGCTTCGTGTCCTAAGCTGGGATATGGCAAATTGCAAAAAAACTACGGAGAGGTAAGTTATATCACATAAATCAACCCCCATGTCACAATGATTTTCCTAAGCAGAGATGGAGATATGTAAATTTGCTTGCTAGGATTAACAGTTTGGTTGCTAAGAAGCTGTCAGTGTTGTCATAAAAATGTAGGTTATTACTATGATTAGCATAAACAAACCCACATTTCTCTGTGATGTTTAGTCTTCAATATATTTTCATTGCCTTTCCTCATTTAGTCTGTTTGAAGTTTCTATGAAATTCTCCTTTTGTGTTACAGTTTTAAAAAAGTTTTACCCCAAGTCAATGATAAAGTTCCAAGCATTCTGAGTGATTTTCCAGAATTCTTTTAGCAATACCAGTCAGAAAAGATATAGCAACCCGAGTCAGACCAGTTCGGATATCTTGGCAAAGTCTGGTGGCTATAGCTTGAATGGCCTAGGAGGAGATACGTTTAGAATTCTTTGGTTGAAGCAAAAGACGAATTGACACGCCAACATAATAAAGAAAAATTTTATCTAACACTAAAACAATTTTTTTGCATCTTTTTTTGTATTGCTGTAAAGCCCTGTTTAGCAAACTGGTAGCACTGGATGACAAGGGCAGAGGGAATGATGGTAACATTTGGTTTCTTGAACCAATGAGGTGTTGCACTCGAAGCTTTCACCAAAATATTCTTTACTGAAAACTTCTAAACACTATTGAAACCAAAAGATCAATTTGCCTAGATATTTTGCTATTTTTCCTAGCTATATGAATTATGCTGGAGACACGCCACAACATTTGAAACCTCAGGATTCTCAATACATTTACAGAGCTTGAACAGGGAGGCTAATACCGAGTATCTTGTAAAGAACCCTTCTTTTGATTAGCGGTTTTAAAATGATATTCTCTCACTGTATTAGTTATTCTGTTACACCTCATCATACTTCCAAATACAGATATCGAATACTGTTAATCAATGGAGTCAGAGATATCTTTAAATATAATCTGCACTAGTCACAGGAAGCTGAGCCAAATTAATTTATCCTGCCCCAACCATAACCTGTCATGAGCAGACTTTGTCCTTTTCCCATCACAGTTTTTTTGTATAAAAAATAACTAATTAGTAACCAACTTATTATCTTTGGGACATCGACATTGTGCTGAAGCAAATGCTTACGGGAAACGGTGCCTTATGGAGGAGAGACTGGAATAAAAATAGTTAAATAATAAATATGGCAGAGCCATAAATGAGATTTCTTTAAATTCAACATCGAGGCAGATGGGTATATTGCTCTGGAGACAGGCTGCAACCCAAACTGAAAAATTCCACAAATCTCAAAAAGTACATTCATGGAGCTTGAACAGGGATGCTAATACTGAGTATGCTCAGCAAGCCGTTTTAACATTTATTTGTTTTCACTAGCAATACTATTTTGACTTGTGTAGATATCTGGAGCAGACGGGATTAACCGCATCTTTCATGGGAGATCAACATTTGTTTTGTACTAAGGCTGAAGGTTGTTATGGGAATACATGTTGAAAATTTACACGCAATACCTACAGATCTTTTTTCAATATTGCTCCCGACAAATAACCCATGGTATAAAAACTACGTACACCTTTTAGTGACCAAAATGTAATCACCAAAATGTGAAACTGACCTTGCTCTAAAATGGCATGGGCCCCTTATGGGAGAGCCGGGGTCGAGGGCGTCTCCTCTTCCAACCAGAAGGTCTTTGGCTCCGGCCAGCTCGAGCGGGATTTTGCCGCAAAGGTGTCCTCATGCTGCCCACCTCTTCAATCTCTTTGCTATGCTCGGTGGAGGCCACTGGACCTGTCGATAGAAATACCTTTTGAGGTTTCAGAAACCCAAAATAAAACGATAAATGAAAAAAATATATATTCTCCCCCAGGGGAAACCCTTAGACCTGGTCATGCTCTGACAGAATTGACATGTTTTAACAACAAATTATACAGATGGGCAAATAATCACTTTCTTCTTACAACTTTAACAATACAAATGTGTTTACATATATCTTTGACATATTTGAAAATACTTCTCAACAAACTACATTCCACCGTTTATCTCCATCATATATCATACAAGTGAAGAAAAGCACAACAAAACTCAATTTTATTGTGACATTCATTCTAAAAATATCCCAGTGATTGAGACCACAGGGGGAGACGATTGTCCCGGACTCTGATTTGTCTGCACGTCTGTGTCCAGCACATAGCTCTCTTGTGAAAGTGCTCAGATGTTTTTAGTCATCTCTCAATAAGCACGAGTAGATCCTTTTAAGCTTGTCTCGTATCCACAGCTTGATCCACATCAGAGCGTCTCTAACCTCTCACCTCTTCAAAAAAATCAAACAAGTCCTACAGAGAACACAAACCTTCTGGGAGGTTTGGGAGGACTTGATGTGTTTAGTGCTATCTGATGTCACTGATCTCCATTCAAGTTCTGAATTGGCTTTCTTGGGGTGTTTTCTTTGAGCGCCTCGTATAGGGATTGGATGTCTTTCCATGAAAAGTTCCCAGCCTTCCCATGACAGAAGCTAAAATCAGTGAGGTTTGTCACTGTGGTATGAATGGTAAGACGTGTTTGGTCAATCAACGGTTATGTTTCCCGTTTCGGGCCACTGCTCTCCAATCCTTCATTCCATACCGCACACATACCATGTTCTGTCTCCATTCCATTCTTCTAAATGCAACCGTCTATCTGCCTTAACCCATTTGTTGCTAGTCTTTAACTCCACGACATGCAAAAAAACGCAGCCAGAAAAGTCTTTGAAAGGAATCTTTCACTGAGAGCTCAACAAATGCCTATCCTACAGGGCAAACATAGAATCCCATTAACCTTTTCCCAGCAAGAACTTGAATGAGATTACTCTCATTGGGTCAAGACATTCCTAACATCTCTCCAGGGAGTGACAGACACCCTATTTTGAGAAAAACACAGAGAACGATATTAAAAGACAAGCATAAGTGTGGAATAAAAAAATTCCTTCGTAAAAATTATTCCTGTTAACCACAACTTTCCTAGCAGTTGTCGAAACAATTTTGAACATCTAACTCGATGAGAAAAAAAAAGCGGTGGATCTAAGCTTTTGGAATGGGAAAAGGCAAGGATAGCAGGGAAAAACAATTTTTGGGGGGAATAGAAAGAATAAGGGTTATGCGCTGACGCAGTCCACAAAATGATCCTCCAGGGGGTCTTTGTAATTTTAAATAATCCTACAATCTGAATGTCATACTCCCTTTCCCAAGAGGAATCAGAACCTTCTCAAAACAAAACATGTAAATGGAACAGAACCCTAATGAACATTTTGTGCATTAAGCCTATTTTGTCATTTCATGTGATTCTATATCTTTTTATTGATTTTTTATTTTTTTTTTTGCTGAAAATGTTTTCTTATTGGGTTGTTTAGGCTATCAACTAGAGCTCTACAGCCCACAAAATGGTTCTCCAGGGGGTCTTTGTAATCTTTAGATAATCCTACAAACTGAACATCATACTCTCTTTCGCTGGAACAGAACCCTAATGGAGGATTCTTTACATCAAGCCTCTTTCATTATTCCATGTGATACTGCGCAGTGATTTTATAACTTTTTTTCTTTCTTTGTGCCTGAAAAAAAACTTTTTTTTTGAGGGTTATTTGGGGCTCTGAAGGTTACCAACTGATCTTCCAAGAGGTCTTTGAAATCTTTAAATAAACAAAAAAAATGTCATAAAAAATATATATAATATTAAAAGGAACTTTTCGTCACTTCACCTGATACTGTGCAGTGATTCTATAAAGATTGCCTAATGGAGAATAGACGACTTTTTATTTGTTTAGGTTTTATTTTCACTAATTTCAACGTATAAATATAGGTTGTCATCTAATTAAAAAATTAATTGCTGAAAAAAAAATATTTTGAGGTATAGAAATAGGACGAGTGATGCATTTGCTCAAACATGGTTATCAACCAGAACTCCCCTACTCAAAAGCTGATCTTCCATGAGGTCTTTGATATCTTTTAATACAGTAAAAATCTGAATTACAAGCATTTGGTCCCATTACAAAATAAGAGCATTATCAAAAACAAAGCGTTCTCTACTTCAACTCTCTTTCATCATTTCATGTGATACTGCGCAGTGATTCTATATGTGTTAAAATTAAAGGATGCATATTCTGCAAAAATTTTTGTTTTCTTTTATCAATTAGTCTTTTATTTTGTAATTTGTTAGTAATATTGTATTAGTATAGTAATAAATCCATTCAAAATATATATAAAAAAAACATGTCAGACTCCTTAATCAAAAACCTTGATACATTCATGAATAAAAGAAAAAAGGCTGTTTGTAGATGTATTTTTTGATTAAATCACAAGAGAAATGTATGAGGCATGTACATATTGACTCTTTCTGCAATGCTAAGAGGTTTTAAGCAAGTGCAAGAATTTTCTTCTGGTTGTATTTTCTTATTTCTTTTTGCAAATAGCAACACGCTGCTTATAGTGTTGCTTATCTTACAGGCTTAACAGTTAGTTTACGTGATGACTGGACGACGTGAGGCTAAACACATTGCCTGTAAGTCTGCTCATGAGTAAAAAGTCCTCAAACCATACGTTTAAGTTCCTGACAAATCAAATTACATTTACAGCTAATCACCTTTAGCTGACACATTGCACGTTCACAGCAGCCTAATTTAGCAAACAGTGGTCTAATTCATTTACCTCAATTCATTGCATTTTTCAGCGTCTCATGAAAGAAGCAAATCATGCTAAGCCCATCTTTCCTGGCGACTTGTTAATCCAAGCGTTATCCCTTTGTTATTTCTCCAGTAATGAACGAAGCAAGTTTACACATTCTGTCTGCATTCAAGTCATTTCTTTCTAATCTGAGAGGGTTTAAGATGTTAAAAGGTCATGTGGTTCGGAATTTTCCCAACAAGTTGGTTCTTTAAAGCACTCAGCTGTGAAACTGTCTTTTCTTTCGCTCGCAGCTTATTGATCGCAGCACCTTAAGGAATCGTCTGGAAATGCTTCTGAGCTAGGAAAAAAAGTCAATGTTTTTCGTCCATGCAGCCAGGAGAAGCTGTAATTACTCTTCGCTGAGCTGAGCACTGCACATCACCACCACACCAGTCACATCTGTCATAAACCTCTTCAAATGCTTCAATTTAGATGTTTTCTGCATCCCCAGGCATTGTCTGCTCACTCATATTCAAGGTTAGCGAATATCTTTGTCACACTGCATTTAAAGAGGATAACTACCCTACATTTAAACTTTACTTTACAAAATATTTTGAATAATTCTATTTTTACTTGGCCTACATATGTAACAAAATTACAATAAAATGGCATATCACATGATGATTACTCTGCACACATTATAACCTTAGCTCCAGGAATAACAAAGCATAAAATGGTTGTAAACTACTGTTCCGCTTCACTGAACCCTTCTGTACAAAGGCACCGTATTATGGCTGGTTTTATTGCTTTTTTCAGGAGATAATAACTATTTTCAAAAAGAATAGACGACAGTTTTCATTATAGCTACAACAAAAATAAATATATAGTTTATTAATGTAATTTTGAAATCTATAGTATTATTCAAATTTGTGAACGGTAATGCAAAGCAGACGCTATGTTCCCTACAGGCCACGCCCCCTTCATTGAGACAGAGTGGCTGCATGTAATATGGAAAATTGTCGAACCACAAGTTTGACAATTTGACTCAACTGTGATCCCGACGACTTAGCACATGACCAGCTTTCTTTGAACATAGAGAAATTGGATTTCCTGACATTCATATGTTCATGATTTAAACCTCGGGAAAGAATGTTTAGCAAAAGCCTTGTCGTCCAGTCGTACTTCAAAGTGTGATTTATTGAGGACATTAAAGTGTTGAAAACATCTACGAACATTGTGGTTCTATACGAAGAGGCCTGCACGAATCATTTTAATACAGTTTAGCACAGAGCAGCAGATTCTAATGAATGGTACAAAATAAAACGTCAAATAACATTTAATTCAAAAATTTTTAAATATAACCATCACAAAGATGACTGATTGTGCATTAAGGGCTTTTTTGAGCGTCCTGCTTAAATCGTGTTTGGCGCAAGTTACATTTTTTGGGAGAGAAAAACAGAGAAGTTTGTTTATGATTAAGGAATTTGGTGAAATTCTGACTTACCAACAAATAGATGACTAAAGTTAGTATTCAAACTTTGACGTTAGCTTGTAAAAGTGCTGATTTCATGCATCTTATAAGCAAACTACTGGTTGCCAAGGTAGAATTTTTGGTTGCTATGTAGGAGTCAGTGACATTCCCATGCCATTATAAGTGATAACCACCCGATCGTGTCTCTAAGATAGTGATATACAAATTGGTTGCTATGGTAAACTATATTGCTATGGAGGACCTGTGACAATATGTTTCCTTTGTGACCATGGTAAACCACAATTTGGTCGCTAGGCTAAGGTTGGTTTATAGGATGCTGTCAATGATGTTTTATATTTTAATTTTTATTATTGTTACTATTATTTACATACAAACCCCCGTTTCTCTTTCCATTGCCCTTTTATTTTTAATGGCCATTATAAGTCATTGGTAAAGATTAAACCCCCAGGATTCAAATACTTTTACAGTGGTTGGTGTGTTCTTACACAGACCGATAACTTCCTGAATGTCGGTCAGTTTGAAGCTTCTACAAGGTTCCTAGTTAATACATTTTGGTTACAGTTTACTTTAAAACGTTCAGTTATAAAACCGACAGTGCATGACATTAAAAAGAAAGCTACTTTGAAAAGATCATTTCTAAATATTCTAGACTGTTGAAGGAGAACTCGCTTTTAAGTTTTTTTGGGATGTTTAGTCTGCTCTTCTTTGCAGCTTGGTGAATGCAAAGTGACAAGAGCAATAAAGGTAGATGTACTATAATAGACGACATGTGCTGATGGGATCTTCCTTTACCTCGCTGCTTGTTTATCAGACCCACTCAGGGATGAAAACACTTTATTGCATTAGATGCCACTGATAGCGGGGCCTCCTTCTCACCAGCGTAATATCTTCCAGGTTTACCAACTAATGACAGCCAAGACAGGAAGTAATATTCCAATAGATGGTTCTCACGATTCCTTCTTCTTATCTGAAGACCTCAAATCCTTAAAAGGATGTTGCTGCCTAAAAGTAAAGACTCCAGTTGCTTTAAAATGAAGTGCATTTTTGTTTTGAGCCATCTGTTTTTCATTGAAATTATTAATCGTAATAATAACCTTTAGTTTTGTGTTCAACTGAGGTTAAACAGGTGACTGAATTTCCACCAGAGGCAATTTGCAAAGCACACGATTACTCTCTGTTTGGAATGGTTGAGCAAGAGTTACTGAAGGGTTTTTGTTGTTTTTTTAACGGGTGTCTGCAATCTTCGAGTGATTGTCTTCTCTTGGCATACTTTTATCTCGTGAAATTATTTTTATAGAACAACTGTGCAATTTTAATTGTAAAGTCTCTGTTATTTCCCAACCATCCCCCTCTCTCCCAATACACTTCCTGTCCATTCAAACTTTACCATCAATAAAGGCCCAAAATAAATCTTAAAAAAGTAAATAAATAAAGGGGTCATGAACTACATGGGTGTTCAACAATTAAAAATACAGCGATTATTTTATTAGTTAATATTTAGTAAATAATTTAAATGGATTTATTTTTACTCCCACACCAATAACAAACTTGTTTCTTGATGTTAGATTGCTTTGGTTAAAAGTGTCTGCCAAATGCGTACATAAGAAAAATCAGAGAGAGAGAGGCAATCCAGTGGTGCACTCAGGTCAGATAACTCAACTAGAACTTTTTGTATAAAATACAATGAGGTAAAAATGCCATAAATTATGTATAAACCTGTCAGGAAGACTTAATCACAGGATTTTATTTCAAATAAACTTCAAAATTCACCAAATTTTGTGAGGAAAAAAAACTGTTAAAATTGCAAAAAACTTTTAAATAATGAAACTTCTTTAAAATAAAGATAAAAAAAACAGATCTGTTCTTCCAAACACTGGCTTGCTCTTTTTTTCCGTCACTTTTTTGCAGAAATCTTTTGTTTTTTGCTATACCCTGCCAAAGAATTTCTTCTTATAAACCTCATGTTCAGCTTAAAAACTTATTTCAGCGCTTTTGTAGCTAGCTGGGGCTTTGCACAAGAGTGAAGGCGGAGCTATGTGTATAGCAGTAATAACTACCAGGGGAATTCCAATGCCCACATGTGACATATATCTGTAACTCTTTGTAAGTGGCTGTAATAAAGACAGCTCTTTATTAAAACTAAATAAATATTTAGTCCTGAAACATACATTATGGGCTGTGAGTAGAGTTCTTCTAAACACTGGCTTGCTCATTTTTTTGCAGAAAACTCTGATTGCAGCTAGTACTGTTGCTTTGTTGTCTTCTAATAATTTCCGCTTCATGGAGTCCTGAAACGCTCTCTGTAATGTCAAAAGATCCAGCTGTTTTTGGTTGCTCAGTTCATGATCCCTTTAACAAAAGTGTCCTTATTGGTCAGTGTTTCTCCTGACTATTGATAAATAGCCAGATGTTGCCATGTCATCCTCTAGTACCACAATCCTCGGGTGCTATTAATTATGTTGACTTTTTAACACAACTGCCTCGGCTCTGCTCGACACCTTGAGTCTGATATTGTGTCCCTGCAAATCCCCGGGCTGCCTCTTAGCCCAGAGAGTTATCCATCACCCGGCACTTTCTTGACAAGGAGAGAGTAGCTCAGTGCAGGCACCATTTTTAAAGAGCTGATGAATGGTTTCTCAAATGCGTCTAAATTTACAATACATTGCTGGTAAAAACACATGACGCAACAAATAAAGAATTGAAGCTTCCAGTCAATATGGAGTTTAGGCTAGTCTGAAACCCTTTATGCTCAGGGCACCAGATGGACCTGATCTTTTACCCACTACACCAGGAACTGGGAGATTAGATCGACTTACACGCAAAGCAGAACCAGGTGAGGAGAGGGCAAACTTTATTTATGGCTGGTTGTACTACATGCTACTTATATACCCCTAGCACCTCTTTAATGCGGTGAAGGCAAGTATCACACTTGAATCACTTCCAAAGTTCATTTCTGCAATGATAAACAATTATTGATTTGTTCGGTTTGCAAATGTCATGCTTGGCCCTGAACAGCCAGTAGGTTTATCATGGATTCAGGAATGCAGCGGTCGGCTGTAGTTATAACAGCTCTTGTTAGGAGCTGCACAACAGCCACATCATAAGTCAAAGGTGACACAAAGTGTTGTGGAGGTTTGTGTATTTTCTTATCTTTTGTTTTTAATAGCAGAGGCTTTGTGTGAGGGCCTCGCGTAAGAATCTGTGCATGTCTCAACAGCGGATCCTGTGCATACAGTAATTGAGCTATAGAGAGGTAACAGACCTTGGAATGACATTGAGAGTGCACAGTGCAGTTATTTGGGGGAAGCCTGGATTCGTTTTTAGGATACGAATATTATTGGCTGAAATATTTTATTTCCTAACAGTTATTTCAATTATTTTATTACATTTTCAGTAATTTGTGTGTTAAAATAAACTGCTTTTTTGCATTTCTCTGTCCATCTCCTCTTGAGATATTTAATCGTGTTTTACCTTTTTGGAAATGATTCAGAGCCATTCCACCAAACTTTATATAAATAAAAAAAGTGTACCATATTCTGTTCTTATTTCACATTTAAAATATTGCTAAAATTCACATAAAACACTTAAAAATAGCATTTATTGCTTGTCCCCTGTCTCTGATGCAATGATTAGGATCTTTTTAAAATAACTTTTCTTTTGTATTGATGTGATTTTGTATTCAAATATATAAATGTATACAAGAATATCTATACTTTTACTCATTCCTAAGTTACCCTAACTCATTCCACTCCTGAGAAACTGAAGAATTGCTATTAGTTTTTTCAGCAGGACGTTGCATCACTTGGATCTTTAGAATGCCATGGGTAGAGCAAAGGTAATTTATTTACATATTTGATTATTTTTTGATGATTTCTTTGAGCTTCATTTAAAAAATACTATCATATTAGTCAAATTATTTCAGAGATTTAATTAGTTTAGAGTACAAATGCACACATTTGGTAAATGACTGAGTTTGCAGAATTTCCTGGTTATTATCATGTGCACCATATGACTATTTAGCATGTATTTGCTAATTCTTTGCTAAAACTCTGTCCTGTTACTTTAAAAAAATTAAAAGAGGGTTAGTAACAAGAAAAACCTGAATACTTGAGTATGTTTGCTATTGGAATCTGTTAAAAAGTAAATTTTTTGGAAAAGCTACAACAAGCCTCCATTTGCATAACTTATAAGTAAATCAGATAAGTGTAAAGTTACACCAAAGCTTCTTACACCACAAAATTTTGTTTTAATCTGAAAAAAAAACTTTTTGAATCTAAAGTCTTCAGATCTAATTTGATTCAATGATGTAAGTTATGGAAAAAATTCCGTTGAATAATTCCATCTGAAACTGGATGTTCAAGGAGATGTAGTGCGATCCCGAATTTCTCCACTGCAGACATTTTAAAATTCTAATGTACAGTTTTATTTGGTCAATTTCCTTAGGTTTTGATGACCCAGTATGAAGCAAATGTACATTTTTAACACCTCTGCATTGCTATAAATTTGATTAGAGTTCCCCGTCACAATTTCTATTATTTATATAGTGAATTATTTAATTTTAAACGATGCTGTCTTGTAGGCGGGCTTATAATGGCTGCATCCATATGTGGTGGTGTTCGCATGAAGCATCATCGCAGTAATCAGAGTGCTATCACCAAACCCAAGGAATGGCTGATTAAGAAAAAAATATATATATATATATTTTTTTTAAAAGTTGAGAATTCCTCATGCTCATTGCTTCAGCTACAAAGTTAATGCAGAATTTAAAATGGCAAAACGATTTATTTCTTGGCCGTTTTTCAGAAAATACGAATGATAACATACTTATCGTTAGTGGTTGGTTTAGTGAAGCCGTTTATTGTCAAACAATTGTGTTTACTCTTTTTAAATCATAATGACAACTTTCCAAATGAACAGTTATTTGGAGCGATGAGACCACTATTGAACTGGCCACAACCATTAACACTACTTTTGGAGAAGAGTTAACTCAAACAGAAAACCATCCCAGCTGTGAACCACGGAGGCGGGTCACTGATGCTTTGGGGATCTGTGAGCTTTAAAAGCACAGAAAACTTGGTCAAAATTGATGCGAAGATGAATGCAGAAGCATGTTATCGTTACTGGGCATTCCAACATGACAATGATCCAAAACACTTGTCATTTGTTCCAGCAGAACAAAGTGAAGGCTCTGGAGTGTCCATCTCAGTCTCCTGACCTCAATGTCATTGGACCACTCTGGCGAGAAAACATATGTGCAATTCATGCAAGAGTTTACAAGAACTGGGGGATTTTTGCCTAGAAGATTGGGCTGCTTTAACAACAGAGAAGATAAAGAACCTCATCAACAACTACCTCAAGAAACTTCAGGCTGTCATTGATGTTAAAGGTGGGTATACAAAATATTAAGAGCTGTGTTGTGTAAATCTTTCATGGGGGTCAACTGGAAAGTTTCTGTTTGCCAGGGGATATAAACTCATGAGCATTACCGTACCGAATGAATAATGTTATTAAATGTTTAATAGATTCTACCTCACAGCTACAATAAACTCACAAAAAGCTTTGCAAAAATGGCATGATTTTTTTTAAACATGTCTTGATTGGAAGTACAAGAAAAAGGTGGCAAGACTTAAAAAAACGCATCTAAGTTCTAGGATGAATATGTTTAATTATTGATAGCGTACACAGACATTTAGCATTCAAACTAAATCCAAGAAAATAATTTCCAGTAAAGTCCAGTTGTTTTTGTGAATTCCGTGAATGAATTGCTTTTTCCTGGGTGTTTGTGTTGTGTTTTGCCTTGCACATGAAAAGACTTGTCTCGTGGGGGTGTAACCATAGTTGACAATGCGTGACGTCAGAGGCGTGATCCCCAGTGTCTCAGAGGACATTCATTCAAAGAAATGAGAGAGAGCTCCATATTTAGCTGCTTTTCTCTCTGCCACACACACAGGGATGCCAGTTCCATGCCCGCTAAGAGGATCCTTTAGCTAGTCACACTTGATCAAGAGCATTATGTCTAGAATGAAGCACGTTAATTTGCATGAAACCCTTGCCAAGCTCATAAATGAGACCCTGTTACACAAAATGTGCACACTGTGTTCCTAAATATACTTCTGTGATGGAAATTAAGTAGTGGAGACACATTTTGAAAACACATTTTTGCCGATTACATGCCTACCAGTTGCGCAGATCCTTGGCAAAAACTGGTACCAATCTAACATGCTCTCAAACCACGTTTCCATGGCAGCCACGGTGAAAGGCACTCACTGAAAAGCTAGGCAATGATATTGTTGGAGGGAATGGATCAGGTTTGCCTTGGGTTTGAGAATCTTCTTAACAGAGAGACCTGTTTATTGGGGATTTTAATAACATCCCTCTGGCTACCGATGCTGGGGATGCATGTGGTTCCTATCCTGTTGGGTCTCTTGCTGCTTTTGGCACAGTCAATCACAACCTCTGTAATCTCTGTGGTTATTCTTGCCAGTGTATTTCAATGGTTCCTACTTAAATGAGATCCTCGCTGATGTTGGATCCTCCTCTGCTCTTGGGGTGCCACAAGGCTCTATTTTAGGACCCCTAAGCAATGCACAGCCTGTTCATGATATACAAGGGTTCAGGTCCTACTTATCTGAGGGAACGATCTGGGTTACCATCTCTGGTATTGAATCCTCCTTGGCTCATGGGGTGCCACCAGGCTCTATTTTAGGACCTCTTTTTTTCTCCCTCTACCTACCTCCCTCCAAATGAGGGAGGTTACCATTCCTGGAACTGAATCCTTCTCGGCTGTTGAGGTGCCACAAGGCTCTTTAGAGCTGGTGAGCATGTCGTTCTTGTGCTGTTGGATTTCTGCTTTTAGTATAGTCAACTTTTTGTTATCTCTGTTCCAACACTTCTGACCCTACCAGCAAAATTGAGACTTTTCATACCAAAAACATTTTTCCAATCTTCTAATTTTGGTGAGCCGGTGCGAATTGTAGCCTCTGGTTCCTGTTGTTATCGGACAGGAGCATCACTCGCAGTGGTCTTCTGCTGCTGGAAGCCCATTCGCTTCAAAGTTACACGTATTGTACGGTCGGAGATAATTTTCTGCAACTAGTGTTTCATTTATTTATTTATTTTTTTAGCTACAGTTGCCCTTCCATCAGCTCGAAACCAGTCTGGCTATTCTCCTCTGACCTAGAGATCCCAGTAGATCGGCCATTTCTGAAACACTTAGACCAGCCTGCCCCCATTTCTTCCCCATTCTAATGCTCCGTTTCAACTGCAGCATATTGTCTCGACCATGTCTACATGCCTCAATGCATTAAGTTACTGCCATGTGATTGGCTGATTAGAAATTTGAGTAGTTAGACAGGTGTACCTAATAAAGTGGCCGGGGAGTTTATATTTTAGTGATTTTATTTTTTGCACTTTTCATGGCACATCATAAATAAAGATGATTTCACCGATTCCGGCACAGATCCCTTTGGTTGACATTGGTCTTAAGATAGCTCACCCCCTTCTGTGACCACCAGGACACTCTGTATTTCATCACAACAGAGCCTGTTTGATATTCAGCATTGTGCTGCTGGCACGGCACGCGGCTTGCAGCAGGCAATGAAGGCATGCATTGTCTTCTGGAAGTCGACAGAGAAAAAAAAAAGGATGAAAAATGCAGACTTTCCCACACCTCCACTTTGAGCTCTTTTACCGACCAATAACTTCTGACACCATCTACTGGTGTGCATCCTAGCAGGTAAACGACACATGACTCAAATTAGGGCAACGCTATAATAACGGGCCGGTTCCGAATGATCAGAGAGCTACAGGTTCAAAGCACCGTGGCTCCTGCTTCGATTGTTAATGATGTGTGGGGAGAAACAGAAACGAGGAGAAGGCTGATTAAGACTCGTTCAAGCTCTCTCTCCGGCACTTCAGACGGCATGGCAGGGGTGAATCGCTGGGTAGAGGTTACAGCAGGTTGTGTCTTTAAGTACAAGAAAATCAAGAGAGCCGATCATGCAAAGCATCTTAAGTGCGATTTCGTCTGAATTGGCTTCCAGGGTAAAACAGTACGGCGCTGCAAAGCGGATTTACTTCAGAGGTCGATCGAGACCCTTCAGAACTGTGCTCTTCGGTGACAGGATCTCTTTCCGTAATGAGTCACATCAAGTCATTACTATTCGCTATAGGCTCAGATCTCTTGCTTTGGGCCCTGTGCCGAGGAAGAGTGTCAAACAGTGTGTCCTGGGATATTTCCAGCTGAGATCACACCAGACAATTCGCCACATATGTGATCTAGTGATGAGAACTGGCTCAGTGTTAGCCATGGAGCATTTTTACATTTTTGTCTTTGCATTATTACACTTTGGTTTGTGGCGATCTGTGAGTCACGTTACTGGCCACTTTTAATTACTGTCGGTTCATTTACTTTTTGGGATTTTGTATGTTGCTGTAAGACTAAATGTAAAACTTCATAATATTTACATAACTCTGTTTGAGTTGTATATGAGTTTACATGAGTCTGGTTTCAATTTCTGCAAAAAAAAATGTGTTTATTCTCTGTAAAATTGTTATTTGGGTTTCACTTTGGGGTATAAATTTGATTTGTTCTGTTCTGTGAGAGTGGAATCTAAGCATTTCTTATTGTAAGAAGAATTATTTAGTTTAGACTTACAGGGTGAAGATTGTTTAACTTATTTAGAAAAAAGTGACTTTGGAAAATAATCCTTTGATTTTGCCACTAAACTTAAAACAAGAATCTTAAAACAAGAAATTTTGAATTACAAACGTCTTATTTCAAGAAAACAATGTCAAGTTCTGATAAAACACCCTTCTCAGAACAAAAAAAATGCTTAAATTCTTCTTTTGATGAAGAAAAAGAATCTTAAAACAAGGAAGTTATTTCTGCTTTTAAGCTCTTAGTATGTCAATTTTTAATTTTAAGCAAAACCTTTTTCATTGTTCATTCACTGCATTTGAACATTTTAAAGACTAGTTTTAAGCACAAATGTCCCTGTATTAATACTGTTTTTCCTAAAATTCTATATTTTTATTCCAAAAAATTATTTTGGGCTTATAAAAAAGAAAACCTGTTTAATTTAAGTTACAAGTAGTTTTCTAACCATACCATGTTTCTTAGTACCAGCCAAATATTCTTAAGTTGCTGTTTTTCCTATAAATTAATGTTATAAACTCTCAGTTGACATTTTTGTTAAATTTGCTCGCTTCCAGTAGGCTGATTTGTTTTATTATTATTATTATTTTTTTTTTTTTTTGCTTCATCTAGAAAGAGTTTAAAAAGGTTTGAGTTTAAATACATTTGAGAGTGTTTTTTTGCAGTGCTGATTTTTTTTCTAATAATATTAATAATAATAAAACATTTTTTAGGAGTCTTCAAGGTTCTCAAGGACATTATGGCTAAACTATAAAACGTAGTAAGACAGAAACAGAAAAGAGAGCCGATTAAAACCATTTAAATAGACAAATATAATCATAAAACAATAAAATTAACACACATTTATGTATTGGGTTTGGTGTTAACTTTGAATTAGAAGGTAAGGACTGCAGCGTACCTACCAATATATGCTGCTCCACATTTCTGGAGCTGTGTGAGTTGTTGTAGAATATGTTCTTTCCTCAGAAATGTCCTTAAATGTTAACAGTTTGTGCTTGAATACATCTTCCAAATAAGGGCTGGTCATAGTACATGGTGCAAAATTGGCCACTGAATGCACCTTTGATTGCTGCTTGCAGCTTTAACTTTAATTTAGTCCTGCTCAGATTTGACACTGGATTCCTAGCTAGGAAGTACTGAAACATCATACTCAAATAAAAGGACCGTTACTTGCCAAAATAAGTAAAGAAGCTAGAGTAAAAGTATCTGTTCAAAGTACAAGGATTTCACTTTGTATTCTGCAAATTAGAAAATGTAGCTCACGTCAGAGTCATTGATAAAATTAGAGGAAATGTAAAGAACGAGAGAAAAGGAAAGAAATAGATAAAAAGAGAAGATAGAGAAAAAAGAAGAGCGTGAATGAAAAGAAACAGATAGATAGCATGAGTTAGAGTGAACTGGAGAAAAAGGAGACGAGAGAACAGAAAGAGTGTGAAATACAAGAGAGACAGACTGATTGACAAGAGATAAAAATTGAGAGAGACAGAAAGAGTAAGAGAAAAAAAGACTTGAAAACATTTCCTGCAGTGCATCATGGGATTAAGAGATACAGGAAGTAGAGCTGGGCGGTATGACCAAAAATTGATATCACAGTATAGGTGTCATGGTATTTCACTGCATTTTTTCCCCTTGCACGATTTCCCAGTAAATTGGCTTAGAATGACCCGATTAGAATTAACCCAAGCTAGACTGGTCTCACAAACCGCTGCTGTTTACAAGTACCAAGAACAAGTAAGAAGTACTTACTTGTACCAAGTACAAGTAAGAATCCATGATTGCTTCAGTCAAAATACACAACATGTTATTGTGCAGCTTTAAAACATGTTTAAGCTGGCAACAATGTAAACCGCACATCCCCTGTAACATAATGGCCATGAGTGGAAATAAAACGGGATAAAGGCATTGTAAAGAGTATGTTCTGTGTCCCACCCGAGCTGGAAAGGGTCTCACGACTTTGCAAGCTAACGAATCCATAGTAAATGCGAGGAAATAACGACATGCTTCGCGCAGTTCAGTGCTGAGAAGCTGTGCAAGCTAACAAGGTCTTGTGCTGTTTGCATGAGATAAAGTTAAATGAACAAAGATTGGATCTATTTCATGCAAATATATGTTTACATTTTTTTATTCTTTTAATGGTGTTTTGTCGACATTATTAAGTGATTGAAAAATTATTAAAAAAAAATACAGATATGCTGTATGAAACGGTATGGCCAGCCCTCCTGGGAAGTATAGAACTTTAAAGAAATCCTTTGACTTTAAATGTATAGCAGAACTTGAAAAGCATAAAAAAAGTAATCTACAGACATTTCCAGGCAGCTGTGATCCTAAGGAAATGAATGTATAAACTGTGAACCTAAATGGTGTTTTAATGGGAAATTCTGAGGTAAAAGCGATTATAATATATATTATTTTTGCTCCGTCGAAAAAGTTAAGTCAAATCTAATTGAAGAGATGTTAAAAAGATGAATCCTTTTACTATTTTAAACCTCTCTTTTTGTCTTTATCTCAACACACAGATGTTGAGCATTTAATGTGCTTTGCCCTCTATTAAAAAGATCAGAGCACACATGAAGACTTGGTCTGTATTATAGCGATGTGATTTAGAGCAATAAAACTAAAGGCATAACACTGAGATCCTGAGGCTTGGAATTATGGGTAGTCCCAGTGGGGGCTTTGGTAAAATGTTCCGAAAACTCTCAAACACATCTCATAAACAATCCAGTGAGTTTCTCACATCTCTAGCGCTCAGAGCAATCAAAAACCCCAGCTCAGTGTTTCTGAACAGATGTAATGAAGTGCCCACAGCAGAGGCCTTAAATCAGCCTAATGGTTTGATGTCAGATACTCCAGAAATAATGAAAGCTGACCAACGAAGTACAAACAACAAAGCGCTATTTCTCGTCAAAAAAATGCTGGCCTGTGTGCTGTAACTATGATTTTTTTCTCCTTGCTGATCGAGGAAAATAATTAAAGCACATAAAATAAAGCACGTGGAAATATTTATACAAGGGCTGTTGGTGAAAATGTGCGCTCTGATCGTATCTGTTCAGCAACTACAATAAACCTGATGTTTCATTTTTGAAAAGGGAGCCATAAATCAGGTTAATATCAAGCCTCTGTGGACGCAGCAAGGCGTTTGGCAGGGTCTGGCTTTAATTAAGAGTCGGGGAAAGATTTTGGGGTGTTGAAGGGATGTGTTTGCTGATGTTTAGCAAAAGGGGCTGATGGCTAATGGTTTGTGAGCTTGCTTGTGAGTGTGCACAGCTAATCCAGATGTACAGGGGTCTGAGAGAGGGAGAATGCAAACATGCGTTCGAAGCAACCAATCTCTTAATGTTCCCGACATTTCTCCATCTACAAATCGAGAAAGACCACCAGCTTGGAAGTTTTTAAAGAGCTTTTATAACGGTATTTCATGCGGTTGTACCATTGTGTTTTTTTTTTAATTATCAGCAACCTTCATTGTGTCTGTGTTTCCACCGTTTCGCACTGACAGTGGATTTGATCTTCTTCATCTACAGTGCTCTGAATTTCCGCCTGCAGGGCATGCTTTTCTGAAAAGTTAGGCTAGTTTCCATTCACAGTTCTACATTGTCAAAGACATACTAGGAAATCTACTTCTCGTAAACTACATAATTTCAAACAAATTGGGCTAGAAGAGCTAAAAATACTAATTGAGACTTCTAAGCTCACCTCATGCTCATTAGATACCAACAAAATTATTCAAGGAACCATTAGCACAGGAACCGCTTCATTGTTCACTGGGGAACGTTCCCAAGCTGTTTAAGAATGCAGTCATTAACCTTTAATTAAGAAGCTGCTCCAAAATCGGAACGAACTGTCTTGTTACACACCCGTTTGCAATCTTCCGTTTATGTCTAAAATACTAGAGAAAGCAGTTATGAATCAGCTGTTATGAATCAAAATTATGATCTCTATGAAGAGTTTCAATCAGGCTTTAGACCGCTCCACAGCATAGAGACGGCTTTACTTAAAATCAATAATGACCTAGCATTTAGCATCTTAGCATGTATGCAGCGCCCACAGATGCTGTGCGCTTTATTCACATACTCACTTCCTGTTACCCGGCACAGCATTTATCATCGGTAAGGTCCTTGTTTCACCCATTTTGACATTTGTTGCCACAAATATTGTCCAATACTCTAAAAGATTAATATTTATTCTCATTCGTAGTGCTACCTGGTCATCTTTATTTTGTTGTTTTCAATATTTCGTTTGCCAAGTTTGTCCTGAGATTTTTGTGCTGGTATAGGTTATGGTGCAAAAAAATCGGTCACTGAAAGGCTAAAGCACCTGAGGTGTGAGAGCCCTTTGATCACTGCTTGAAGCTTTAAATTTTATTTATTTCTGCTTAGATTCAACATTGGATTCCTGAGACCTAGCTAAGAGTTATTTATTTGACTCTTTTGAACACCTGAGAGGTAAAAGTGTTTGCTGCAGTGCATCATGGGATTTAAAAGTACAGGAAATCCCTGAATGTACTTTGAATGTAGAGGATGGCTTGCCTTCTCATCTGTATGTAAGTTTAATAAGTTTAAACTAAGCATTAAAATGTGTAAGACCGCACCACATCACAGAGACCGCTTTAGTTAAAATCCTAAATGAACTTTAGGGGAAAATCTCCCTGTCTGTTTTACTCGATCTTAGTCCCACATTTGACAATAAAATTCTCGTAGAGAGATTGGAGAACCACACCGGTGTCCAGGTCCAGCTCTGAAATGGTTTAACTCACGCCTATCTGACCGTACTCAGTTTGTTAAAACATTAATGGGGAATCATTGTGTACAACAGCAGTGAAATATGGAGTGCCACAAGGATCTATCTTAGGCCCAATACTATGCTCTCTCTACATGCTACAACTCTGTAACATTATTAGTAAACATGGTTTACATTAATATAATATCAAAGTTATCCGATCACACGACGAAGGTGGAAGTTAATATGAGGGGAAAACTATGAAGCGGGCAAAAAGGCCAAAAATAAAGCCATTCATATAACAGACTATGACAAATAACGAAATGAATACGATTGCAGTGTTCAACGTGTAAAGAAGCATGGACTTTTTATTTTTTTAAGTCTTAAATATTAATTAATCACATGTGTTTTTTCGCTAATTTTGACAGCATTCAGTTTTACATAAAATGAGATGATCTTTCTTTTAGAATATGCTCCCAATCTAAACTAGCTTCCTGTTTAATACTGTATTATAGGAAGTAAAATTCTAACTATTTTAAAAACTATAAAGCTAACAGCACCTCAATTACTTTAATTTTCTTAAAAGGCGAAAATGCAAGGCAATCTGTAGCAAAGTAACACATAGTGTACTTCAGCATAATATTATGGTGTGTATGTATAATCCGCCGTCTCAGATATTGAAAAAATATCTCACTCTTGCCAGACATGGCTTGAAGCGGAGCCCAACAAGAATATGCAAATCTTAGCCAATCGGAGAGCAGAGCTCAAGCATGCATCTGAAAAGTAGATTAATACCTTGGTAGAATTGTAATATTTTGTGTAAAATTGCAATATCCAGATAATTAAGTTTAAGAATTCACTCTAATTTGCTAAGAATAACTATAAATGATTGATTATCTGTTTGTATCACAAAGAGGGAGAACCTCCTGACTTCTGTTTCTCAAAAAATATTACTTATCATAAAGATATATTTGCACACTTTACAGAAATAGAAAATAAAGCATCAATTTATGAATATTCTATAAACCGTACCCTAGAAAATGCATTTATAACTCTTTTTCGAATGTCTTTTCGGGTTGTTTCTGTGTTAGTCACCAGTGGTCGAAACATTCTCTCTCACTTTTGTAATGAATCCAGATATTCTATATTCTCAACAAGTGTGCAGTTTCAAAAGTGTTTTTCAAAAAATATCTATTTTTAAAGGAAAAAATGTTAATAATATTGACTTGAAATGCAACACACTCATCAAAATTTAGGTTCGCATCCATCCAGTGGATGTCATTTCCTGTCTCACTCCACTGTCATATCTAATAAAAAAAAAATCTATACAAAATATATGCATTGGCTGAAAAATAATTAATAAGACGTAATTTTTGTTTAATAGGAGTTCTCAAATTCCAGTTACAATATTTAAATCACAGAGTTTTTTTTTTTTTTTGCTACACTTTAATAAATGACCCGGTGCTAGTACCGTAGTGAGAGCATAGAGGATATCCAGGTTACTCATAAAATAGATCTGAGCTCTGACCCTGTGAATGTGTGTGAGCTTGTGCACGTACTGAATGTGTGTGTGCGTGTGTGTATGCTTCCTTGTGAACAAGAGGAACGCTGCCAAAAATCTATCACTCCTCAAAGCACAGCTGAATGATTCCCCATAATCCAGTAGTGACCTTTCTGTAGTGCACATCTCCTTCGTGCTGCGCGGACACCACCAACATGTTATCACTGGACATCTGGAAAAGTTTGCCTGTTTGTCTTCTCACCACGGCTCTTTTAATCAAGTGCGTAACCGCAAACACCTTCCTCACGTTAGGTGAACTCATGGAGTTATGATTTAATGCTTCCTGCATGCATTAGCGCAGGGCCACTGTGTTATTTCTCAAAATATCCCCTCGTTTCTTCTGAAAAGAAACATTGTATCGCTGAAGATTTCCTAATGAGCTCTGTATTTGTTTTGCTGGAGATGCACGGAGAACCTTTACATCTTTACAAGGTTTACATTTAAAATCCTTTACATTTCTTACAACAATGCAATTCAATCCTAAGCCTCGCAGCTTGATGCGCATTATTAACATAATATTATGAGGTCTATGTATAATACGCTGTCTCGAATGGTGAAAAAATGGTCTAATATTCCTAAAAATATAGTCCTGTAATCTTTGAAGGCTCCTTTGAGTTTCAGTCACTCTCTCCAGAAAGGGCTTGAAGCAGATCCCAACAAGAAAATTCCATTTTTAGCCAATCAGAGAGCAGAGCTCGAGTGTGCTTTAATTGGATTGAAATTCAGATAAACTCAAATTGTTTTTCTAAAATACTATTTTTAATATTGCTTAGCATAAAAAGATATTTATTGTATAATTTCACAAAATATCTCCCTGTTTTTTCTCCTAAAAAAAATATAAAGATTTCCTAATGAGCCCTTTATTTGTTTTGCTGGGGACGTTTGGAGAGGATCTCCAAATGTTATTTCACAGTTTGAAACAGAGTTAAGATTTTTTCGAGATAACGCTGAGATTTTGAGCAATGGGAAAAACCAAGCGGGATTAAGGGGAAAAAAAGGTCTGATAGTCCTTTTTTTTTGTAATGGTACACAATCTTTGAAGATTGTGTTGAGTTTATCACCAGACAGGGCTTGAAGCAGATCCCACCAAGAATATACGATTTTTAGCCAATCAGAGAGCAGAGCTCAAGAGTGCTTTAATTATTATGTTATTTCATAAAATATCTTCCTGTTTCTTGTAAAAAAAAAAAAAAAAAAGAAACATTAAAGATTTTCTAATGTGCTCTGAATTTGTTTAGCTATAAAGAAGCTGCCCCTCCAGGATCTCCAAATGTTATTTCGAAGTTTAATATAGAGTTTAGATTTCTTAGAGATAGCGCTGAGAGTTCGAGGAATGGGACAAACCAAGCGGGTTTAAGGGAAAAAAGGGTCCTAAAATGTGCCAATTTTTGAAGGCTGCTTTGAGTTTCAGTCACTCTAGCCAGACAGGGCTTGATGCAGATCCCAACGAGAATAAGCCAATCTTAGCCAACCAGAGAGCAGAGCTCAAAAGTGCTCTGCAAATTTGGTTTAGACCTTGCTAAAATTATAGTCTTTTATGTTAAATTGCAATATCCAAAATGTTTATAAATCCAAGTCATGGCTGCCCTTATTTGACTAAAATACTATTTTTAATATTACTTAACATGAAAAGATATTTATTTAGCACAGGGTCACTGTGTTATTCCTCAAAATATCCCCCCTTTTCTTCTAAAAAAAAACATTGAAGATTTCCTCATGAGCTGCGTATTTGTTTTGCTGGGGACGCATGGAGAAGAACCTGCCCCTGCAGGATCTCCAAATGTTATTTCACAGTTTAATACAGAGTTAAGATTTCTCTGAGATATCGCTGAGATTTGATCTCCTCTGGTTCACTTTGAGGAATGGGAGAAACCAAGCAGGTAAAATGACACCGTCTTCGTGTGCATGTCTAGTTTCGAGACTCGTCCCTTACTTCCGCGACTTTGAAAGATGAAGATACGACTCTGGGACTGACAGCCCAAAGAGCCTCGACTGTTTCCACAATACGGAGTGTTTACATACCAGCCTTGAGAGTGGAAGACAGATTGCTTTCAGGGTGAATTATGAACGGCTCAATGGGCTCAAGATTTGGCCATTCTTGAAGGGAAGCCCATTACAAGACGAGCAGATTGAGGTATGCGCAGACGAGATTAGCAGGGTCGCGGCCGTTCTGCTGGGTGACACTCAATGTCTGCGGTCGCCTGTTGCACGATGACTTCCCCACCCTTTGAGAAGGCAGCTCCCAGATTGTACGATCGAGACAATTTCCAAGCAACTCCCAGCATACTGGGAAAGATAAAAGCCTTCACACCCCGCTGCCTACTCACCGAGCCACTTCCAACACCTTCCCGCAACCGCGGACAGCTCCGGCTCCCTGTGGCTCGCTCGCTTCAGTCTCATGATGGAGATGATACCAGCAAGCAGGCAGTCTGACCCGGATCAGTAGCCGTCCGCGGATTGGCATCAGACTCCTCATGCAGAGAGAGTGAAAACCGACACTGACTAGAGTGCAAGGTAATTGCTTCCCATTTAGACCAAAATAGCTGCGCCTCCGTATCAAACCTGTGTGGAAACGCAGGGCGTAAGGGGCTGTTTGATGCACTCAGTAGCCAGCACCCTCGAGGATTCAAACACACATGCTTCCCAGCAGTCAGACTTTACAGAGATGCAAGCTTTACACAAGGGTCACATTTGTTTTTAACACAAGCCTGTTACCTGCATCACATCTGCAGGGTGGCTGCTGGTCACCTGACTCAGGCATGCAGCTTCAAGACTTGTCGGGAACCTTTCTTTTAAAAGGTTTTATTTTCAAACTGATGCGTTTGACTTACATAATGCACGGTAAATGATGTGGCACAGCCCAAAAGAAACGAAGCAAAGCCACCTTTAGATATCTGCGGGTAGCACTGAGAAAAGATCACCGTTGTCCTTGTGAAATCCAAATTATACAACCATCTGCTGTTTTCAACACCTCATCGCCGCACATTTCCACATATGCATGCACCTTAGATTTTCAACATAATCCTAGAAAGCCGAGCTCAGTAGACACCAGGAAGAATCCTTATGCTCACCATCAGCCTAGGCATCGATAAGGAGGTACCATCTACCAATGGTACAATTAACTTCATTAAACGGCCACAATAACAAGGCAAACCTCTGCAGTGCAGTACAGTGCGCAGCCAGGTGCCGTTTCCCTCCTCTCCCCAGCCCCAGAAGGCTAACCATGCTGGGTAACTGATCAACTACAGCTGCCCATTCCCCTTTCCCAAGCCCAAGGCTAACAGCAGCGAGAAAAGATAAACACGGGGAGGCTCCTGGCAACAGCCATCATGCCCCTGACTTACCAGCACTGGCTGAACACAGCAGAGAGACCACCAGCACAATCACCAGCGTCAGGATCTTCACATTCATTTCTGCGCTCCCCTCCGTTTCCCTGCCAGTCGCTAGCTGATATACTGTAGTGCCGTGCGTGTGTAGATGGGAGGGAGAGGAGAGTGGGTGAGCGAGAGAAGGAGAGAGAGGCTGTTTGCTCTTGAGTGCGCGCGTGTGTCTCTGTGTGTATATCTGCTGAGATTGAGGGCAGGTTTCTGTGTCTGCGGAGTTCTCCCGGAGTGATGGGAGCGTTTTTCTTCCCTCAATTGCAAATCCTGACGATTGGGTGCGACGCGAGGCAATTTGCATCAGGGGTTGGATTAGGAGCTCAGTTCCCTCGTGTTGCTTATGTATCCCTGAGTCTGAGGGTCACGGAAAAGGGGCTTTTCCCCCCTCCACCCTCTGCACTATACCCTCCCACTGAGAAAGAGAGAGAGGGAGGAAGAGGGTATCTTTACAATGGTATTCCTAACAGAGTTATTTTCGTGCGTCTTCAGAAAGAAAAGCTAAAAACATTTCCCTTTAAGAGAAATCCGTTTGTTTTCTTCTCATTTTGCGTCGTTCCCACGGAATCTTCTCAGAACTTTAGCAGGTTTGAAACAAAAAATGCTATGAACAAAGAATCCTAAAAGAAAATGTGTGAAAACAGCCCCTCTGATACACTGCTACAGCCATACATTTCAAATGTTCAGGTCCAGAGCACCTGCTGCCATTTTTCAATACCCAGTTCCTATGATTTTGTTTATACTGAAGTCAATTGGCCTTGTTTCCACATCAGAGATGGCAACTCTGCCCAGGCTTCTTTAGATAATAAGTGGACGTATCTGTGTTCCCTTTTTGCCAGTTCTGAACTGATTTCGAAAGGTTTCCTTTGCCGACCACTGTCCTTTGTCTTGGACAGACCTTGTTTCTGGAGTATAACTACTTTGTGTCTTGTTTCTGTGCTCAATATTGCTTTACCGTGCTCCTCCTTGTTTGCACAATTAGCTGTTCCTTTTCATTTTTTAAGCCTCCCACACAGCTGTTTCTGTTTGAGTTCATGACAGGGTTTTAACAATGTCTTTTGCTTTGGACAAAAACACATTTCCTCCTAGATCAATCGAGCTACAGCCACCAAACTTTGCCAAGATGTCCAAACCTGACTCTGAGTGCTATGTCTTTTCAGACGGATACCACTAAAGGAATTCAGGGAAATCACTGAGAATTCCGTGGAATTTTACATTGATTGACATGGGGTCAAACTTTGGAAAACTGTAACTTAAACATACAAATTTCAAAGTGACTTCACTTAACATGGTATCACCTCCACAACCTAAAAAGATATTTTTTTTATAATGTTCTTCTAGTGTCTCTTAAAGCAAAAAGTAGAATCCGAGTCAGTCTGTCTCCAGAGAGTTAAATGGTTTAAGTGGATTTTATAATGACCAGGACCTTTATCCAAGTTACTTTTTTGATGTTCATCTACATCTTTCACAACCTCCATTTGGAATCCCATCCTGCTTTTGACTGAACAGCAACCTTAGTTATGCAATTGTACCTCAAGGGGGCATTGTTTTCTGTGGTCATCCTCCCTAGTCCAAAACGTCCATGACACCTACTTCAGACCCAACACCAGCACCCTCTTCCACATGTAGCCTTGGTGAAGTAATCCTCTCATTTGGTACTGTCAAATGCAAAGTCTGAGAGTGCTTATCCTCTACCAACCTAATTTTAGCTAGGAGATAACGTGTTGAAGAGCACCTTCCTGCTGTATGTATGGAGAGGCGTCTTCTCAAAGTGCATCGCTTGATTTAGGTTTCACCATCGAGAACATATTTAACTGTACTTTTGTGAAACTACGGAGAATATCTTCATATCGTCGTCAAATATTCCCCCAATTTGACTGATCTCATTTCTAGGACTATTTAAAACCATCGGATCTCTCCACTGGCATGTCTGACCTCACAGGAAGTACTTGGATGTTTACAGGAAGTGCTTTCAATGAAGGAATGGCATAAAAACTACCCGTCAATTGCCGCTGACGACACTGCACGTGCCAGTATTGTTCATCATCTGAAACTCTTCCTGCTGCAATGTTTTAACAATAGTCAAGAATGTTCATCCTTCCAGTCCAAACCATCTCCAGCTAACCTACATTCCGTCAGGGGCACACTGCCAGCAACTCTTGTTGATCAGAAATCAACAGGTGTTTGTTTTTTATTTTTATTGAAAGCTATAAAAGGCAACTTACCACGAAATGTTTGTCTTTTCAGTTGCTTCCCTCACTGATTATTGTACTTCCTGTTTGTATCCTACAAATGAATAGTATCTTGCAATGCAGCACTACTTGAATAAATGCAGACGGATGTTTGCTGAGAGATCTGCATGGGTAAATTGAGGAAGGACGTGAAAAACATCTTTTTAATCTTTTTCCAAGGTTATAATCTCCAAAAAACAACGTATCTATCAAAATTCTGGATATCGATGGGTTAAACTTGTATCTTCCAATTATTCTTTTGGAAAGCCAAGTTGAGTTTATCCAGCGACGCTCTTTACAAATGTTTTTTTGCTGCTGGAGGCTCCGGTTGCTTTCAAGGAAATTTATGGCAGAGGATTTTCGGCTATGCAGTCAGTTGTTGATTTCTAGCTCATTATTTACCCAGGACCAGCCAATTATCTCCAGTGAACACTGGCTTCAGTGTTGCGTGACTCAGCTGCAGCTGTCTCTGTAATCCAAGTTATCCGGCCCATCAGCGTGAGTGTGCTTGCTAACACGGCTAACATGGGATGACAGTTTAGGGTCACTGTCATTTCAATAGAGCAGGTTAAAGTGCTTTCAATTCCCTGACAATGAACGAAATCCAAAGATCTTTGCGTTCATCCAGACATCAAATTCTGGAATATTCTTTCATTATTCAATTTAAGTAGTAAAACTACTACAAAGGCTGCAAAGGCTTTGCTACAATCTTAGAGCTTAACCCTTAGAAGTCTGCAGCCTTTTTGAATGTTTATTACGATTTTACAATGTGCTCTAATCAATCACCTTTAAAAATACTTTGTTGTGGCAATGTTTGATATAATTTTGTTTAAAGAAACAGTTCCACAACAACCCGGAAATTGTACAAAAAAATACAATTTTGTGTGAAATGTTTTCTTTTCTGCAAAAATCTTTAAAAAATTAGAACAAACAGTTTTTGTGTTCTATGGCAAAAATCAAAGGTGTTTAGACAAAATAAAAATTCATAAATCCCCCAAAAGCAAGCACAAGGTCAAAACATTGTGAAAATTGTATCATAAAACTAGGCAAAACTCTCCTAAACCTTATACACTGTTCTAAGCACTTTTTGTTCCATTTGAAACTTTGAAAAACACAAGCCATATCACAGGTCTTATACTTCCAAGGGTAGTTAATTTGAATTACCTTGCAAATTATGGGTATTAACTCTTGTAAAGTTCATTTAAAACCAAAGATTTCAAAATTAAACAATAGCTGGGTCACATCATTCCTACTTAATTGTCCATTTCATGGCTCCAATTTAAATATCACACAAATACATACATATTTTCATGCAACTAAACATAGTCTAACTTCAGTTTCAACATATTTTGACAATGTTGAAATAACATGGCAAAAAACATATGATATGTAAATAAAATATACCAAATCTCAAATAATCAGATTTAGTAGAGCGAATTGTAAAGTAGAAAAATGCTCAAAAAGGGTCAGACTTTTTAGGGTTGAAATCAAAACATAAAATATCTTTTTTTCGACATCTTTGTTGTAAATGCTTAAAACCAGCTTCCAGAAGAAATTAGAAGAACTAAAACTGTAGTCACATTTTGTCACATAAGGCTTCTGTTTTTTGTTTTTTTTTTTGTCTATGAATTTTAATGCTTTTAATGTCTTATCCCTCACTTTTTATCTGTTTTATTGTCTGTTTTATCTCAGATCATTTTCATTCTTCTATAAAGCACTTTAAATTGCGTACAAAAATGTGCTATAGAAATAAAATTGCCTAATAGCGTGGTCGAATAGATGGCACAAAAAACAAAAAACAAAGAGGAGCATCAGACCCACATGGTCCTTGTCGTGGGTTTACTTCAGAAACACTAAAAGAAAACAGCTTTGAATGCACAGCCAGCATCTAATCAGTGATGTGCATCTCTGGGGTTGTTCCACAGGTGGCAGATAAAGCAAGTGCTGATTTTGAAGTGACCCGACTTCCAAAGCCTCTGATGAAAACACCTTTAAAGTGAAGGTACGGTACTCTACATGCCAGCTTTTCTTATGGTCTTTCAGGCTTCTAATGATGCTGTTATGCATCATTAAAAGTGCACTCCTTTCGGATATTTCCTTCCTCTGGCACATTTTTTCATAAAAAATGACAGAGAAGACATGAAGAGAGTTCATGTATTGTAGCAGTAAAATGAAATGAAGTCAAAACAAATAGAGCTGTTGTGAAAGCCATAGCAGAGTGACTTCCTCTTTCCTCCCTGATGATACCCCTCTTATCAAGCTCTCCATCAGCTCACACCATCGCACGCAGTTTAGAAACGGACCGCTTGGCTTGAATGCAAGTTGGTTGTTAGTTCTCGGAGTTGGAAAGTCAAGTGTCAGCCTTACTCAAGATCTGAGTCTGGGGAACCAAGCGATAAGAGGCTTGCTTTCAGGAAGAGCGAGAGCGGCACGCGGGCTTGACATGTTCCTGGGTGAGACTTTGAAGTTGAACAATGCCTACTCTAATGATCTCCATCATCTGCAAATAACCACACAATTCTTTCTCGAAATTTCTCCTGTTTACAGTTTTACCGACACATTAATGTGGCGTCTTTGATATTACAGGTGCGTAGTGCATCATGTTTAGTCGAAGATTCTAAATCATATTTTCGAAGATGTGAAATTATGGTTCAGAGTTTTGAAAGCATGAATGGAGGCGTGAAGTATGTAAACATGACCAAAATTTGTTACCCAGAGACCAGTCGGTTAAGACGTCCAGTGCAAATAGTAGCATAAATGACTTCTTTCCCGTTTTGCCGTGTGGGACAGTCAGACTGTATTTTGCGTTCATCGTTTGCTACAAGGAAATATTAAAACACAGAGCACTGCAAATAACACTTTCACATAGAGAAATGTGCTGCAAATAGAACAGACCACAATGGAAATCTTTCAGAAGAAAAGGGGTATGTTTACTCGTTCTTTCTGTGACAGCTTGTCCAGTACAAAAAATCTCTGGAAAGAAGTTGTATGCCCATGAATAGCCTAAGCCATATGTGTCCTCACTGAAGGCCCAAGTAACAGCCTTCCACTTTTATGCCAGTATCATCACATTATTCTAAAATGGTTTCAAAGCGACAATCATTACGCTTACCCCAATAATTTCTGGGTCAATTACTTACCGAGCCAAACGAGGTATCATGGCAGACCTATACGGGAGTAACTTCCTGTCCTCATTACTGGTTTTTGATAAATTCTGCATCAGTTAAACGTCTGCCTTTCGCTCCTCTGTGTATTCAGCAACAATCTGCAAGCACTAGGGACTCTCGGTAGAAAATTACAGCCATTTTCTTGAATAGGCCATTTGCTTTGATGCAATCAGGCCAAGGTGAACAAAAGACAAGAGAGGAGTCAACAAAGAAACAGATGCATCAAGTGCTCTTGTAGAATGCAGAATCAGAAGTTGAAGTCATACCCTACTTTCACCATGACTGCGCTGATGGATTTCATCCTTGCCCTCAAAGTCATTGTCAGCTCCACAAAGCTCTGCATTTGAGGCGCAGAATTGCGGTGAATTCTTTCTTTTGGTTTTGTATGAATAGGAAATAGGGAGCCGCCATAAAAGCAACGGTGGACTGGCAGTGTTTTGAACCCAGTCTTTGTTTCTTATCTCTGTGAAATTTAGCTTTGATGCACTGACACCTTCCTTGTTATGAATTCTCTTTGCTCTGTCTGTGAAGAATAACATAACAATTCACACTTCACTGTAAAGGAGTTTCTTTGTGCACAGAGCCATAAATATCATTTATTTTGTGTCATGCATAAGTTCCCGCAGTGCAGTTCCCCCAGCTGTGTATTGTTATCAGCTGAAAGTGGTAAAAAAGGCTAATGACCCACGCTACTTAACGACGAGCCAAATCTATATCATAAATCGTTTCTCTGTATTGTGGCTCAGATTTCACCTGAAAGAGGGGGTGCACTCTCAGGTCATTTTTCACATCATCAGGGACTCATTAGGAGCTTGTTCTGTGCTCACGGCAAATCTTTTCCTATTGTACGAGGCTCTTATTAGCAGGGTCTTTAGGGTAAGTTACATGAGGGGTGAAATGTAAAGTGATTTTCGTATCGATGCTTCCCTAGCGACCTGCCCCTGTCTTCAGCCAACATAAAACGTTTTGTGTGGAATTCTGAATCTTTTTCACATTTAAAGAAGAATGTTAACAAGAAAAGTAAAGGGGGTATGAAAGAATTGTTGAAAAGTTACTGGATGTAGATGTAGATGTGCTTTGTTCGTCCGGCACTTTGGCAGCTCTTGATAAATGGACTGTTCTGGAGGAATCTGTTCACCCTTTCCAGTGCCACCGACCCTTCTCTGTTACATAGCAACTAGACTTTCATGGTGGAAAGACTTTTAAGACTATTAATTGGGTCTGGACCAAAAGGAATAACTGATATATCTTTGGAATCTTCTGCAGATTTAGTCTCATTCACACCACACTGATCACTCTGGTGCGCACTAGTTTGTTTTCTTAGTCTGTTTTGGTCCGATTTTTGCCCAAATGAACTGAACTTAAAAGGAAAGCGATCTCTTGTTCTTTTAGAATAGAACTCTTAAAAATTTGAGCTTTACAGGGAAATGATGATCACAACTATTTTGGTCCGTAATTGAATTATTTAAAACACTTGATACTTGGCTTTGCGAAGGTGTGTAGTAAACATGCTCTTTTATAATATTTCTCTAGAGGGCTTTTCACACTGCACTTAACCCCCGGATTATCTGCATTCTAAAAACCTTTGGTATTAGCGTCGCATTGTACCCAGGATACAAAAGCCTTGCTTGGACCAGGGTTAGCACCACAATTGCGTTTTTAGGTCGAATTGTGGTGCTAAGTTTATTCAGTGTGAAACTTTGCTATTTTTTTCTTGCTCTTTTGTTTTCATTTATTTCCGTTTTTTTTTTTGCAACATTTTTTAAGTCCTGTGTTAACTGCTGTACGTCCAATCAGGTACATTGACACTGTGAATATGCAAATGAGAACATTACCACAGATTACCCAGGATTCTAGTCATCCAGGGTTTAGGATTACAGAGGGTTAACCATTTCAAGTGTGAAAAGCCTTAAGACGTGTTTCGTAAATCACTGACCCAGTGTTGTTCAAACTGGAGCAACGTTGTTTTGTGATCCAACAATGTCAGGATGTCTTTGTTCTTGGCCAAATGTGTGTATTTGATGTGCTTTTTAGTATTTTCCACTTTGAAAAAGTTATATTTTCAACAGTTTGTACTTCCTGACCATGATCACATTCAGTCTGGTGTGTCATATTCTAAGACCCCGTCCACACATACCCAGTTATTTAGATTTTTCTGCACGGTTACGCTGTGCGTCTACATGTAAATGCATTGTCATTTTCATGAAACCACACCTTTTTAAAACAACGGCCAAGGTATAGTATTTTCAAAATGTGAGAAACGCTGGTTCCGTGTGGAAAGTGGATTTTGGAGGTTGTCTTCATGCTCTGTGTCGTCAAGTCACTGCTTTGTTTACAAAGATCAAGTGTAATGGCACACGAAACAAGCACTGTGTTGCTTACGGAAAATACAGGATTGCATGCCGATGTTTACTGTTTGACCACGAAACAGAGGTGCCCATGTGTTTGCAAACTCAGTGCTGAATACTCCTTTTAAAAATGGAATGAATTGCCACCTGTTGGTTACAGTCTTTTGGGGTTTTTTTTCTTCTTATACATCACTTTGTATAGTATATCAAATGTTGCTCTTTCTACCTTTCTCTTAAATTTCATGATTTTCACTCATATTTTTTTGGTTTATTATTAAGTTTCTTCATACTAGTTTGAGTTTCTTCTAGATTTTATTGTCCGATATCTCCTTAGGTGCTCTGGAGTCTGTATAAACTTTATTATCATACTCTTATTCTGTGTTCCACTCAAAATGTTACATATTTCATTAATCTGTTCTTGTCCATTTATTAAGGACATAATGACTTATTTTCTAGTGCAACAGGTATGTTGTAGAATTTCTGCACAAAAACTTTGGAATCAACTTGGGGTGCTATCATGGTGGTTTTGCAAAAAAAAAAAAAAAATTAAAATAAGCTAACTATAGTTTTGCTAACAATATAATTTTTGCCAAAGGTTTTGCAGGATTTAAATTTGCACTCCGTTTATAAAATAAGTGCCACAGATTGAAAAAAATCAACTGTGCCATGTGCAAAAAAACTAAACAAAAGTCCTGTTTGAACAGAATCCAAGTGACTGAATTGAATTCAGTGCGAGTTTTAGGGACTGGTTCTTACTTTCCAGTTTAATTTTGCTTATTGACTAAAGCAATAACTGCAGATCCCCGCACCCAGTGACCCCTTTGCTCTGTAATTATAGAGTACTCATAGGAGAATGCCAAAAATCATTCTGATTAATTAGATAAATGGCCATCTAAGAGGGTGTGACTCAGCTCAGTTCTTATTTTTCTGAGAATGTCTGTTCAGTAAACGCTCATGCTATGCAGTAATAGCTTGAGTTTGAACTTTCCCACAGCTGGCTATGTGCACAAACGCAGAAAATAAGCGAAGCTTAAACGGGGGATTTGCTCCTTTTTTCAGTCCTTGTTTGATCGAATGGTGCTTTTCTGATGTATCTAAATGTGGGGTGCTAGAGTGTACCGTACAGGAATAATATCCATGCCAGAATTCAGAATGGCTCAAATACCAGAGCACATTTAATCGCTGATCATATGATTGTTGCATCAGTGAATGGCAACTCTTTTTGTGAGGCTGCTCAGAGCTCAGCGGTTTAAATGTACGTTCATCAAAGACGAGGAATTTAATCTAATATAGATGTTTCATTATTTTTTTTTTGTCATTATTACTCTACACTTGTTGTTAAAACATTACAGCCATTTTCCCCGACATTTCTCTTAAAACATTTCTTAGGATCTGTCATGCACGGTTAACGTGGACTCAAAAACATTGCATTTAGTGTAGTATAAACTGTTGGAAGAGGTGAAGGAGTTACGCATTGGAGGAGTTTGCATCAAACTAAAAAAGTGTGTCTATTAAAACACCCACATCCCCCTCCTTCCCATTTATTTCAATGGGGTCAAACTTTGTGAAACTGTAATTCGAACTGAGAAGCTCATGCAAACTTAAGACTGACCACACTTTTCAAACCACCCACTGTGCAAAATCATAATCATAGTATTAACCCAAACGTGTTGTGAAATACAGACAACTCCCTAGCAACCAAACTGTTTACCCCTAGCAACCAGTTTTACTTATCTCTGTAGGAAAAGCAAAGTGGCTTAGGAAAATCATTGTGATATGGGGGTCAATTTCACTCTAATTGAGATGCGGGACATTATATGATGTTGCTGACCCCTCCATAGCAACCAGGCTGTCTACCATAGCAACCATCTCATCTCCGGAATGTCATAGAAACATACAGGTTGTTTTGTATTATTAAAAAGTACACTTAAACTGCACTTTTACAAGCAAACATCAAACTTTAGCCATCCATTTGTAATTGATTTGTAGCAAGTCATGATGCGTAATTCAATTAAATCTTCTCCAAACAAGAGTGTTTGTGCTGCTGCCAGCTTTTAGTGGCTAATGTAGTAATAATATCAATCCATTCTAAATGTGACAACATTGGATGAGTTAACCAGAGGGGCTTTTTTTGGCTTGTTAGCAAATAATGTTCCAAATTTATAATAACATATTGTACTTAAATAGGATCACTGGCAAAGCTGATATTCCTTCCAAAAACAGTTTATTTTGAAGTTTTCTTTCAGAAGAATGTAACTTTCCCTCACCTTACTCTTCTTTTTCTAGTATTTCTGAGGCGTTTTTGCATAAAATACTATATAAATTAAAGTAGTTTTGTGTTACATACTATAATGGATGCTTTTCAAAGTTTAGTGGGAACAACTTTGGATTTTGAAATTGAATTGGACCTCTGACTGTGAGCTCGACCTCGTCTCTGACCTCATAGATGCTCTCGGGTGTGACTGAGGGTATTTCTACCAGAATATAGTAGAAAGTGGAAGGAAGTATCTGTTGTGATTGTTCTGCATGGTAATGTATTGTTTTTTGTGATTTGATGGTAATGAAATATGGCAGTGATTTATGAAAAACTTGAGAAAGAGAGAGAGAGAGATAGAGAGAGAATTCATAAGCACATCATTTGCATTTCATAAACAATAATCGTGTAACAATACGCTTCTCAGAAATGTCACATTGAATTAATAATATTGTTTTAAAAGGTTACTTGCTAGACTCAGTCTTCTCCTCAATCTCCAGAATCAACCTTCTCATGAAGTTGGTGACATTATTTTATTTATTTATTTATTATTTATAACAAAAAATCATATCATATGTTTTAAATGAAAATCATGAGGTTGACCATGAATGAACCAAGAGCTTAATTACCTTGGAAAATACGTGTCATGACTCTTGTAATGTTCGTTTAAAACCAAAAATTTCAAATTTTTGAAATTGAAAAAATAAAAATTCAACAAAAAGTTTTGAGTTACTCCCACTTGAATCAAAATATCCAGTGTGTAAATAACGTAAATGATGGGGGTACTTTACATACCCACTGTAGATTAGCGACCTGATTGGTTAAATGAGTTATAAAGTGCTTTAAGTAATACCTAATTTTTAGGTAAATAAAATCTTGACTAAAATCACTTTGAGTAGTGGTGTGCTGAGAAACAAATTGTGTATTTTTATAATTGATGCAAGATTTTTGAAGCTTTGTATCATTATAAATGCGAATCTACATGCTTGTCAATGTTTTCATTCTATATAAGCAATGCTTGGAGAAACTATCCCTTCCAAAGAAGCAAAATATCATGCATAACTTATTCTTCTCCTTTCCGTTCTTTGCAATTGCATCATAAGCCTGAGCCACAACAGCCAAAGTGATAGCGTCTCTGGCCTTCCTTCCTTTTTTCTACTAAAACCACTCTCTTGCAGTTATCAGGAGGAAAAGCAGGGAGCTACGTCAAGACTAAAGACAACACTGAGCATGATAGCTCCACGAGGATGTGACGACTCATCACTTTTCCTGTTTTAATTAGTAACATCAGCTCGTCAACAGGCCGTCATGTCTTGTGCTTCCTTCCAGGAATTGATTGATGGAGGGAGGGTTGCGTCACACAGACCGCATGGTTTAAGATACAAATGTTTTTTTTTGTACTTTTTGCGTTATACTCTGCATATACTCCACAGAACCCAGAATATGGCAAAACTAAAAGTTCTGACAGGTGCACTAATGGAATGTATTTTTTTTCTGAGGCCTAAATGAAAGATAATCAGACCCCTTGTCTAAAAATGTTGACATTTCCATAAGTCTGCAAAATCTCAAGGGGTTTTACCTTTTTCAAAAGGTTGTTAAGTGGGGATGATCATAAAGTCGCTCTGGACTCACTGCTCCCGGTGCACTGCTGCTGAACACAAATCATGGAAAAATTCAACACAATGTGTGACTCTCTCTAATTGGCCAAGCTTTGCATATTCATGTTGGACTGTGTTTACTCTGGCTCAACTCCTACCTTTCTACTGATGGGTCTACATATGTTGCATATATAGACATCTAAAATATATATATGCAGAGACAAATCTTTTAAACGACAGAAAATTCCTCCGTTTGAGCATTTCACATCTAATTGAAAATAATTAAATGATTCACTGGACAAATGTTGAATTCTTGCACTTTCTCCTACTGAGAAGATTATTGCATTGTGGTAGTTTCATCTTATGAAGTTCAGGAATAACTCAGCTCGATCTGAGAGATTCATTACATTTACATTTATACATTTGGTAGACGATTTTATCCAATTTTGAATTTTTTTCATCCACTTCTATTTTTTTCAGTTCTTGCTTTCCCTGGGATTCAGCGACTGGTCGGGAGATATTTAGTAAATAAAGTCTGCAAATACCTGCAGCCAATGAGTTGGGAGGAGTTACTTAAGATTAGGCGGCCATGGCTTTGTTTCAGTAATGGCTTCTTCTCTGTATATGAGTGAGTGAGCTGGAGATAGTTAATGAATGAGTTTGGTTTGGTTTATATGGACGTGAAATAATGGGATGATTGATAGCACAAGTATCCTGCCCTAACAACTCCTCCCGAAAAATGTTTAGTCAAAACGCCTCTAGTTGGTTCTCCCACTTTTAATAATGATTCTGGAAATTTATTAAAAAAAAATATTTTTTTAAATTCTGGAGTTTTTAACCATTACGTCAACTAGCGATTGACCACGCCCTTTTTTCCTGGGTTTGCAAAACTGAGTCATGAAGGCACTCCAGGGGGTGTTTAAATAAATACTATTTTAATTATCTCTGTGCCATTACCCCTTTGTTAGCTAATTTCTTGCCCCGTGCACTATGACCAATCATAATTTAGGACATCCATTCAAGCAAGAGTTGTTTAAAAAAAATAATGAGTCATTGTTTTGACCAATATTCACATATGTCAGAATTGGTAAAAAGAAGTACCTTATCAATATTAAATGCTGTATTTGTTATAGCGCATCCTGGTGACTATATAACCAACGGTGTATGTTGTAGAAATGTACAGACATGGTTTGTTAAAATAGTTGGTAAATTTGGGACCAATCTGACATTGTATGGCTGTGTAATATCAACTTCCGCTTTATGGTGAAATGTCAACTTGCAATGGCTGCAAACACAGTCTGAAATAGCAGTATAAAAAAGATGAAAATGCAATTTCCGCCATGTGGTGCTATAAATGACAATGTAGTGTGCTGTTTTGATATGTTCAGACACGGACTCCTAACACGCTTGGCAAATTTGAACCCGATTAGACATTGTATGTTATTTTTGCTAAATAACCAACTTCCCTTTCTAACAAAGACTGCGTATCGATTTGGGAAACGCAGTCTCAATTACCGGTACTTATGTTTAAGTATTGGCACCCCTAGACATTTTTAATGCCAATTTTAATTCGCTCATGCTAAACTGTCAGTGCACCGTATCCATTGGGTGGCGCTATGGAGCCAGTTTTGCAACACACACTTTTTGAACCCCAACCTGACATAAAATTTCCTCAGTTAGGCCCTCAACAATGCACCAAACGCCACTAAACAATACTATAGGGTTCTATGCATATTCAGTGCTCTAAAGTTTTAATTCTGCCTTAGTTCTTTAAGTTTTTGAATTATATATTTTTTTTCACTTTATGACCCCTTTAATGGAGAGCTTTAGGGAATTCTAATCAAGTTCTGACTCATATCAAACACTTCCAAAGTTAGACTCTTGATTCTCTAAACCTGTGTATTGGTATGATCAGTAAATCACAGGCCATACTTCCTGGTGCTATTTTGAGAATGTTGTTGCTTGTGCTGTGGTGGAAAAAGTCTGATGATGAGTATAGTTAACACTGAGCAGCTTATTGAGTTTCCCCCAGGAAACCTCCCTCGTGAATCACTAAAAGCTGTGCTGCAGGCAGTCACTGTGGAGACTGCAATTACTAGCTTGTCCCAGCCGGCTGATTTCTAACTGTGGCTCGCAAATTAGAAAAGGGAGGAGGGTGGCAGAAAATTATCTCAGGAAAGTTTTGTTGACACATTGGCACCGTATTAGTGAACGGTACAGAATTTCTACTTTGTGTTAGCCGTCGGGACCGAATCACTGATTTATGGCTCACATTATCATATGTTGACTAAACGTCCCCTGTTGAGCCTTGTTCTGTGTCGAAACGGGTCTGTGAAAATACAGACTAAATTACCCTACATATTTTGTAATATAGGCCAGCACACTTCATCATTGCTGGAATTTTTTTAAAGATAATTGGAGAGAGGGAAGGGGGGTGTGAGCTCGTCAGTGTGGCAGTGGGTTATAAAACTTTCATTGGGGAACTGAATGAGTAGAAGGAAATATTCTCAGCAGTTCTTCCTAGTTTGTAAAGTAATGGATAAATACATAATGGATAATACATGACGAGGTGGTGTGGTCTGTGGTGGTTAGGGGAGCCCTGAACTCTGCGCCATTTCCTGTCACCACAACTGTCTTTTATTTTCAAAATAAAGGCAAAATATAAAAATTAAGAAATTTATTTTTAACTTTACCAGGATTTTTCTCAAAAATCAACAGTTTCATTTTCAAAAGCATTTTGAAATGTCTAGTAACTTTAGTAACAGTCTGTTTGGCTTTTAAAACCTGACAATGAAAAAAAAAACTTGACAAAGGACTGTATTCCAGGCTAATCTTGCTTGATTTTCTGCCCATGGATGGTACCTTCATCACATGGGATCATTATTAAGTGAAGTTATGAAACAAGTTATAAAATCAAGTACTTTTTTCTCATTACAAGAGGAACCACGCTTATAATATTTTGGGATTTGTCATTATAGTTTACTTTTGGTTAGTTTTTACAACATATCTGTTTTTGTTTTTTTCTTTTGCAAGTGCTTGGTTGTGTTTTTTTGTGTTATTGTTGTTTCGATTAGGGAGGGGGGGTGTCAGGTGCAGCATTAAAAAAAGATGATTGTATAACTATATTTTTACAACATTATTATTGTATAATAATGGTGTATTGTGTATCTTTCAAAAATAATTTACCCTGATATTTTCCCAAACAACCTATGTCATATAAGTGCAAAACAATCGAAAAACCCATAAAATATGAGGGTAATATTTAGGTTTATCTCTAACTCATTTATTTCTCTTCAAACACCAGTTGAAGATATCTATAATTACAATTATGACTAGTCGAAATAAAGCTGTGCCTAGTATGTGTAATGTAAAAGAATCTTTATAAATCTATTTACTTTACGTATTTCTAAGACCGAACAGGAAATACATCACAGGAATCAGGAAGTAACAAGCTTAGAAACGACAAAAAAACAACCTCTTTGCCTTTTTGCTCTCTCTTTCGGGATGTTCTTCCTCTTTCTCTGGTTCCCCTCCCCTATTCCTTTCCCCTGCTTCTCTTTTTTTCTATTGTGTCATGTTTAAGCTAAATAAAACCATGTTTTCTGTTAAACCTTCTTAAACCTTGGTTTCAGTCTCTTTGTAGTTGGTTGAGAATTAATATTCTTTTTAAAACTGAAAGATTATGTAAAAAATACTACCTTCCTTGGAAGATACTCAGTATTAGCATCCCAAAGTGAGCTCTGTAAATGTACTTTGAGATTCATGGGATTTTTCCTGTTCTTCTTATGTTGTGACTCAATACACCTGATTTTGTCTCATAGTAGTATTCAAAGAAAGCCATACAGCACGCTTTCTCCTAATTGTAGCATTTTGCTAATTTTCCGCTGTAAGAAGATGAAAATCGGCTTTTAATACCAAGATTCTTCAAAAATCAACATTTGAGGTTCTTTAACCAAGTGTATTTTGAGGATATTGTTGATTTTTGTTCTGCTAGATATGTATAATTGCTTTAAAATGAACCTTTTGGGGAGCTTTGACCACTACACAATGCATCTCTCCAAATCAAATACCATTTTGACCTTATTTTGACGTCCCCATTCTTCAGTTTGCATTAGTTGGTGAGTAAACCAAGCTATTTTTAGCAACGCAGAATATGTTGATACAAATTTTATCTATTTTTAACACCTTTTAATGCTACCGCAACATCATTTTCTCCAGTTTTATGCTGAGACAGAGAACTATTGAACTTTAGATAGGGCCGGAAAGGACTGTTTCTTTTCAATGTGCTCTTACAACACTCTAGAAGGATTGACTTAATCCTTGCAGATTTGTTTTACTCCTCTTTTCACTTTGGCATTTGTGGGAGTTGTAAAAAGGTGACCCTCCCTGGATTTGGGGTCCAACTATTGCGTACCTGCACTCTGAAAGTGTGAAATGTTCCCAACACAAGTTAATCAGGGGTCTTCAAAGCACTCAAAGTCATTTTAAGTCGCCTTGTAAAGGTGTACATCTGGTGCAGATGTAGACATCTCTCTCTCACTCTCTTTCTCTCTTGTTCTTTGGAAGTTTTCCAAGCAGTGAATGTGCTTCCTGGTGTCTGTAGCCTGCAGAGAGAATAAACACTCACAGGTACTAGAACTTGAGCCAAAAGCCATCAGCACCCCAACTGCAAGAGGCCAGGCCTCGGTGATGTGGGTGATCTCTTCAAACACTCTCCAAGAACACGTAAAACACATGGCATACAATCAAAGGATTTTGTGACCAGGTGCAGAGAGGTGTGCAGTATTGCAGCCCAATGCCAAATCACTGATTAAACCCATGGAACATGTCAAAGATCTTGAATGTAATGCAGGAGACAGATTTGCAAATGAAAGTCTTTCGAGGTCAAGCTCACCACACTTTAAATGCTGTCCCCCGCTGAGTCGGATTGCTTTCTGATGATGTATTTCTGAATTTTACTTGGTGGAGAGTATGTTCTTATCTACAGGTTTTTGATGTGTAGCCTTGAATACTTGTTTTCTAATGACAAAACTAAGGATTTTAATCGTTTAGTCCATTTTTGTTCCAAATACTACTACGTTTCCAGAAAGACGTCCTCTATTGCACAAGAAGCTGAGCTATGGCATCAAACAAGCCAATTACATCTGTTTTCAGTCTTGTAAAGTCTACTTTGAGCTAAATCTTTTTTTTAGCCATAGAGCGTTTTTAATAGAAATGATAAAAAATGACCAACATTTTCCATTTCAGCCCCAATATCAATTTGTTAAACTTTGGATTTTGAGAAGAAACAAACATACTTTGAACCAAGTGCCCCACAGCATTCTTGATTGGGTTCATTTTATTCTTGTTTAACTAAAAAAACACTGGCTTCCCGAACATTGAAATCATGAATTTACATTTGCAGGATTGGAAGATTTTGTGCAAAAATGTTTTTTATTTTGTTGATCTAAAGTTACACAGGATAATAAATATCAACATTAACATTTTCATATAGGCATCAAGTACATTTATGAACACAACCTTGAGAGATGGTTCTGAGATGGTTGCCTATCTCTTCATTTTGGTCCTAAAGTATGTCCCAGATCGAATATTTCAGATACACAAGGTGTCAAAATAAATCATATATATAATTTGTCGTTGTTGGCATCCTTCCATCTCGAGAGACGATGGTGTACCTCATTGTGAGTCTACCTGCACCACTGAGAATGGCTGTGCAGTCCAACTCGGGAGTGGCACTTGATACAAACGAAAGCGGATGGCTGTTGTGGCTGCTGTTGCCGCTGCTTCCGCCTGGATCTTCTTTGAAAAGCATTATCGTTCCTCTCAGTGTCTACGAATGCTGTACCCTGCCTGACTGCGAGCCTCCATGCATGTCGGTCGTCGGCTTCACTTTCCCATGTGTTGGAGTTGATGGAACACAGCTTCATGTCCTTCTTGCAGATATCTTCGAACCGCAGTTTCGGACGCCATGTTGTCCTTTGCCCTCATCCAGCTCGCCGTAGAAGGAAGTCGTTGGGAATGCGAGCTGTGTCCATTCTCCTGACAGGGCTGAGCCACCTAAGACGTCTCGCCCTGAGAACTGCATGCAGGCCGCTCATATTGGCGCGCTCAAGTGAAAGGTGTTGAGGTTCCTTTCGTGGCTCGCGTAGGTTGTACTGTACAGTACCTAGTACTTTGGTATTGTATAGTATGTAATGTTTTGGGTTGGTCTGGTCTAGTATTGTATGGTTATATATATATATTGAAGAAGCCTGTCAATATCTGTTTCGAACAACTTCTTTGTCATCTGCATAAATTTTTGTGGGGGATAATTCATTTAAACTCACAGGCTTTATTCTAAACTAAACTATGCCAAGCTAATGATTGTTATCACCAGGTAATGAGAATGCTTTATAGATTCCAAAAGTTAAAACAGTACCTATTATCTTGGGGCAGATATGGAGAATGAGCTTTTTGCTCAAGTACAGTTTTTCTTTACATGGCATGATCTTCGTAGACTCTTTGAAGATTGCAATGCGTCTTTAAAAAGCTGAATGCCAATGTTCACGCTGAGCTTGAATACCTCTGTTGAGATGATCATATGACGGTCAATGTATTAAGAGAGTTTAAGAGAGGATTATCACCCAAATCTGTTGAGTAAGTGCCCTATTTATTCTTACAGAGCAAAGCAAAATTGACTTAGTGTTGAGGAGGAACATTTTCTTCTTTTTTTTCATTTGATTGGTTAGAACTTCCTCGTTCTGAAAAGGAGAGATCTGGTTCAGGGACCTTCAGCTGCATGGTGTGATTAATTCAGATATCAAAAATGCACCAAAGCCTCGCTGAACCCTGACAACATATGTTGGATAATGAGGCTCAGCTGTCCCATGGGCTTCTCTGACATACCCCTCTTAATCTCATGATGGCTCTGAGGATAATGGGGGTATTTCACTGGTGATGCAGACGGGCAGATAGTGGCACTGTCGCAGGCTAATGCTAGCCAGCAGTGTTAGCGCTTGGGGCGGATTCCTTCGCATTTCCCTGCCATCTGTCACCCCAGGCAGAAATCCAACAGTACGACAGGGCGGCCACCTGCGAAGGTAACGGAGCGCATTATGATTTTCTGATGCTCACCACTGCCCTCTAGCTGGAGAATCAATCATTGGTACCAGTGATCCTCAAGCCTTTTTTATTTGACAGATGTTCAAGCTGAGCATTTGCATAGTATTTTATCGAATACAGTTAAAAGGTTTAATATTTATTATTAATTTTACTTGTCAATTGAAAATACCTGCCACTGTGTGAGATCTCAAGCAGTCTTTGGAAACATTCAGAAATTTAAACCAGATTTTTCTGCATTTCTCAATTAATCTGAGCAATTTTCTGTGGTCATGTAATATAATTACTGCCTATCTCCAGCCGTCGAAATTGGCTTACAGTCTTGTTTTGGGCTTTTTTGTGTGATAATATTTTTACTTTTTGTTTATGTCAAAAATTAATTGTCCAATAGAAAGAACTACCTGAAAGGAATCTCGATTGGTTTTGATAAATTTTCACGCAAACTTTGAAATTGGCTTTGTAAAAGTGCCATTTAAACATAAAAACGTTCCCAATGTCACCACGAGTAACATAAACCAACCTCCATTTTTCTATGATTTTCATAAGCTGAGATATGGTTCTTCCCAAATGGGTTGCTAGGATAAACAGCCTGGTTGCTATGGAGAGGTTAGTGGCAATATATAATGTTGCCACTGTCACTATAAGGTATACAAACAAACCCTCATGTCTCTATCATTTACCAAAAATATGATAAAGTTCAAAAAATATGGTTGCTGAGGTAAACAGTTTGGTTGCTAGGGAGCCATCAGTGGTTTAAAACGTTCCCAATGTCTCTGTGAATATCATAAACCAACCCCCATTTTTCTATGACTTGCATAAGCTGAGATATGGTTCTCCCAAATCGGTTACTAGGATAAACAGTCTGGTTGCTTTGGAGGGGTCAGTGATCTAATATTAAATTGCCTTTGTCACAATAAGCTATACAAACCAACCCCCATCATTTACCGAAAATATGTTCAGAAAACATGGTTGCTGTGGTTTACAGTTTGGTTGCTAGGGAACTGTCACCGATTTTATAAAAAATGTAAGTTGTTAGTATAATTAACATAAATAAACCCCAGTTTCCCTTTGATGTTTCATATTGAATATTTCATTCTATTTATTGTCAATGGGCATTATAATTCGCAGGCAAAGATTTAACCCCTTCTAGATCCTGAAGTTCCAATACTTTTCAAAGTCAACTTCATTATGATTATACAGCTTTGTAAGGGCTTGGAACATGCAGCACTCTGGGGCTGCTAGATCATTTACTCTTCATATGGATGGTGTTGATTGACAGGCAAACTTTATCCCCCTTTTCAGTCAGGGTTCACTGCGGATGTCTACTTAATGAGCTGGGCTTCGCAGATTATAATTGGAGGGGGGATATTACTGACCATATGTGTCAGTGCAGATGAGCAAACCTCCCAGACTTGCGGTATCAGAAGGATTGTTTTTAGTTCCTCATTGGCCTTTTTTACTTAAGATTATTCATGTTTGAAAGACCTAAGAGGCCCGACATGTCTCACATGAAGAACCAGAGCACTGTATATCACCTTTCATTGTCCCTTCCAAAGCCATGCTTTTTTTTATAGTCACTTCGTGAAAGTTTACACAACAAACTATTCTACTGTGTTTAGCTTAATAGTGAGGTCCGGCAGAAATTCAGTCAAGAATAATGTATTAAGAGAGATAGGTCGAAGTAGAGATGTGGAGTAGAATAATAAAAAGTCCTCAGAAGCACACTGAGACATATGGAAGTGATCACAGGGCTGTGCTCCCATCTGTGTCCTCAGCCATGGCTCGTTGGCACCCAAAAGGGAGGAATCCATGGAGGAGGATCGACAGGATTGTGATTCCCTAGGGAATGAGCGTTTACCAAGAAGACAGGAAGACGTAGATGGATTAAAATGAGGCAGGGTGATGTGCAGATGTTGCAAAAAAAAAACAAAAAAAAACAAGTGTCTGGTGATTTTGAAGGGTGGTGACCATTTCTTCTCATTTCTCTTAAATCCTATTAAATGTTGCAACGCTGAGACTATTGTCCCAAAAAGTCCTATAGAAGTTATTTCTTATGATGTAAAATTTTAAAGTTGCAACTTTTCTCACAACAAAGTCATTTTAGACATACTGTAAGATCAACACGTATTTGATAATTCTGTGATGTTACAGGTTCTCAACTCACGGTAATATACAAAATTATGGTTCCTGTTGGTAAAGCAGTACTGAGAATGCTTTTATTCCTGTAGGATTAATCAGAGTCGGTTTTTACTGACAGTCTTATGTAATTCCATCCTTTGTTCGTGATAAATTGGAAAAGACACATGTTACTATTACCATCTGTTTTAAATGAAGAACTTTGCTCAAAATATTTTCAGTTATATCAACATTTGCATCATCTAGACCAAAAAATATATCTCCATCAAGCATACAACAATAATATTTGGCGGTTTTGTTGATTTCTGGTGATTTATGGGTAGCTCTTTGTTTTTAGCTAGCAATTAATGACTAATCATTTGTTAATAACCAGATATTGACTTATAAACCATTACAAGCTTAACAATTTCAATGTACCACTATACAAATACACACTTTATGAGAAAACAAAACCAACGTTCTAGAAAAACAGCAACAATGGTACACATAAAACATTTACACTAGTAAAACGAACTAGATGGCTAACGAGAAACATAAACCAACCCCCGTGTCTCTATGATTTTCCTAAGCTGAGATAAAGATATGACAAATCTTGCTTGGTCAACAATCTGGTTTCTATGGAGGAGTCAGTGACATGTTTGTTGTAATCTATTTCCAATTAGATTAATATAAATCAACCGCCTTGTCTCTAAGGTTTTCCTTTTAGAAAATGTTTGATATTGAATATAATGCTGCAAGGTGAGCAGGGCTTGAAATCTGTATGCTAATCCGAAAGCGATGATTGGCTTTCTTAGTGATTTGATCCATCACTAAAGTGTTATCTCTATGGAAGCACTTGACCTAATTACTGTGATTGGCAGGTGCTGCAAAGTGGCAGTTATTTTCGAAAAATGACAGTTAAACCCCGATTACTAAAAATTCAAGGATTTCTCAAGAGTAATAAAACATATGAAAATAATTATTTCACTAATAGAACCAGAAAGCTTCATTGAAACAAAAAACGTTAAATTTGTGAAGCTTTTCCTAAAATTGAAGGATTTACAGCAAGTTGGGAAAAAATGTGAGAAAAAATTATGTTTAAAACGTTTAAACACAATAAAAAGATTTAACAGAAAAATAATGCAGTCCTAAGCTTTATTTAATATCAATCAGTACTTTTATTTTTATTTCTGTTACTTTATTTTATTTTTTTATCAGTTTTTGTCTATGTTGAAATTCCGTTAAATGGTACACTCACATGGCAAATGTGTGCGCTCTTTTAAGTAAAATATTCATTGTTTTTCTACTAAGGTTGTTACAGGTAATGAAAATAAACAGAATAATAGAAAACAATATCAAAACCAATATTGAGCCAATATTTATCTGAAATAATTATAGATTAATTGGTTTTCAGTTTTGTCTGTAAATTCATTGACGTTTCTTTTCTGCATTGATATAAAATAAATCAATCCAGAGTTACTGTATGTTACCAGGGTGACACCATAAAAGCACTTTCTTTCCATCTCTTTTTGTTGCACAGTTGGCTTGTGTCTCGTGTTTTAGCCATCAAGCTAAATACATAAGTACGGAGAAAGCGACAGAGCCCTATATGGGATTTCTTTGCAGACACCAGCATGCACTCCAAAACGTGCTCCAAATTTCAAAGTACATTTACGGAGTGAGCATTGGGAAGCACATACTGAGTATCCAGGCAAGGAGGTATCTTTTAGCAGCTCCAAGGATGTGGCTTCCATACTAACTCCTAACTCTATTTTGATTAGTCACAAATACAATTTCAATTCTTAATTTTATCCCTCAATTATGAAGCTCACACACTTTGCATCTAATTTAGTGTACAAAACCTCCCTCATTCCACAGATTCTCCTCTCAACGAAACCTAATCTAAACGTGTCGAAAGACCTCAATTTAACACCAAGCCTTGACAAGAATGTGTCTACGTGTGCTCCAATCAACTAAACGGCTGTTAAATACCAGGTGTAAATGAAGAAAGGCCACAATTACACAGTTTAAGATAAGTAGTGGATTCCCCAATAATAGCGCTGCTAATGCAGGGAAGTTTTGGGGTAGATATTTTAAAAACACTGGTTCTGGTTTTATTGCATTAAATGTGTCCAAAAACCCTGATGACAAGATTGTTTTACTGAACAAATCCAGTTTCACAGATCATTTGTGGCATGTGATGCATTCATAATGACAGACTTCCAGTTGTCTGGTAAGGCCATTGGAGTAGCACAGCTCTTGACGTGCAGTAAATCACAGCGGTGCGGTCAATAGGGATTTCTCAAACAGAACAGGACTCACTCTATGTAACCTTTCTAGAAAGTGTGTCTGTCTTAGACTGACTCGTGAGATGGCTTGCTAGAATGTTCAAGGCTGGACACCACCAGATTGTTGTAGAATGCCGTGAGCCATCAGAGGTCCACTAAAATGAAGTCATTAAACATTTACCAACTTGCAATAAATTTTTCACTCAAAACAACTTGAAGTGGTCCAGAGAGTAACAGAAGAGGAAAAGAGGTTGAGATGGGGGGCACTCGACAACACTCAGACTCATTCACAAAGCAAAGAGAATGGCCCTTGAACAAAAACAACACTTAATCCCCATTTCACCACATACAGAGCTGTACAAAGTCAACATTCATTACCAGAGCAAACCTGATGGAATCGTATCTATTCTTCAAAACTCTCTATGTTACTACTGAAATGCTTGCACAGGTTTTAAAATACACATTATAAAGTCTTTTAAATTTCTTTAGTCACACAGTAAAGTCAGACTGTAAATAACCCTACTCGTATTGCTTTTATTATTTTATTGTCTATATTATTCCAGAATTTAATTGTATTTCCAGAGTCTCCAGTTTGCTTTCAATCGGTGAGGAAATGTGTATGCTGGCCTCTGTTTTGTCTCTTATCAGCTAATTTCTGATCTGCCAAGATTCAGTTAACACACATACCCAAAAGTGACAATTTTGAGGAGAAAAAATAATATTATACGTATATTAAAATAATATACATAATATTGTAACTTTCTTTCAAAGGAACCATGAACGAACAAATCAAGTGCTAAGGACAACCAAACAAATGCTACCACAAAAACGCTAAATACCCTGAAACGGCAGTCGGGTGCATTTTTAAAATGAGTATTCAGCAATGAGTTTGCAAAAATGCAGGTGTCAAATGCATGTAAACCTGTACATGCTTCAAGATTTGAAAGTAGCACAGTCCACCTAACTTTTTATTTCCTTTACCATTACACTGGATCTTTATAACTCCACCTTCAAAACTCAGGAAAAACTTTTTTTGTTTTGTTTTCGTATCTAAACGAAAAGGGAGATGGGAGCATTTTCAAAATGACTACGTTTTCTGGCGTTTTCAAAAGTAATCGGTTACATCAACACAGTCCTGCATTTACAAAACCGTGCAGAAATTCGGTGTTGTTTCTAGAAAAAAGAATGAATGTATTTCCTTATCTGTGCGTTTATCAATGCTATATTTTAAACAAGCCACTGCAAATGTCTGGAATTACTTGTACTGTAACACTTATATTTTACAACATTTGAGACCCTGAGGTTTACTCAGTTTCGGTCATAGGTAGATCATGCAAAATCAGGTTGCCCCTTACTCAAAGCATCCATGCAGAGAAACGGAATGAGAAATACCTTGAAAAGGAATTTTTTTTTTGTACAATTTCTAATATGGAATTGCACCTTAATAAAGTATTGAAAATCCTTTTAACGGACCTTGGGAAAATGTATTTATTCTAAAACTGTGCTAGTGGACTTAACATTTTTATAAATTTGAAATGTTTTATTTTTATAGTAATGTTTCGAAATACCTGCATGAATATAATGTTCCTCTATAAAACCAAACCTATTAGGTGAAAATGTATTTTGTTGTGTGCATGAAAGTCTCCGTACTTTTAGATGCCCTGTGATCTGTTAGTGATATTAAAGCATCTTTCCACTCTTGGTATTGCAGCACTGTCTACGATCCACTTCTGTTGAGGGTGAATGTGCAAAAGACTGAGAAGTGAATGGTCCCAATTCCCAAGACAAGCGCTCAGGAAGACACTTGTCCCACAGGAACGACCTCAACTGCAGCCATTGGCACTTGACGAGCTGCACAGCCACGTGCTTCTTTTCTTATCATCAGGAACTTGTCAGGTGGGAGATATTTCTGTTTGTTTGTGCAGTTAATGTTTTTGTTTCCACCAATACGAACAATCGGAAGGCTTCCTGTGACAGAGGCAGCGCTGCATCTGGATGTCCTGTATGTAGCTCTACAGTAATAGAGTCATAAATCATCTCCTGCCGAGTGAACGCTAGAGCCTGGGGTGACCAAATGCTCAAACCTAATTTTTTGGACACAAAGTGGGAGAAGAGAAACTCTAATAATTTACAGAGCTGTGCAAAAGTGTTATAAACAAAGGTGCTTTCAGAAATAAATATTAGTATTTAACTATCTTCTGCTTTCAAACAAGCATCAACTCTTACAGCTAAGGTGGGGATTATTGGTGGGGATTATAATCAAGTGTGATCCACCAATTATACCAAACAGGTGCTAATTAACATCAATGGCACATAGGTTGAAACCCAGTCATGAACTGAAATGGCTTAAATGTAAATGAGGAACAGCCAAACAGTAAAAGGGGAGGTTGATAATGATCATTTTTGTTGTCCAAGCAAGATTGGGTTCAGCAACAAGGAACAAGGTAGTTCTGCTGCATCAACTAGGTCTCTCCAGAGAAACATTTCAAAGCAGAACGTGGGTTCTAGATGAGCTGGTGAAGATCTTTTGAAGAAGCACAAAGAGATGGACAAGTATTGTAGTATTACAGATGTAATCGTAATCTGTCAATGGAGTGTATTGCAGCAAATGCAATCAAGCCAATTACCAATGTACTATCCAGAGAAGTCTATCCAGAAGTAGTCTTGATTGAAGAGCTGTAGCCAAATAGCCACACTAACCACAACATTCTGACTTTGGAACAAGTCGCTAAGCGACTTAAATATGAATGAAAACATAGCAACTAGGGTGCAGAAAAATGGCTATAGTTGCTCTAGATTGATGAGTCATCTTCAGAAGAGCTTTGGGACAATAATGATTGTGTGATGTTTGGTGGGAGCCCCTAGTCTTTTTCTGGGCTGCATTTATGCAAGTGTATTTTTTAGATTTGGTCTTGATTGTTGAGTAAATGTGTTCTGCAGCAAGACAATGATCCCAAACATGCAGCCAAAGAAATCCTTGGTCACACCAAATTTTGATTTGATTTAGATTTCCCTTTTGTTTATTTACTACAGTGTGTTCACTTCTACTTCTGAAAGCATTCTTTGTTTAAAACAAAGCGCCAAAAAAGCCAAGTTCAGGATGGAATAACTCAAGAATGCCACTGTAAAATATTGTGTAGTTTTGGATTCTGATTGTAAAACGCTTACTAAAATGATGTAGAGTCATCCATTAGAGAAAATGAGAAATGGAACTTCAGAGTTTACACTTTTAGTGTGTACCAAACACTGAGTGGTTAAATCCAAGTTAAACCTGATGTGAAACAGAAACCATGCAGATTCACTTCGTTTAATGTGGACTGGGAAGCGTAAATATTATAGTTTTTCTAATATTTTAAAATGTAATATAGATATAAGCATATAACAATAGTAATTTATAATTAATACATGACTATTTTTTGTAATACTAACCTTTTTTTGCTTATGAGCAAAATGGGATAATTGTGCCCCAGTTGGTGTAGGGAGCGGCGGCACTACTAGCAGAACCGTACAGGTCAGTTTGAAAGATTGAGAGGATGTCTCCTAATATATTCTTTATTGCCGGGGCGTGAGTTTACGGGGGTTAGGGGGGCACAAAAATATGATCCCTCAATTATTGGTTTTCCTCAATTAGTTGGTTTCCCCGAATTATATAAATAAATAATTTACTTTTCTCAGCAAAACTGTTGTGCATGAAATAATCTGACAATATAGCCCCCGTTCTTTATTAATTCTTGATATTATAACTGCCAATTTGTGACGACTGCACATGGGACCAGGCACAGAAAACATTTTAAATCCGAGAACAAAAGCAGGTAAACTCTTCGTTAAGTAAGCTTTCTTTTTGTGGGATCATCTTAATTAGTAATTTGTCTCACAGAAGTCTTTTTGCATAGCATAAGTACAACTGAATTTCTAATAAAGACTCAAAAGTAGCCAGAATTTTGTGTTAAATAAATGATTAAATAAATATACAAGTAGGAAACTCTGTGACCATGGGTTAATAGTTTTTTTTATTGCATAACAGCAGCGATAAACAGACGAGCGAAAAATGGTGGTGTTCAGTTGCTATTCAAAATAAGTTGAATTATTATACCCTCCACCTCCATTGTCCTGGACACAGTTACGCCATGGCCACCATGGGCAGATCGTGAACATCAATGGGTGAGAATGTCTGTTTGTATATATAAGACGTGTTTTTTTATGTAAAAATTAACTATTGCTTCCATAAATCTTTTCAAATGCTTTCTAAATATTCGGTAAACGCTTCAGAAATGATAGACTTGGATCTGTATTGTATTTTTCTCTTGAAAAAATAAGTATAAAGTAGCAAAATCATGATCAAAATCTCAGTTCCTCGTGGGCACGGAAAAGTTTGCAGAGCACCGCTGTGTTTGTGTTAACTTGCTCCAAAGTCCAGTAAGATTTCATTCAGTCTACCAGCAAAACTCTTGACCCCAAAACACACTGTAGATGCTTGATTTAGAAGAGCAGAGGAAACAATGCATCTCTGCCCCGCAGCTTTGATTTGATTGGCTTCCTGTTTCAGTACATTTAGAAAAATACAGTGAGATTGCGTTGTTTATGAAATCTGTAAGTTATTTGTTTGGCCCGCTGTCATATTCCTGCTGAGAATGCGTTCATGCAAAGAAGAAGCAATTATGTGTCATTTCTGCTTTTTAGCCCATCTCCCATAATCACCATGGTGATATTTTAAATGCGATTAAAAGACTTAAAGAGTATTTCCATCTGGACAAACCTCCTTCATCGCTGTACAACTGGAACTCCCAGGTTTGCTATTCATGGAGTATTTATGTGAAAAGACAACAGAAATAAGCACAGACGACATTCTGCAGACCACTCAACCTCGCTTCCATTGTTCTTTTCACTTTTTGGACGGTAGCATAAGAGCCCTCTCTGCCTGATAGAGTTCTCTGTTTAATCGAAGCAGATGAAAAACTTCCTGTGAAGGAATATACACAATATCTTGGCTCTGCATTGCGGATTCCAGGCATGTAAGTGAGCATCCTCCTGAATTCCAGCGCCTTTGTTTCCAGAGGAGCTGTAATGAGTCTTCTGTTGACTGGACATCCTTGGAAAGTCCTCCAGCGGCTCACCTGCTCTCCATCCAGAAGCTTGGGTTCAGAGGATGCAGACCTGGAAAGAATGCAGGCATTTGTCGAGGAAATGCTTAGGAATGTCAATGCTATCATTCCTTCCATGTTATAGCCAAGAATTCCAGCATTGTTTGAAAGGCTGTGCCGTTAATCATCAATATGAACGTAGTATAATTCACAGAGCCCTTTGTTAAGGGTTTTCCTCCTGTTTTGACGGCAGATCGTTTGCCGCGTCTCCTCCATGATCACCCGGGTGTAACGCTCGTGGGTGGTTTTGGTTTATCTATTAATTGACTGCGGTCAGCTGCCAGTGGGCTGTGAAGGGTAGAGTCACCGGGTGCACTGGCAGCCTGACAAGTGCTCCATCTGACGGAGGCCATATTGAAAGAACGTCCTTGACAGGAGCCCAATGCTGCCAGCAGTGCTTCAGTAGCGGCACCGTGCATAATTGGTGACACGAGGAGCAAAGAGGACACTCGACAGAAGTCCTGGGTTGGAGAGAGAGAACACTGGCAGCTTTCACAGCCTGAAGATGCCTGATCTGCACACGGTTGAGTGAAAAGTGTTTATTGCGCCTGAGTGCAGCGCTTTAATCGGAAGCAGTCGAGAATGACGGGTAAATTAAACGTGATCGTCTAGAGAAATGTATCTCTTGTAACTCGTTTGGATTAAAGAAGGACTCAAATTTCTTTAATGAGGAGTGTTTTACCATTGTTGTATCTACACTCACTGGCCACTTTATTGGGTACACTTTACTAGTACCGGGTTGGCCCTGGGAACATTCTTCAGAGAGTTTGGTTCATTACACCCCCACCAGCCTGAACCGTTGGCAGAATGGATCCCTGCTTTCAAGTACTTGATCCCAAATTCTGACCCTACCATCGGAATGTTGTACCATTGGCGGAATGTGAAATACCCACCCATGACCCATAAACCCCAAATATATTCTTCCTGATCCTGTATTCCCTTCTGGGACAGTTCACTGTCAAATGTAAGGTGTATCTGTATTAAGATCATCATTCTTCTGTGGTGCTTCACTGTTGTTTATATAGCACTTTTTTGCTTTAAAGAACTTCTTAAGTTCTTTTTGGTCCTTCACCGTTTTTTTTCTGGTCCTTCACCGGTTGTTTTCTGGTTCTTTCTTCACTGGTTGTTTTCTGGTTCTTCACTGGTTGTTTTCTGGTTCTTTTTAATGTGCTATATAGAACTTTCTCGCTTTAAAGAACCCTTTAAGCTCTTTCGTTCTTCACCGGTTGTTTTCTGGTTCTTTCCTGGTTTTAAGTTGCTCTATAGCAGCACTTTTTCGCTTTAAAGATCTTCTTAAGCTCTTTTTTGTTCTTCACCATTTGTTTTCTGGTTCTTCACCAGTTGCTTCCTGGTTCTTTTCTGGTTTTAAGGTACTCTATAGCACTTTTTCGCTTTAAAGTTCTTCTTAAGCTCTTTTTGGTTCTTCATCGGGTGTTTTCTGGTTCTTCACCAGTTGCTTCCTGGTTCTTTTCTGGTTTTAAGTTGCTCTATAGCAGCACTTTTTCGCTTTAAAGAACTTCTTAAGCTCTTTTTTGTTCTTCACCATTTGTTTTCTGGTTCTTCACCAGTTGCTTCCTGGTTCTTTTCTGGTTTTAAGTTGCTCTATAGCAGCACTTTTTCGCTTTAAAGATCTTCTTAAGCTCTTTTTTGTTCTTCACCGTTTGTTTTCTGGTTCTTCACCAGTTGCTTCCTGGTTCTTTTCTGGTTTTAAGGTGCTCTATAGCACTTTTTTGCTTTAAAGAACTTCTTAAGCTCTTTTTGGTTCTTCATCGGGTGTTTTCTGGTTCTTCACCGGTTGTTTTCTGGTTCTTTGCCAGTTTTAAGGTTAAGTTTTAAGGAACTTCTTTAGTTCTTTTTGATTCTTGTGGTTTTTATGTTCTGATATAGCACTTTTTAGCTTTAAAGAGGAATTTTAAAAAAGCAAAACTATAACCCTGTGCATTTTTAATGGAGTACACTTCCCTTTTGCATTTAATCTTGCCAAATCTATCAGCTTCTCACCTGCTTGCTTCTTGAGAATGATCTTGCAGCCGTTTTCCATTGAAGTAACAAAGAAACTTTAACAAAACATTAGCTGTTTTAAAGGGAAATCTAAATATACTGTTTATTTCTGCGTATCTCCTACAGTAGCTTGTGTAGATTTGAATGTGATACTGTAGATGAGCTGGCTTTTCTTTCAGTCAATCTCAGTGTTGCCATTCCTCACTCTCCAAGATCCTCATTCTATATTACTACCTCTATTTTTTAGTCAGTGATTGTGAGAAAGAGGCTGAACGCAGCTCCCATGCGAAAGCGATGCTGGATGGATCAGTTGGGTGACTCTTCCAAACTCATCTCTTTGATGAAGTAGGGCATTATCCTTCATGAGTCCAGCTGCAGGATCTTCATGTCATAAACACAGTAGAGTCATTGCTCTTAGATTCAGTACACAGCTCTGGAAAAAAGACTTTATAAAGATGTATTAAGTTTACTTTTTAGCCAAAATAACTCACAATCATGATTGTTCCAGATGTATAGTCACAGTAAACCACCACCATCAGCGTGTCAGCATAGGTTAATGAAAATATTTGCTAATCTAAGCACCAGACATTCTCTCCCAGCCATTCAGACCTTGAACTTTCAGTCGGATCAAGGGAAACTTTTGGGGTCATTTTCCCTCATTTGTTTTGCCTCGTGGTCCTGAAGAAACTTAGACGTGCAGGTTTAAATTCTAATCTCTCTGCCAAATATTCTTGTTTTTTGAAACTGATTTTGTGCACAATTACTATACTATACACTGAATGCCCAACCCTGCTGCTGTGCAAATCTGTAAATGATATGTATTTTAAAACTACAGCATAAACATTACAATTGTTACTAGATGGCTAAAGTTTGCACGCAAACTCTGATGTTAACCAATCCAAACTTTAAATGATGACACAATAAGTAAGTAATTTTCATGAGCTGAGATAAAGATTGACCAATTTGTTTGTTATGGTGAACAATCTGGTTGCTATGGAGAGGTGAATGATATAATATAAAGTTCCTTGTGTCATTATGAGTAAAATAAAATAACCCCAATGCCTCTGATTTTCCTAAGCTGAGATAGTGTTCAAAAAATTTGGTTGCTAGGACAAACATATTGGTTGTTAGGGAGCAATTTTTTCTAGAAAGTTTTTTTCTATGATTAACATAAACAAACAAAATTTGCATTTCATGAGGGAAATGTGACGGTGCTGGTGGCTGGTGCTGCTGATGTATACGATTCTATTGCCCCCCTCAAAGAAGAGATTGGGCAGGTGGAATTTAACTGGTAAACCTGTGCTCTGAGCTAATACGTTTTACTTTTTGTGCTAATTGAAGAGTCCACTATACCTATCGCCATAGCTATGTTTAAGACTGTATTTTCAGTTCAAATTGACTTCTTCAGAAGCTTCTTTTAAAGTCACAAGATGTAAAAATAAGTTTATCATCAATATTATTAAAATTTTCCAATTTACCTTCAATTACCTTAAACTTTTCCTTAAATTACATTAAACAAAAGTTAAGTCTGTGTTGTTTGTCAGCATCTGTCTGCACAGAATCAAACCCCAGCCAAGCGTGTTGACTGAGCATTTGTTTCGTCAGTATACATTGACAGAAATGAGTCAAGGCCTGTGTTTGTTTAAGTGCAGGTCAATGGTCTTGCAGGACACACTTCAGTCATGGTCATAAAAGAAGCACTTTGATTATTTGTCATGCTATTTAATTAATTTATAGTAAAGTGATTTAGTTTGTGATGCCAAAGCTACATTTACACCATCACTTTTTAAAAATAAAGCAATATTACTAGAATTTCTCACTGATTACAATTATTTATACAAGTTGTATTTTACTAATGTGTTAATTGTGCATAAGCCCCTTAGCATACAGTGAGGGAAATAAGTATTTGAACACCCTGCTATTTTGCAAGTTCTACCACTGAAATCTGGTCTGAAATTTTCAGCGTAGGTGAAATCAATTTTAGTTAATAAACTAGCACCAGAGTGTGGACCTGACATAACCCATCATGGCTCCTACAGTGAGATTGATCAATAATTATCAGTATTTCTTTCTATGATCTGGCAGCCATTTCTTCCAGTGCAGGCCGCAAAGGAGGTGCTGAAAGGTAAGATGTACAATGAGGAAGCTCTCAGATATGGCCTCTGCTCCCTCACTGGGTGTCTCTACTCCCAGGACAGAGCTTTACTCCCGTTCACTCACACGCTACCGGCCATTCAGAACCCCCTATGACTTATGGCACTCAGCTTTGTTTGGCTTTGCTTTTCTCTTGTTTTTCTTGTATTTTAGTGACTCAGGGTTGAGATAATGAATGAACCAGCAGAACGCGGAGGTCAGGCTTCGCTGGGACGCTTGACCGTTCATCTGCTTTGAACATTTGTCCAGTGGTTTGAGATTTATGTTGAGCTGCTCCCATTGCAATAACTGCATGGCCCTGAGGATGAAAGAGCAGGTACTGAGTTGCTGGACGGTCATCACTCACTCACTCTTTTATCATTTTAAATGCTGTCAAAAAGGCATCAAGTCCTTCTAATGGGTTCAATCCATCCTTTTGAGGATTATTTAAAAATCTGGCCAATAATTCATGAATTTATATTATGCGTTTAATCCAGACTTTCTTACACTTTCTTTTGGTTTTAAACATAATGTGGCTGTTATTTACATTTAAATACTTAAGTAATGAAACGCTTTACTTATTAATATTAATAAAAAAGTAAAGCTGTAAATAGCGATCAAAGGGCTCTCGCTCCTCCAGGACCATCATCACTCGGTGACGAGTTTGTTGCCCCATGCACTACGACCAATCTCTGTTTAGGAGATGTATTCCAACAAGATCTGTCAAAATTACGGGACAAAACAGGCAAAGAAAATAATGAAAACTCATCATAAAGTGCCTTTACCCCCTGGTGGCGCTGTGAATATTTTTTTCTGTAATGTAGTGGTCCGAGATTCTTATCAAATGTTAAAATTTATAAAAAGAAGTATCTTGCCAATTTTAAATGTATTTCCTGCTATTTTCATATATTTCAATACATAATTTGAACCTGATTGGCTGAACTTAAAAAATAAAGTTCAAAACAGCTTCGCAATTCTACATACCTTAAGATAAGTTTTGAGGTGAACAGAGACAATCTCTAGAAGGACTTCGTTAAAGTGTAAGAAGATGCAAAACTACCATTTTTAGAGTTTGAAATAGAGGTTAAAAAACAGCCGAAAATGGTATTTTCCATGTTTCCACTAGGTAGCGCTATAACGAACACTGTAGGTTGCAATTTAGATTCATTCAGACATGGACTCTTAACACCCTTGGCAAGTTTGAACCTGATCGAACATTGCACGGCTGAGTTATTAACAACTTTCGACTTTCGAAGCCTGCAGTGCGTCCATAGTTTAACGAAGTCATTTTTAACGTCCCGTGTGCCTCATTATAAGACTGATGGAGTGTAGAGATGAACAGATAAAATCTCTTGGAGAGGTTTGTTAAATTATAAGAAAAATCTAAACTTCCATTTTTATTTTATTTTTTATTTTTTTTTGCAAAATAATTGATTTCCTGTCGGCTTTAGAATCTGTTCAATTAGCTTTTTGTAGGTCTTGGTCCCTTACAAAAGTGTTCCAAATTTCAAACGTACTCTATACCTGCAATAGCAGTATTAAACCGCAGAAAATTTAGTATTTCATTTTGCCACTAGGTGGTGCTATAACTGACTGGTTGCTATTTTGATTTGTGTTAATAAATAACTTCCATTTTAATTTCCTATTTATGGCAAAAAAAAACTGATGGAGTTTGGAGATGAACAGATAAAATCTGTAGGAGGAGCAAAATTGGCCATTTTTCGAGGGTTTTGTGAAATAGCTGACTTCCTGTCATTTTTTTTAAACGCAAGCCATGTTGCTTATGTTGATGTCTTGGTATCCTACACAAGTGCCGAATTTCATTCGCATATGACTAACTGTTAGCACACCGAAAGCTGAAATATGCTAGGGGGCGCTATATATCCATTTTTTGTACTCCAATCAGTTGTAAATTTTCACCAGTTCTGATGGGTTTGCGAAATTGAGTCACGTTTTCAGAATGGGCACTGAGACCATTTGGGTTGGGGCTTGAGTCGTCCAGCTGGAGCACTTATAATGCATTTTATTAGCAGGCGCCTTTCAAGCCAATGAAGGACACGTTAGGTGGACACACCTTGTCACTTGACGAATGATAACATACGTCATTTGTTTTTGCAGAGTATCTATGATTTAACGAGCACTTCGTTCATGAAGCGTAATCCTGCTTCCACTAATAAAGAACGAATTCTTGCTAATAGCTTCATGCAAATGAATTATGTCCTGATGTTTTTCTCAGTAAAGGTTTGGGATGAATTGATCTTCAATGGAAGAGTAGAAACTTCACAAAATATATTGCACCAAGGAATAACAATGCATTTTTATTGCATTTCTTTTGCAAATGTTCTGAAAGTGGCCCATGCTTGAGCTTCAGTTATCTCTAATCAGGATGTTTCTACCCCATAAAAAACAAGGTTCTAGCAACGGCTCATTTACACCACAGTTTACTTTATCCCAGCAAGTTCTGAGTGTGTTGAGGATTCAAAACCAAAAAAGTAAACACTCCAAGGGTATTTTGTTTTGTTTTTTTACACTGAAATCAACATTACACATCTGTGTTTGTATATTGTAGTGTTGAATTGAAGGCTAGAGGATAGGAGGCCACTTTTAATATCGTTAAATGCTAAACTAGCAAGTGAAAACTGATCGGCGGATTCTACAGGTGCCAGGCACATAATGCTCTAAAAATAGAGTCTAGTTCATGCCCATATATCTGCTGCCCTACCCTGTCTGTCTTATGCCAGTCCTTTCTGTCCTACTGTTACTTTCTCTTCCCCAACGAAAACAAATAAATGGGTCTCTGTCTGTTTGAATTAGCTTCACAGGCCTCAATTTCCCAACAAAACTGGCGTCCCAGCCAATATATATGATCTAATACAGGACTGTTTGTCATCTGCGAATGAATTTCCGTAAACGCATTTAGGGTACCAATACTGAAATATAAATAATATGCATCGAAGGAAGTCAGCTATTTTGCAAATACCTTTAGAAATGGGCACATTTGCCATAATTTTTGGTTCATGTCCAAACACCATCAGCTTATTAGTCTTTTTGACTTTCTTAAACTATATGCAGTTGGCAACCATTGAAACTGACATTTTTGCCAGAAACAGGAAGTTGTTAATAACTCAGCCATGCAATCTCTGATTTGGTTAAATCTTGCCATGCGTGTTAAGAGTCTATGTTTGAACGAATATAAATAGCAGCCTACAGTGTCGGTTACAGCGCCACCTATTGGCAACATGAACTATACAATTTTCTGCTGTTTTATTCTGCTATTTCAAACTGTGTTTAAAGGACACATTCAAAATTTGGAACATGTATGTAAGGGACCAATATTTACTAGAAAGTCAATTGGAGCGATAGGAAGAAAACCGACAGGAAGTCAGTTATTTTTAATTTCCATGTAAAATGATGTAAAATTCCATGCCTTACAGACTTAAAAGTTTTTATGCCGACCATAAAGTGTAAGATGAGGATCAAACTTTCTTTTTGTGTTAAGGCTTGATGCCTGAACAGATCTATATAATAATCTATGGTTCTGATGTATAACCCAGTTATAGCGCCACATAGTGACCACAAGGAGTATCCCATTCTCTGTTATTGTATAATGCTATTTTAGTGATTGAAGTACGTATTTGAATATTTATAGAAGAAACAATGACCGACAAAGATGTCTATTGGAGCAAAATTCCAAACCTGACACGGTTTCAGTGTCTTTGCAAAAACCTCGTAAAAATGAACGTCATACTTCAACAAACTCCTCGTGGAGATTGTATATGTTCGCCTCCAAACTCTGGGAGTATTTTGTATCTTATAGAAAATGTTGATTCCGAAAAGGTTGTAGTGTAACTTATTTACACTGAGCGCCGTATGTACAAACCATCAATCTAATAAAAACAAATCAGTATCATGAAATTGCAATGACCTCAATGTCTCGAAAACATCTGGCAATGCAAAGTTAACAGCTACACAAATGCTAATCAGGCAGGGTCTTGGCCAGTCACTGACCAGTCCGCCAAGTTCTGTCCTTCTCTCCAGTCTGTGGCCTGCTGGGTCAGGTTCCCGTGGAGGAATTCAGACGAGGAAAAAATCACTTTATCTTTCAGCTCTGGGTCTTTTTGTCAGCATATGCCTTCTGTTATAAGAAGTCTCAGGCCATTATTCACAGAGCTTAATAAGGTCAGGTTAGGCTGCAAGTAAATCCCTTTTCAAGCTAATTATTGTTCTCTGAATACATGGATCAGACTCTGGACCGGAGACTATTTATAAGAATTATTTCCACGAGAGAAATAAATCATGCTGAAAACTACCTCATATGGTGTGTGGTGCCTCTGCAGTTAATTGCATATCAAAGAGACACCTTCACCTTATTGTTGGTCATGCTAGCATGATTTGCAATCACTTATCCAAGATTAGGCTTTAGGGAATGAAGGGGGAATTTAATAAAAGCCTGCTTTAATCAGTATCTCCATACGGTAAAGACCTTTTGGTCTGATTAGGGTCAGCATTGCAGAATTCCCCTACTTAAAGTCAAGCAACATCCTCTGTGTTTGCAACTGGTAAATAGCCAAAAGCAAATTCATTATGGCATCATTTAACCAACGGAAATGCAAACAAACATAAGTGAACCAAGCTACAGGATGCCAGACAGAAGGGAAGCTTGTTCGAACCGTTAGGAAGTGAGGACTGTATCAGTTGGAGCTCCCTTCCTGTTTACTAACTGGCTAGTTTAGCAGCTTTCTGTCAGTCCCTCGAGAAGATGCCTTCCTGTGATGCACAGTCACTCACCTGGCTTCATCATGGTTGCTATTGAAAGGCTTGGAATATCCACTTCAGGAAGCCTAGGAAATCTTCTGTGGATCCATTGTTTAGCAAATACCTCAAATAGTGGACATATGTGCAGTGCTTGGTTTTCTCTAAACAATCAGAGGCTTTATTTGTCATATAGTGTGCTGTGCAAACGTTGTGGAAAAATGGTAAGCTTTTAAAAATGTAAGGGTTGATCAATGAACAAAATTCACAGAGAAATCTAACTCAAATCATCATTTGGTGTTAAAACCACCCTTTGCCTTCACAGCAGCAGCATTTCTTCTAGCTACACTTAGTTTTTGAAGGAACTCTGCAGGAAGGTTGATCCAAACATCTTGGAGAACTAACCACAGATCTTCTGTTGATGTAGCTTTCACATCCTTCTGTCTCTTCGTGTAAATTGACATATGTTTGTTATCATGCTGCACCAAATATTTGAGGCCAATCGTATTCCTCCTTCATTGTTATGCATTGTATTTCTCACTGGGGACACCATTAATAGCTCCACTTTTGGAAATACAGCCCCAAATATTCAAGAGACCTGACATTTTTCTGCAGCCCAGTCAGTATATCTTTGTGCATAGTTGACCTGACATTATTTCCACTTCCACTTATGTTTTTTGACTGAAACTCTTTCAAAAAGACCACTTCTGCCCAGACTTCTCAAACCAGTAGATTGGTAGAGCTGTGATCTGAGTTTGGGATTTGGAAACTATGTATTTAGTCAATTAAAAATCTGCAAACAAATGAGCAAGTTTTGTAATTGTGTGGAAGAAGTAAACAGCAAAAATAAAAATCGAAGCAAAGCTGAAAAAGCTTTTTTAATAAGACTTTTGGTTTGTAGACTATTTAGCAAAATGTGACTTAAATTTTCTTGAGAAGGAAAAAAAATCATTTATTTTCATGAATTAAGAAACAAGCTTTTGATTTTGCCACAAAACCTAAAACTAGAATCTCAAAACAAGAAACTATTTTTATATTATATTACGAACATTGGATTTTAAGAAATCAATATTATTTTCTGATAAAAACACCCCTCTTAGAATGAGAAAAATGCTTGAATGTAGTTTTAAATACCGGTAGTTAAAATCTTTCATCAAGCAAAAATTCTGAGAATGGGGTTTGACTTGGTAATAATTATTGAAACAATTTTTTAAATTGTTATTTATTTCTGGTTTGAATGTCAATAATTAAAAGTTTGTTTCAAATCAGTTTTTCATGAAATGCGTTCATTCAATGCATTTGAACAGAGAAATCAGTCATATTTTAAGCAGATTTAGCAGACTACTTTTTAGCACAAATGTTCCTGTTTTAATTCTCTTTTTCCTAAAAAAATATTTTATTTATACAAAATCTGTTTAATTTTAAGCTATAATATGTCAATTTAAAGCTACACAATGTTTATTGCTACTAGCGCAAACATTCTTAAGCTAGTGCTGTCCTATAATTTAACCCTAAACAATTTTCAACCCAGAATTCCTTGCTTCAAGACCGCAAACTCTACTTTAAGCACTAAAAGTAAGTGCTGTCATTCTTGAACGAATGCGGTTTTCCCTAAAATATTAGCCAATATTTCTCATTTTAAGACTAAATCATATCGTCACTGACATATATACTTGTTTTAATGCAAGTTACCTGGAGCACTTGTGACCAATGTTCTCGTTTCAATGCAGTTTTATTTTCTAAATAGCTTGAAAACACTTTATTTTAGAGTTTTTGTCTATTTTTAAGATACAACAGCATTTATTGCCAGCTAGACATTTGTCCAACGTTAGGAAGTCTGTTTTTGCTCGATCCAGGAATAATTGATCTACAATTAAATTCCAACAGAGAGTTTTTTGCGGTCTACAAAAATAACAACCGAGTCCTGGATTTTTTTTTCTTCTGATTCTCACAAAGGAAGTTTATCTTCATTTAAAGTAAGCAGTTCAGCCTGTTTTGAATGAATGCTGTGTCAAGGAGTTAATCGCATTTAGAAGTGCCAGAGGTTTTTATTATATATTACATATATAACTCGAAGTCCTGGAATGAAGGTTTAGTTTAGCGATGCTGCATGAATGTCGTCATGAGTTGTAATGAATGTGAAGCATTGTGTTGTTCGGGCTGCCGAACTGAACGTCCGCTCTTTGTCTGCTGTATACAGTCACGATGTCCCTCAGATCACTTTTTTCTTGGCATCTTATCAGCTCTGACCTTTGACTCTCAAGCTCTCAGACTTGGATGTGGTTTGGGCAAGGTCACTCAGGTCTCCAGCCCATAATATATCTGTTAGATGTGATGGTGAGCATCTTCAAATCGACTCAGTCTGAATTGTTGTGGAGAAAGTGACTCAGCGCTTAGGACTTCTTTTGAACCAGATAGCACTATCGATTAAATCAGATTTGGGAGGGTCTTCCCAAAGACCCCAGGACTGATGTTTAAAGACTGTCTCTTACCAGGGCTTAAGCTATGTCTACCATCAAATTACATTTACCAATGAAACACAAGTGTTTGAATTGATTTTGAAGATTCATTAATAACAATAATTTTAAGAACTAAGCTCCGCCCCCATTCGTTATTAAATTGACAACAAGAGAACTGCTCAATGGTTTTCTGTGGTAAAAAGCACATTCTTGAACGACTACTTTTGCCACAAATGGGAATTTATTTGGTTTCTAAATCAGTAAGGACAGTTGAAATGTTGAGATGGATGGTTGTTTCAACTACGCACAGCTACACGTGAAATCATACGACAAAGTCAATGCGTTTTTAAGAATTGATGCTGGTTGGAAGCAAAACGAAGCAGCGAGCATTGACTTGATTTGCATTTTCCTTTAGTTCGCTAACTCTACGTTTCTTAAATTGACAAAGAATAGACAACCATTTAAATTTCTGGAAGCTTTATATTTCTATACTTACACATAAGCTTGTGTACAGTATTGTTTATACAGGATAGCAATAAGTGATGTGCGGTGAGGTTCATGGCTGGTTAGGATTTACAAAAATTTGAACCCAACATTGTAACTTATAAATAACAAATACATGAAGTCTTGGTAATGTATAAAAATGTAAAAGCTACTTCAATTTTTAATTGTTTATGGCATCCTATGGATAGCTATGTTGTCTTATTTTTTACATGCACAATTTAATTCGTTTTATATATATATTTATAAAAAATATATAGAAAAATTCTGTCGCTGCTGGTTTCTTTAGGTTTGCACGTGGATTTAGAATTTGAACAATGGTAAATGTAAAATGCAGTGATTTGGGAAAACATCTAAAATCATTTAAAATCTAAATTTAAATGAAAAATAATTATAAAGTGTACATGAGTGATTAACCCTTAGAAGTCCAGGGCCTTTTTGAGCATTTTTTCTACTTAACAATTTGCTCTGATAAATTATCTTCATTTTGCACCAGCTACAACATTTTTTTACTGTTTTATTAAATTACATTCCACATGAATTCCATTAAAAACCTGAAATTGTTCAAATAGGACAATTCTGAGTTTTACATTTTGTCATTTTACTGCAAAAATAAATTTTTTAAATTTTAAAATAAATTTTATAAAATAGAATTTTATAATAAAAATCAAAGTGTAAAGGCAAAATAAAAATGTAAAAATCCCTTAAAAAGCAAAGACAATGTCAAAACAATGTAAAAAAAAAACCTTAAACACCATTCCTAGCACTTTTTGTGCCGTTGTGGTGGGGTTCTGTTTTGATAAACACAAGCCATATCACAGGTGTTGTACTTCCAAAGGGTTTCTCTTATTTTCACCACTGGGTGGCACCGGATTTGGGTCTGCAAAACTAAACAGAAAAACGATCACACATTTCACAAATTTTCTCACAGTTAAATTTAAAATATGTTGTAAATTATTTGTCATAACTCTTTTTTTATTTAAAACCAATTTTAAATTATTTAAAATGTTCCTTTAATGCCAGGTGAGGCCTCACCTGCTTCCCCTTGCCCCCAGGTCACTGCAGGATAGATTATGGTGCCCTGACTTTAATGCACAGCAGGTTCCAGCCATTAAGAGTCTTGTAAATAGACGCTCTGTTTGACCTTGCTCCTCTTGCGGTTAAAGGACTTAATAAATGCTCTTGCGAGTGTTTATCTTTGCACGTCTTAACAATGTAATGTAACCTCTTTGTAGACCAATATTCAGTGGTCCAGCTCATGTCCAGCACATCACTTAGCTCATTTTTTCACCAGCAGATCCATAGTTTTACAACCTTCTTTCATTGCGTTGTAAGTGTGTTTACTGCGAAGCAAAACAACTAGGGCCGCGTTCACACGCCGTTTGCTACGTTCGAAAGCACATCCTTGAGATTGCACGCTGCTGATGTGAGCGATGTCTGCGGGAAACAGATGTCTGATGGATCTCGTTTCAGACTAAATATATGGCCGCGATGAAGAGCGGAGAAATATTTCTGTTAATCAAATCAACAATTCTGTTCAGCTTACAAAAAAAGGGAAACTCCTGAATCTCAGTGGAACAAAGCTTGTGTGCTTCTCTTTGTGTTCCGGACACACTTGTTTTCATCTTTCTTTTCGTCCAGCAAGGGCATGCGAGGTCACCCTGCCAGTCTGGAAGCTTCTTCTTTGTCGTGGTGCTTTATGGTATCAGAGAGAGCAACTCTTGACCCATAAATATTTAAGCGCAGACTTTTATGGAAAGTTCACTTTCACCTCTCGCTCTGCAAAGACCCTCGGCTGGACATTGTTTTCAGCACCTCTCGGTCTCACCCCCTTCTCTCTCACACACGCTATTATAAATATTTATAAGGAAGTGAGGGGAGAGAAGTTTTACTGGGGTATCTGTGATTTATTGTGACTGACCAATCACACGATGAGAATAAATTGCACTTTAACTACAAAGTAAAACCCCACTTTCTGCACAGATGGTAAAACCCTCTAACTTTACTTTAGTTTATTGTTTTCTTTCTGAATCATTATAACGAATGCTTTGATTATTTATTTCTTTATATCTTTAATATTTAAAAAAATAAAAATGAAAATATTTAGCGTATGTTTACCTTATAATTTGTCCCTTTCACCAGATTCCTTTTTTCACTTATCAAAATGTATTGTACTTTTTTTATCATTCATTGGACAAGTAACTATAAGCAATAGGTTGAGAAGTAATGATCATGGCTGTCCTTTAAAGAACAAAAAAAAACTAAGAATTTCCAAGGGTTGGGGGCCTTTTACCAAGAAGAGTGGGCTGTAGAGTGGGGAAAAGTGAATGTAACTATGAGTGGTATGAGAAAAAAATTCTGTTCGTTTTCTGAAAAATTCTGAAAGAATTTTCTTCCTTCTATGATTTATTTTTCACTCTCTGGTTTACTGCTTAAATTTAATTATTGAACAACTTTTTCTTTATAATTTTCTTTTTGAAATTAATCATTTTTTACAAGTTTCTTTTTAATTTTATTATTAAACTGTTTTATGTTCTTCATTTTATGATTAATTCCACTCTCTCGTTTGCTGCTTAAATTTAATTATTGAACAATTTTTTTAACAATTTTTTTTTCTTCCTTCTATGATTTTCCGAATCTGGAAAACTGCTTAAAATATTTATTGAACAATGTTTTTTTTTATTATTATTATTATTATTATTATTGAAAAAATTTTTTTTTAAATTTTCTTTCTTCTATGATTTGTTCCACTTTTGAGTTTACTGCTTAAAAGTAATTATTTTTCTTTTTATAGAATGTTCTACAATTTTCATATATTGTTATTGTTTAAATATCGAATATCTTTTTCAACCTTTTTTTTAGATTTTAAACCCTGAAATACCAGGATTTTTTCCTGAAAACTATGGCATCAAATTATAGATTTCATTGTCGAAGATCCTTGTTACAGAGCAGACCCGGCCTGCCATCACCTTTGAAGCCTTTAAGCAGGTGTTAATCTAAGAAACACTCACTGCCTTAATGTTTCTATTATTTAATCAGTTCATTACAGCCATGTGACACGATTCATCCATATCCCGACGCCAGAAAAGTGTCCTTAATTATTAGTTTAAATATGCAACTATTTAAATTACGCTTAATTAATATTCCAAGTTTAGCCTCGCCTTAAAAGAGTGGAGGCCATACGAGAGAAAACCCTACGAGAGGATGGACTGAGTGAAAGAGGTTAGACTCTGTATGAGATCAATGCAAAAGAAAGGTTCTTTTCATTATATTTGATGGTGAAGAGACTAGGGGCAAGCAATAAAAGCTATTTTTCAGTGTTTTATCAATATTTAAAATGTTATTTTTTCAATAAGAACAGTATTTGTTGCAATTTTAGGGAAAAATAACCTTTTTAATGCTTCATATGAAGTCCCAGGGGCAGAAATGGCACTCATTCGGTTAGAAGGCTCTTATGCTTTCTCTTGTTCCTAGACGCTGCGCTCAGAACTAGCACTTCCTCAAACCTTCATTAATTCTCAGAAGCAGACGCACAGTGGGGTCTCTTCCTCTGCTGCTTGCTGCGTGGGGCTTCTTTGAGGAAGAGTGTGTATTAGTACAGCTCTGCTCCTGCACCCCAGAGACCACCCGCTGACTATGTAAATCTCCTCCACCTCTGTGTGTTTGTGTGAGAGCCGGGGCGAGAGGGAAGTTGAGCATCTATCTGTGGCGACCCAGTCTGACCCTGTGTGATCCCGCTGTTTCTTCAGGTCTGATTACACTGATCGAGAACAGCTCCAGGATCGATCAACGTCTGACAGCTCCTCCTGAAACCTTCAAAGTCTGAGCAAACCCCTTTTTATCCAAGTTTGAGGTTTTTTGTGATGTCTCGTTTCACCAGAGATGTTGATTTAACAATATGTGAACACGAAAAAGTGCTGGATCTTTTGATGGAGAAACAGAGTACATTCTCCACGTGTTGCTCTCCAGATCTGGTAGGGGTGTAACGGTTCACGGTATGTATTGAACCGTTTCGGTACGGCCTGTTCGGTTCGGGACACTTGCGTACCGTTTCGGTATTCGGTATTTTTATTAAATAATAGAAATCGAATATTAGCGCGATATTAAGCGCAGCGGAACAAAGTTCCTAGGCGAGTTTCCGCACGGAAGCTATTGAGTGACGAGCACGAGCGCGAGTAGGAAAATGGAATCATACTAAAAGCGAAAGGAAAGCCAGAGCTTGAAGACCCTCTCACCACACTACGGTCTCCTGTTTGAGAACACTTTGGCTTCTCTGTTAAAATACGTAACGGGGATAGACGAGTGGATAAATTTAAAGTTGTATGCCGACATTGTTCCACGGAGATAGTTTCCACACGGACGCTATTGAGTGACGAGCGCGAGAAGGAAAATTACATGGCAAAAGCGAAAGGGAGGCCAGAGCTTGAAGACCCGCTCACCTCACTACGGTCTCGTGTTTGAGAACACTCTGGCTTCTCTGTTAAAATACATAACGGGGATAGACGAGTGGATAAATGTAAAGTTGTATGGCGACATTGTTCCACGGAGATCGGGCAGGCAACACATCTAACATTTTCTACTGCTGGAGATATTATAACCAGATATATGCTCTCTTCAGAAAATGTGGATAGGTAATCTATCCTAACTAGTTGCAGTATTTCATTTTTTATTTAAAAAAAATGTGTTTTTCTTAATAAAGAGTGCAATTTATTTAAAATATCACCCAAATGTGTCACTTTTATTTATTTTATGCAAGAATTCTACTGTGTATTGGCAGCTTTTCAAAATAAAGAATATGTAAGTTCTTATTGTTTTGTACCAAACCGAATGAACCGAACCAAACTCTCCAAGACACTGTACCGAACCGAATACGATTTTAGCGTACCGTTACACCCCTAAGATCTGGCAATAATTGCTATGAAATTTAGTGAAGAGTGTCCACACACAGTTTATGCACCCCTGCAAACGTTCATGATTTTCCTTCATAAAGCAGTGGTTGTCTGTATAAGAACTGTCACGTATAGCATATAGGAGACAAGCACTGTGATAATTGGGAAGTGAAATAAAGTTAATATGATTTATGGAAAACCAAATTATGCATGCACATAAATTTAGGCACCACAAAAAAAATAACTCAATATTTTTGCAGAAATAACAGCCTCTAAACACTTTCTATAGCCTCCACTTAGAGTCTGGATTGAGGCATAATTGGACCAATAATTGGTTCAATCAGGTTTGATAGTTTCTGTGCATGAACAACAGATAAATATCACTTTTAAATATCTAAATGATATTTGAGATGGTCATTCCAGAACGATGTTCTTGTTCCTCTACATCAGGGGTGCTCACACTTTCTCAGCTTGCGAGCTACGTTTAAAATGAACAAGTCAAAGTGATCTACCCGCTACAAAAATATAAAATATCAATCAACTATTATTTTCAACTTTATTGAGAAATGAAAAAACACACATAACAATTAACTATTTACATTTTTTGTCATAACATGAGCTTAATTTAATGACTTGCACTGATCTGAATCAGCCAGGGATGCATAGTCCGGACAGTAGCTGCTGACAGTCAGCCTCAAACACACTTCCAAATGTTCATCAGTCATTGTGGAACGCTGTTTGGACTTAATGATTCTCCTGCAGGAAAAGACTGACTCGCATAAATAAGTGGAGCCGAATAATGCAGTCAAGGAGATAGCACATTTCCTCACGTTGGGGTACTTTTCCTCCGTGAACTGTCCATGAACTCTTGACTTCAGCTCAATGTCGGTTTGTAGAGTCAAAATCTCATCTTCCACTCCAGAAGAGTTCAGGTGAAACAGTGCTGCAATGTTTGATGCGAGTGAATCAACCTCAACATCTTCCTGAAAACGATAGCACATGAATGTAGCGACTGGCTAGGTACATATGCAGCGTCGTTGTTTACGCATGAGCGGTGACGAAAGGTCAAATGTTGTCATCTAACTGGTTGCCCTGTACATCGATCAAGTGGCGGGATGGATGATCGGCTGATATTATTTCAATTTCACGCCGCGTTGTCTTATTGAAAGATCCAGCCCTGGCTCATCTTCCGTTTTCTCACGGATTCTCCTGGGCATTGTTCTCTGAATGGAAACTGTGAGACCCTTAAATATAACAAGATTCCCAGTCGCTGAACTGGCCACACAGCCCCACATTATTGAAGGGCAGTGCTTCTCAATTATTTTCTCTTAAGCAAAAAGAAAACAAGGTTGTAGGTCTTCGGATTTTGTGGTCTGTGGGTTGTCCGTGACCATTCTCACCATCTTGTGCATCTGCTTGTCTCAGATTTTTCTTGTTCGGCCTCTTAAGACCTTAACGAGAACTGAACCTCTGGTCTTCCAATTCCGCACAATGTTCCTCACAGTTGAAACAGATAGCTTAAGTCTCTGAGACAGCTCCCCTAAACTCAGATGTTCAACAATCATTGTTTTCAGCTCTCCTGGGAGTTGTTTTGACGCTCCCATGTTGCCACTCTTTAGAGAAGATGCAAAGAGCAGAAACGCTTACAATTTGAATACTTTAAATTAGGGGTGTAACGGTTCACGGGGATGTATTGAACCGTTTCGGTGCGGCCTGTTCGGTTCGGTACAATAGCGTACCGTTTCGGTATATTTATTTTAATTAAATAATATAAATGTATTAGCAGCTTGATATTAAGCGCAACGGAACATTGTTCCTAGGCGAGTTTCCGCACGGACGCTATTGAGTGATGCACAGTAGAGCTGCACGAGTAGCTGACTAGCTGTGAGAAATGGCAACAGCGAAAGAGAAGCCAGAGCTTGAAGACCCTCCCACCTCACTACGGTCTCCTGTTTGGGAACACTTGGGCTTCTCTGTTAAAATACATAACGGGGATAGACGAGTGGATAAAAGTAAAGTTGTATGCCGACATTGTTCCACGGAGATCGGGCAGGCAACACATCTAACATTTTCTACTGCTGGAGATATTGTCACTGCAACCAGATCTGTGCTCTCTTCAGAAAATGTGGATAGGTTAATCTTTTTAGCCAAAAACTTAAAACTTGAATAGTTAGTTTTGTTGATATATAAGCTGAAGCTGTTGCTAGTGTTAAAAGTTTTCAGGTCCTAACTAGTTGCAGCATTTAATTTTTTATTTTAAAAATGTGTATTTCTTTATAAAGAGTGCAATTTATTTAAAATATCACCCAAATGTGTCACTTTTAATTCTATTGTGTATTGGCAGCTTTTCAAAAAAAAGATTTTGTAAGTTATTTTTTTGTACCGAAAATTAACCGAACCGATCTCTCCAAGACACTGTACCGAACCGAATACGATTTTAGCGTACCGTTACACCCCTACTTTAAATACTTTCTTATGATTGGATTCACCTGTGTATGGAGGTCAAGGGTCAATGAGGCCAATTGAGTGTTCTAATAATTTGTGAAATCAATAAAAATGACATGGATGCCTATGTTATGCACATTCACTCATAAAATTATTTATAAAGGAAAATCATGCTTTATTCCAAAAGTTAAATTAAACAAAATAGATCCTCGAGTGCGGGGGTTGAACCTTTTTAAAACTTGATGATGCTCAGCATGTCTGGCTGATGCACCTTAGTCACACATTATTCAGTGTCTGGCATCGCTGATCTGAGGTCAGTGGTCTGTGGCTGTGAAGGCAGATCCGTCTCGGCTCGCTGTGCTGCTCCACTTTACTGGAGAACGGTTGCCAGGGCTACCATTTATTAATATCCATCTATAACTTTGAGTACTGCGCTCATTTGAGCAAATAATGAAGACAGCCGCAGGTTCAGAGGAAGAGTGTGTGAGCTCTCAGATATTCATGATGCACGCAGGCCGTCTTTCAGACTGGGTAGGTCGACGTTTGTGTTTACGTGAACATTCACCAGGCATCAAACCTGTCACGCAGGGATGTCCAGCTCAACTGCACCGGAGAACAACACTTTAGGTTGTGAGGGAAACAGGAGAAACATCTAACACTGAGCTCCATTTCTTGCCCTTAGCCCTGCCTCTTGGTTTTGCACGTTCGCATGAGGAGAAGGGGTGTCCCAAATCATTTTTCAACAAAGGTGTAAGACTGAATAGCCCTCGCTAATAGAGAGCTACGAATGTCATTTTGCCATTTATAAGGTTCAAATTATGAAAACTATCACTTTGTTGCTTTTCATGTCTACAGGTCAAAGTCATTGAAATCAGGCAAATTGGTAATTCAATGCCATTGTCCAAGAAAAATGCGCCATTATTTGCCTAAAAACATTACATATCAGACTTGCATGCAGCACACAAGATTTTCATTTGATTGTTTATATGCTTAAATATAAAAAGAACTACCCGGAGTTATGCGTTTCAGAACCAGTCAAATGAACCAATCCCCATGTTTCTATGATCTCCAAAACTGAGATAGAGATTTGCCATATTGGTTGCTATGGGGGACCAGTGACATAACATGACGTTCCCCATGTCAATATGAGTGAAATAAACTAATCCCTAGTTTCTATGATTTTCCAAAGCTGAGATAGAGATTTGCCAAACTGGTTGCTATGGGGACCAGTGACATGACATAAAGTTCCCCATGTCAATATGAGCGAAATAAACCAACCCCATGTTTCTATGATTTCCAAAGCTGAGATAGAGATTTGCCAAACTGGTTGCTATGGGGACCAGTGACTTAACATAATGTTCCCCATGTCAATATGAGCGAAATAAACCAATCCCACGTTTCTATGATTTTCCAAAGCTGAGATAGAGAATTGTCAAACAAGTTGCGGGGGACCAGTGACATAACATAAAGTTCCCCATGTCAATATGAATGAAATAAACCAACCCCATGTCTCTATGATTTCTCAGGCATGTCTCCTGAGGAACTAAAGCCCAATCTACCTGAGAAGGTCCTTCAAGAGCCTCCAGATTTATGTTGGTCTTCTGCCACAAGCTCTGGACCTTAGTGTGTCCCATAGATTTTCAATTGAATTGCAGTCTGGGCTTCGTGCTTCGTTCATTTGACATAGGAATAACCTTTCACTGGTGCCTTTGCAGCTGTTCCTGGGTCTTTACAAACCTCTCTCGCTAGTTTACCTTCCAAAGTCTTTGAAATCTTTCCCTTTCTCCCGGTTGTCTTTTTCTCCACTGTGTCTGTTTCTTTAAACTTCTTTATAATGCTTCTTTGTGCAATTCTTGACACGACTTTGATAATCATGTGTATGTGATAATCTCTTTTCTCACTGCCATGATGGTGGTGCATGATATTTTACTAGTCGTTTTGCTAGAATCTAATCTTCAGCTTAAACTGAAATTTAAATAACTTGCTATAACTAATAATTTTGACTTCAACTGTATTTCCTCCTAGTCTTTTTAGCCTAGTTGCATTAGAACATTAAACCAGACTGTTTTGAGTACTTTTGCTCATGACATATATACTGTGACATTTGCAAGCTCTAATGGAGTAACTCTGCCCCCTGCTGCATGAGGAGTGTTCACATCTGGTGTGCTCCCAGCTCTGAACGCAAATCGTGCAACAGTGTCTTGTAATCTTGAAGCCCTAATTCATCCTTAGAGAAATGTTTTTGTTATATCCTGACCGAAGCAGAGTTCTTAGAACCTATTCCGTTATTAGAACTAGTACATAATACAGTTAGTTACTTTGTGGTTTCCTACCTTCTGTATTACATTTGAATAATATGTTTTATTTCTTTTTATACACTATGGAAATGCGAATCTTGAGATTTAATAAAATGCTCAAACGTTGCAACGAGGAGGTAAATCTCCCCCTGCCTCGCAAATGACACTGTTGCTATGCAGTGAAGAGTATGTGGCAGAGTCTGATCAGCCAGACTTGTGTCTGCTCTAGCATCTGACTGAGCCTATGTTTACATCTCTCTCTGCAATCTGCTTCAGTCTTCTATATTACAGTTATATTATCTGATTATTCTGTTTAAAATGCTTTTATTCAGTGCTTTTTGAAGGGGGTGTAAAATGCAAAAAGCATGTTGGGTAGAATGGAATCAGTGATCGCATTGAAAATCTTTTTTCCATGAGCTTCTGTGCTTCTGCTTGTGTCTGAACTCATTTGTCTGTGTTTTATCCAAAATTTACCAAGAGACAATTGCCATTTACTCCTGGTTTTGTGGAAAAAAGTGGAACGTTGTGTACTAAACCAGCTCTTCTAGTTTACTGTTGCATGCACTGACTTCACAAATGTTATCGCTATAGCAACGGATCATATTAATGCACTGATGAAGAAAATAAGGCACAAAAACTCTTAAGGGATACAATTTTTAAAAATTTAATGTAATTTATTAATTGTTAATATTTCAGTACATTTATTATCAACATTCACATTCTTTGTGTCGCATATAGCTATTTTTGCTAATAAAATTATTTTGTTATATTTTCATTCCAGTTTATATTTAATTTTTGTTTAAAATCTTGATGCACAGTGAGGTCGACAAATAATTGATCACCCTGTGATTGTGCAATTTAAAAATAAATAGATTTCCAGATTTTTTTATTTTAGATTCTGTTTATGGTGAAAAATCTAGACCCCTTTATGATTTCTGAGTTGTAGAACATGGAAAATGACGATTGAGGGGGTCCTTCACTACATGTCGTAACTCAATATTCATATAGTTAATTGTTACTGTCATTTTGTTTATTTTATTTTTCTTTAAAAAGAAATGTATAATTCATCAAGTGCTATTGTTGACACTTTTCATCCAAATGTTTGATTTTCTATTATATAAAAATAGAATTGTATTGTTCTATTATTAATTAAGTGTTGCCATCTTATTGGTATCTTTTGGGGCACTATTTAATTTATTGTATTTTTATTATCATGGAAAGCTTTTGGACCTTTTCAACTTTAAAAAAGGTGCATTAAATCCTGTAGCTTTTAAGGAATGGTGTTCTAGTACATTTTGTACAGCTGCCTGAGATTTTCGTATTAAATTTACTTTTTTTTTTTAGATTTCTCAATCAAATCAATGGAAGAGAGAGAGATACAGAATCCAATTTGTTCACTGTTTATGAGCCTCATGTTGAGGGAAGTCACTCTCCTGAAGGGGTGCCGCAACCACTACGCACCTTTTCCACCAGTTTTTACTAAAGTCAAAAATTTAGAGGACCTATGTTTCAAAGCATGACAAATCACCTGACCAGATTTTTAAAAACAGGATTTTTCACTCAGAGCAGATGTCCACTATCTCCATCTCTCCTTCTTATTGGGGCCAACATTTCAGGTTTTATTAATAGATTTTAGTAATAATAACTTAAAAAACTGGCAAATGTAATATTTTCAAATGGCCAATATGTAAAAAAGAAAATGTAATATTCAGTGGGAGCAGAGCCAGCCACGAGTACTGCGTTTTTGTCAATAACTGCAAATTTTGTATTGACGAGGTTAAAATTAAATTTATTTGAAATAATAATTTTTATCCTTCAAACTTTCATCAAAGAATCCAATTTGCTGCCATTACAGCATTGCTGTCCTTTAGAATTCTTGCTAATCTGGACAAATTTCACCTCCCACAAGTTGGATTGGCACTTCTTGCTTTCCATACGGTCAAGCTGCTCCCACAACAGCTCAATGGGGTTTAGATCTGGTGGACTGCGCGGGTCACTCCATTACGGATAGAAGACCAGCTGCTGCTTCTTCTCTAAATAGTTCTTGCACAATTTGAAGGTGTGCTTTGGGTCATTGTCCTGTTGTAGCATGAAACTGACTTCAATCAAGCACTGCCCACAGGGTGAGGCATGCCTTTGCAAAATGGAGTGATAGCCTTCCTTATTCAAAATCCCTCTGACCCTGAACAATTCTCCCACCTTACCAGCACCAAAGCAACCCCAGACCATCACAATACTCCCATCTTGCTTGGCAGTTGACGTCAGGCAGCATTCCAGAATCTTTTCAGTAGTTCTGCGTCTCACAAATGTTCTTCTGTGTCCAAACACCTCAAACTTCCTCTCTTAAATGTCTGTGTTCTTTTTCCCATATTGATCTATTTTTTTATTGGCCAGTCTCAGATCTGGCTTTTTCTTTACCACTCTACCCTGAAAGCCAACATCCAGAAGTCACCTCTTAACTGTAGATGTCGACACTGGTGTTTTGCAGGCTACTATTAGATGGAGCTGCAAGTTGAGGAACTGTGAGGCGTCTATTTCTCAAGCTAGAGAGTCTAATGTTCTTATCTTCTTGCTCCGTTGTGCAGTGCAGCTCCCACTTCTCTTTCTACTCCGGTTAGAGGCAGTTTGTGCTGTTCTCTGAAGGGAGTAGTACACACCGCTGTAGGAAATCTTCAGTTTCTTTGCAATTTCCTGCATGCAATAGCCTGTATTCATGAGATCAAGAATAGACTGTCGAGTTTCACATTAAAGTTCTCGTTTTCTGGATATTTTGAGGGTGTTTGTCGACCTCACAAATGCGATGCTCCAGATACTCAAAGGAAGGTCAGTTTTATTGCTTCTCTCAGCAGCTTAATTGTTTCAGCGGTGGTAACATGATCTCACAAGGGTTTTCTAATCATCCTTTATTTTTCTGCCACAATGAGCAAACACTTGTAATAGTAGGAATAGTTGCTGGAAATGCACCTATATAGATATTGCACCAAAAACCAGATATTTGCAGCTAGAATAGTCATTTACCACATAAACACTGCATAGAGTGTATTTCTGATTAGTTTCAAGTTATCTTCATTATAAACTCACACTCAAATTTCTTATATTTCACAGAAAATGTGTTCAATATGATAAAGTGAAGTGCGGGATAGAGCAGTGCTGCCTCTCTTCTACATAAAGTCAATTCTGATCTCTATGATTTATATATTGATTAAATTACCATTATGCCTCCCTTTCACCACTTTTTACAGTCTGATCTTTAAGCTGACCGACTTTCTCGCTGGTTTTGAGCGGTGGATATTCGTGATTCAAAGTACGGCAGGAAAAGAAGTAAGGTAGACACGTGTAATAGGAGCCGCACGCTGAAATTTACTGTGTCTCCACCAGTTGCTTCGCACAGAGAGAGAGAGAGAGAGAGAGAGAGAGAGAGAGAGAGATATCAAGCTTTTATTACCATGGTAAAGATTAGGGTTGCAGCCAGAATTGCCCCTCTCCGCACACACGCACACACACGCACGCATACACACAGAGAGACACACACCTGTCATTTCACATGGTTGTGGTTTAGGAAGTCAATGCATTTCGTTTCAGATAGGTCATCCATACTGTACACACCCTCTTTCACAACCTCACAAGACAGAGACACATGTGTCCTGCTCTCAGTCTCTGTTTGGAATTGCATGGAGCAGATGGTTTGAAATGAGCTTCTTGGAGGGGATTTTGGCTCTGTGTCTTGTGGCACTTGAAGGTAACTGGAAGAAATCTGGGAGTGTGTGTTATGTGGACTTCGGCTAGATGAATTTTTCAAACACAAGGGATGTGAAGTTACTTTATGTGATTTCTTTTTAGTTCAAATCCTTACTGTTAAATGTAAGATTATTTAGAGATTGATACAGAACCGCGTTCAAGTTTGCACACTGCTCCTGTTGTTTTGACGTGTATGTCACGTGTCTCGGGTTAAAAAAGTTTAACAGGAATTTCTGAACTTTGCTCAGCACATGTACCTACTGTGAGGTAATGTCGATTCTTGAAAGAAATTAGCTATTTGATGATGATGATGATGATGATAGCCTTTATTTGTCACATACACTGTTACATGTAGCGAAATTGGACCCCTCTGGCCACAGACATAGACAGGGTGGGAACAGGCCAGTGTGAGAGGTAGCATATTTAGAGAGAAACAGAGAAAATGGATATACATTTGGTAAATTAGCTTAAAAAAAGAGCCTTTCCGCATTGTCCTTCAAAGAAAAGAGCACTGTGGAGCAGGTTAAAAAAAGCCATTTGCAATCAAGCACATTGACAAATACAGGAAAAGAACATCGCAGGATCAGGTAGGGGTCGGGGCCAAGTTCGCACCAAGTTCAATTTCGTATTGGGCAGACAGTCCCCATCAAACATCGTCCTGATGTTGACGTGGATTCCATGTCAAAATTCGGTCAGAATCTGCTGATGTCCAAATCTTTTGGTGATTAAATAATAAAATAAATAAATGCTAATTTGAATACTTTTTTGTGTATGTTGAATGAAACGCAATAAGTTACGTCATCTACACGTGTAAAACAGTTCACATAAACACTATAAACTGGATCGAATCAATTTTGATTAAAACATTACGAGGCACTTAATCTGTAAATTGTTTATTTTAAAAAAAGACAAATAATCGGTTGTGAGAAGACTCTTTATACATTAAGAAGCACTTTTAAATCTGTGTTCCTTTAACATGGGGTGCAAAGGATTTTAGGAAAAATCTTTACATCACGATTTATTCAAGGATTTTGAGGTTTTTGGTTTTTGGAAAGAATTTAAAATGTGTTTGTGCTGATCGTACTACAGGCATTTCTGCCTGGACATGAGGCGGTATAAGATTCTGATGGTTTGATAAAAATATCACGGTATTGTAATTACTGCTCTACAATGTTATATTCAAACGTCTGGGTACAAAACAACTGTTTTGAAAAATGAACACAGTATATTTTATTTTCGGAAACATAGAACATTTTGTAACACTGAACAAATAATTAAAATAATAGTTGGAATCTTCTTAAGCGAATTAAATTGCAATCAGTAACCCCCCAAAAAAATTACCATTTGTCACAGTTCCCGAAAATAAACAAATTTTAGAGGCTCAACAATTTTTGTAGATATGCTTGATTTTTTTTTCCAAGTGAAGGAATGTCGACACCAAAAATGCACATATTGTAGGAACAGTATAACGTTTTTTGTTTACGGTTTTAAAATCATGGCTATTTCAAACTGCGGCAAACCGGTTATCATCCCAAGCCTATTTCTGACACATTTCCTGTTTGTTGAATGTACATTTAACCACAAAGGTTATAGCATTGTAAAATGGTTAAACGTTAACAGTTAATCAAATTGTACATAACTTACACACAAAAAAGAAATGTTGATAACATTAATGTTATTTTAAATTCTGATAGCTCTAAGATTATATTTTAAAATATGAACAATACAGAATAAACACTTTACACTTATATAAAAACAATATATTGCTGTAAATAAAACTGTAAAATTCAGTTAAATTACATTAGGGTATTGCATTTAGAAAGTACATTTCTACACGTTTGCAGTATTAGTCCTGTAAAAACACAGTAAGGGGCTGTCAGTATTCTACTGTAAATTTACAACGAAAAGTTTAACAGTAGTGATGGGTGGATACATCACCCGTCATTTTTTGGGTATTGATCTAATGACTAAAGTATCGATACTTATTAATGCATTATTCAATACATAAAAACAGGAGAAAGTGTTCTATTTTGTTCTATCGCTACCTTCATTTGTGTTGCTAAACACCCCCTCTGGCGCAGCTGAATGGACTCTTCCATCCAATCAGAGTGCGGGAAACCCAACTCCGTCTAGCATTGTCAATTACAACTTTATGGAGGAGAACACGCTTGGCGTCCACAAAAATCTCCCTCTTTTAGATACTTTCACTTTTTCATTTTTTTAGGTGGAATATCATCAGTGTAAGTCTTGCCTCTAAAGTTTACTCCCGTGTTACATTAACATTTATTTAATCTAATTTACAGTATTAGGACTGACATATGCCTCCTTCTTGGGTAATTCTCCCTTACCATTTGATAATTATATTTGATAATTATATTTTCAAGGCTTTAATTTTTCTCATAATTTCTAACATATAAATTTTTTTAATACAGGGGCACATTTAAGATGTCAGTTATATTAAAAATACTGTTTAAATCATATTACACATTGTTTACTGCTTTCATTCATAATTTACTTTAATGAAGTTCATTAAAGTTGTTAAATTTTAATATTTGGTTGCGGTTTGTCCATAGAATATTATTTATCCTAGATTTTTTTTGTAGTATCGATATCGGTATCGATATCTATTTATTTTGTCCAAAAAGTATCGTGTCCAATCAAAAAATGTGGTATCGCCCATCCCTATTTAACAGCGTAGTGATGTTACTGCACTTCTACAAGCCAACCTCAAAGTTTGGGTAGCCTATAGTTGCGGGCAGTTACTGGCGTTAACAAAAGACTCTGTTAATCTATTCTCAGAGTTGGGATCCGGGTCTGTACTGCGCAATCCATGATGACTTTTACCTTGATCTTTTAGCGCGGATGTCTACCGTGTCTTCGAACCTGTGTGTAACGTTACGCCTACTGTGAAAAGACCTCAGATGGATGCAGCCATGGCTGAGTTGGGTCTGTCTGCAGGCTGAAAGATGTAGCATAACTTGTAGTAGCCCGACTTACTTTTAGATATTATTTTGCCTTTGGTGGATTTCAAATTTTAATCTAGATTAAAAAAATAATCTATTCCCACCACTAGTTCCAATCTGGATATGTGATGGGAGTCAGTGGCTGCAGATTTCCAACAGTCATTCTTTTTTTGTTAGTGTTATGTGTGAACTACTCATTACAACATGCAGATGTCGGTGCTTTTTTACAGGAGGAAGACATGCAGCGTGGGCTGATGAGGGCTCAGAGAGCCAGAGAAACTGCTCAGCTCTTCCACCGGTACTGCAATCTTTTCTTACAAACTGTACACCCCTTTAGCTCCAACAGAGGCGGGGAATGAAATATCCCTGTCAGGGTTTGCTGGTGACAGAACTCAATTTTAACAAAAGTCTTTACTAAAAAAACAAAGTACTCAATAAAGCTCCACGGGGGGAGCTCCACTGTACTCACTTAAACAGATTAACAATAAATATAGAAGTGAAGAGGTGTAGTGTAGAGCAGTGATCCCCAAACCCTAACCCGTGGGTCATTTGGCACCAGGCCGCACACAAAGAAAAAAAAATTTCCATTATTTCTGTTTGATTTATTATCCGAGTCTTAGTGATGTTTTATTATTTACACTATTTCAGTGCTGCTGCGAGGAGCGAGTATTTTCATGCACTTTGTATTTCTCTCATTTTGAAGGTATGTTTAAACGTTACCATAGAGACCAGGGTGCGTTGGGGCAGAAAGGATGTTGCTCATGTCATGTTCTGTTGTTGGTGCGACATTAGGAGGACGCCGCTAATAAAGTTGCACATGATTACACAGTGGATTTACGTTCATTATTATTATTATTATTATTATTATAGAGAAAATACCACAGTTTTTAATGCCGATCTTATCATTTTATTTTGGTTTTATCTGCTTAATTTTATTATTTTAAAATATTGACGGACAATCAACCGGACTGTGTTGCACAAAATGTCAGCGTCCACTTGTGTAGAGCATTCTGACATAAAAGATTTGATCATAAAGATGATGGCGTTCAGACTAACCTGCAAGCATACATGCAATAAACCAGCAACAAAGATAGGAAAGAAAGGAAGTGAAAACCTAATGACCAGAGAAAGAACACCTGGGAGAACGAGGAACCAGGTGGAAAAGGGAAATGCACTGAGAGGAAATAACAAATGAAGGGGAAAAAGTATAGCAATCCCTGAATCCTCTGTGTGTCTTATTTTACTTTTTTATTCTTTTTCATTCATTTTAACCTCTTTCCTTTTTAATACTTGTTTCAAACTCATTTTTAATTTCTTCTAATTATTGCCTCTGTGCAGCACTTTGGAAACTCCTATGTTTCTAAAAAGTGCTATATAAATAAAGTGGATTTAATAGTAAAATTACTGTTTGCTGAAATTATTCGTTCCTCTTGTAGTATTTACCAGCCACTGCTGTAAACACGTCTCTGAGGCTCCGGGATCTGAGAGCATCTATGATCTCCTGGAACATCTCTGCCTACATCATTCCTGCCACTGATGCTCATCTGGTACCCAATCTCTCAAACTTAAGTTAATGCCACGTGGAAATAAAAAAAGATTTAAAAAAATTAAAACAAAATTACAGTTTCAACAAATTTGTTTCATATTTAATTTTATTTTTTAAATGGCCATTGCAAGGTAATTAAAAACTGAGAAAAATATGCCGTTCATCCTACTACTAAACACTACTAATCTGTGCTATCAGTTCCATCTAGTGGTGAAAAGAAGAGATTACCGTTGAAAGTACAAGACCTGTGATATGGCTTGTGTTTTTCAAAGCTCTGGCACAAAAAAGCACAATGGTGCTTGGAAAGTGCTAGGAACAGTGTATAAGCTTTAGGTTCGCCTGTTTTTTTTTCTAATCCTTGTTTTGACTTCAACATTTTTGCTTCTTTGTTATAAAAAATACATTTTATAGATTTTTTGCAGTGAAAAAATGACAAAATATACTACCCGGTATTGTGGTTTATTTTTTTCCATTTCAGATTTGTTGTGAAATTATTGTGTAATGGAATGAAAAAATATTTGTTAAAAAAGAAGCTGGGGTTGTATTATAAATTGAAAACAAGCATTAGCAAAGCATTAAACAAAAAAGCATTAAAGCATTAAACAACAAGCATTAAAACAAAAAAAACTGTTTTAAATGTATTTTATTAGAGCAAATTATAAAGTAGTCAAGAATGCAAAAAATGCTCCGGACTTCTAAAGGGTTTTTTGGCATTTTGGAACCAAAGTTTTCAAAAGATTATTGTGCTTTTACACAAACAGTAGAGTTTTACCAGTGGGCTACACAATTACCACGTCACACACGCTTGGAAATAGAACAATGCTTTTGGGGATTTTGTTTTTTACTTGTATCAGATCACATTAATTAAGCTCCTCTTGTCTTGTCTGAAAATAAACTGGTTTGAAGCAGGGTTGGAACTAAAACATTATTTGCCCTCCAGGAACACATTTTGAAATGCATTTTTATTCAAAACACAAAATTATTTTTACCACATTTCTTTTAATGCCACGCAGAAAGTAACATTTCTAAATGTGAGAAAAACAAGATTTGTAAATCCTTATTCTCCGTGTGTGATAGAGTGAGTACATCGCCCCTAGAGACGCACGGCTGGCCTGGATGTCTGGCTTCACTGGATCTGCAGGTGTTTCCCCAGATATATAATCTGTATATGTGACTGTATACTCTCAGTCCCAAACAACACTTTCCCCTCTTCTGTAAGAGCTAACAGCAGTCTGTTTCTAATTTTTAGGCACAGCCGTTGTTACTCAAGACAAGGCTGTTTTGTGGACTGATAGTCGTTACTGGATTCAGGCCGAGAGACAACTGGACTGTAATTGGGAGCTTGAGAGAGATAGTGAGTGACAAAAACATATTAAAAACTTATTCAAATGTGTACTTTTTAGTCTGCTGGGTTATTTCTGCATTTTAAACTCAATCCAACCGCTGAGTAAATGGTTTTAATGATGCTGCTGTATAATCTCACCAGATTACCCACTGTATTGACTTTTATTTGAATTAAACAACATGTGACACAATGGACTGATGATTCAAGGGAAGACACATAATAAATGCTTTATTTACTGGCGTTAAGTAACAGCTGTAGTGTGTGTGTGTGTGTGTGTGTGTGTGTGTGTGTGTGTGTGTGTGTGTGTGCGTGTGTGTGTGTGTGTCATGGTGGCACACAAAGGTGCATCTTGTGGTTTCCAACACCTCTAAAACACGTGGCTTGTTCAATACTGTATATCAACAGCATCAGCATCTTGTTTTCCCTCCAGGTATCTATTCTTTCGCTGCAGAGTCATCTCACCCAGACAGAGTCCAGTTAAACTAGCAGTTGGGTTGGATACCAAACTTGTGTTGATTTTAGACTGTGGTCAGAGACAGATTTTTTTGTTAGTCCAGGAATGCTCATATCTCTTGATCTTCTGGATCTCAGGTTCCACTCACAGCGTAACCAACTGGATCATCATGGAGATCCCTGAAGGAGATGAAGTTGGCTTCGACCCTTTTCTCTTCTCTGTAGGTGAGCAATCCCAAGTAACATAAAACTAGTCCTGATGCGTAAAATTTAAATGGCTATTTAAATGGCAACTAGAAGCACCATTTTTTTAAATTACAGAAAATATGCAAGAGTTTCACATAAAATGTTAATTTCACAACGTTTGATCTGTTTTAACAATGTCCAAAAAGGTCATATTTACAGATAAAGATATGTTGTAAATTTATTTAGCGTGGATCATCCATTTGAAACTAAACAGTGAGTTGCTACTGTAGCACAAATTACAGCAGTGAAATTCAAATGAGCAGCTCTTGAAAGTTGTTCACAATTGCCACCAGGTGGCGTTAAGGTGCCATTTCTATTTCTAAATTACATCCATGTTGGTAAAGTATCTGTGCAAGTTGTGAAGAGTGTAAAAATGCTAAAAACCTAGTGGAATATGTTTCAAACACCTGCGCACAATGGCCCGGTGTACAATTGTTTCTTGTCCGCAAGATCTTTCCTGCAAGGTCACGCTTTATACTTTATAGTTTTATGTTTTTCTACATTTTGCAGGAGGAATTCTTTCAAGATTTTTAAAGTATGCACTTTCACTTGTTATTTGAACATTTATGTGAAAGGTAAATTGTATTTTTTTTCAATGTTTTTTTTTATATCTATGGCAGAATATTTATTTTTTTTTATTACATAGTTAATCACTTTGCCTTTTTTTAGTATTTTTGTGTAAAAACATGCACTTTATTAAAAAAAAAAAATTCTATTTAGAGCCAAATCTGGTTCGTTGGCTCCTTATTTGGTCATATTTCGTTATTTTTTTGCACCTTATCTTCAAAGGTGCTATTTAGAGCCAAATGTGTGAAATAAATAAATTTTGGCATGATGAATATGACCAGCATCTGTATCCAGCACTTTAAAATCAATGACCATTTCTTTATGCTAATTAAGTGCTATAACAGTACCTCAAAAACTAGAAATTACTGAAGAACCAAAAAGAGCTGTAAGGGGTTCTTTAAAGCGAAAAAGTGCTATACAGCACCTTAAAATCTGCAAAGAACCTTTTTTAAGAGTGTGTTCAGTAAATGTTTAACTTGTTCATGACTTAATGTATGCTTTAAATTATGACAAAAATCTATTTGTGACTGGCAAATTGTTGTAGATCCAATTGAAGCATATTTAAAAAAGAATCATGATGTTTAACAAAGATCTGGTGCTTTTCCAAAGTTTTCTTTTGTGTTTTTTGCTTTTGCGCCGTCACATCTCCTGTGGCTCTTTAGTTGACTGAATGCCACAAAAGTGTTTAAACACATGTTTAAGCCTTGATCCTTTAATGACAATTTGCTATATCAGCAGATGAAATGTTGAATGTTTCATAATAATATATTTAAAGCTGCGTTTACAACTACAGTGATTTATTTACTTATTTATTTTTGAAAAAATTATGTAGATAGCTAAGTTTGTGCTGGCATCTCTAAAATGATATTAATGTTGAGCATTGTGCAATTTCACATTGTTTGGAATATTTGAGTAAAATTTTAAATTTGTGGTTGATTCTGTATCAATTTTTGTTGATTCAGACACATTTACCGTATACAACTCCAACCTGGCTCCAGCAGAGCGGATCCTGAAGTCTATTCCTGATAACCTGGTGGATAAAATCTGGACAGATCGGCCTCCTCTGTCCCCTGACGGACCCACTCGGTTACCTGACGGCGTCATTGGTCTGTGTGCACTTGTATCTCTTATCTATATCATTCCACTGATAAGTGTCGAGCCAACAGAGCTGGGGATCATAAGATCTTGACAAACAGAGCAATAAACCTTTTATTTGTTTCCAGTGATATAACCTGATGATATTCAGGCCTGCTCAGGAGAGAAAGTCGATGAGGCGTGAGTTTATGAAACTGATTTGAAACGATGAACATGTAGACATTACTTAAAAAGAACTGATGAAAATATTGAAAAACGTGATCAATCGTATTTATAAAATGGATTTGCTAATTCAACAACTTCAGTCATCAATAAATAATCTGTGAAATGTTTTTTTTCAGATATTTGTTCTCACGGTAATTCAGTAATGCTATAATTCAAAACCCCAAGGGTGTGTAAACATTTAGCTATGAGGTCAATTTAACAATAAACATTGGTGGGGCTTTATCACTCTTTAAAACAATTAATTACTATTGACTATTATTGACTTTCCCAAATCTCCTCACTCTCTCTCCTACCTCATTTCCTGTCCTCAATATGATTATATTCATTGAGACAACTTGAAAAGTAACACACTTCGGAAAACAACAAATTTTTGTCACACAGCCTGTTGTCTAAAGCTGTAAAAAAAAGAAAAGAAAGCAGGCTTGCCTGCCTCCCAGAGTTCATCATTCTTTTTTGGTTTCGTCTTCCATGCTTCCTATTTCATCTCACCCCAGAAATGCTCAGTGATGTTCATGTCTGGATACTGGGCTGGCCAATCCTGGAGCGTCTTGATCCTTCTTGCCTTTATGAACTTTGATTGTGTTTTTTTAAGATTGTCTGTATTTTTTTTTTTTTTTCAGAAAGAACCTGGCAAATGAAAGTAGAGCAAATCCGAGCCCAAATAAATGGCAACCCGTACAAGCCCACTGCTGTGCTTCTCTCAGCTCTTGATGAAACCGCATGTAAACACATTATTTTACTGGACATTTTCTCTCAATCCTGCCATTAAATCATTCGACTGTGTGTTTCTGTTTTCAGGGCTCTTTAATCTTCGAGGCAATGATATCCCTTTTAATCCATTCTTCTATTCTTACACTCTGCTAACCATGGATGAGATTTGGTATGTTTTGTATGAGCACCATTAAACCTAGCTGCTGTAGTGTGTTACTACTCTCCCTTGTTCCTCAGGCTCTTCGTACACATAGAGCGATTAACAGAAGATGTAAAGCTGTATCTGAACGCTTCATGCCTGCAGCCTCTCTGTGTTCAACTGATGGAGTACAACTCTGTGCGCTCAAACCTTGAGTTGTACCTGCAGAGAGACAATGTCAGGGTATGGGTGGGCACAGAGTATACCAACCAGGCCCTGTATGAAATCATCACTCCTGTGGTAAGAACTAGATCTGGGAACTTTGTGACTGGGAGAACTAAATTCTCTGCAGAACTAGTACTAAGCGCACTAAACAAGAACAGACTGCCCTAAAACAAGCACAAACAAGTTTTAAAAGCACTAAAACAATACTAAGGACACTAAACAGATACTGAGGGTACTGGACAAGCACTAAATCAGAAATGAGAGCACTATAAAAAGTACTAAGGGCACTTAAACATGTGCTAAGGGGACTAAAACAAGTACTAAGGGCACTAAATAAGAATTCAGGCCACTAAAACATGTTCTAAATAAGAACAGGGATACTAAAACAATTAGTATGAACACTAAACAAGAACTGGTGGCACTCATACAAGTACTCATGACACAAAGGCAAGAACTTTTAACAGGAAATGATAAAAGTTCAACAAGAAGATTGTTAATGCTCTGTTTAATTCAGTGCAAATCTCTGTAGGCAGTCAGAACCCAACATAACACAAGCCCAGAGCATCGCTTGCCGCGCTACATCTGAAAAAACGAAATTAAATTCCCATGCTTTTACACTAATCATGACACTTCCTGTGTGTAATCTCTGCATGGAGGTAGTTGGAGCAGTGTTAAACTTTAGGGGGTTGACGTTCGGGTCAGAAGATTTGGAGTATTTTGAGCTTCCAGCAAAAGAATAAAGTGTTACATAAAAATGCATGAATGAATGTAAATACATCTTCGTGTTTGTATTTGGTGAAAAGGTTTGGAAAGGTAATCATTCATTTTTTTCTTTGTTTTAATTAACATCTACTTCTGTAAAATTATTTTTAGTTTTTGATCAATTGAAAGATCTTAATCCTTCCTAAAAAAATTTCACCCTTCAGGACAGACTTCTGACCAGCAGCTACTCTCCAGTGCTGACCTCAAAAGCTGTGAAAGATGCCACGGAGCAGCGGATTCTCAAAGAGGCTCATGTGAGATAAAACACGAACAAATACACGCCTTGCCTGAGTTCCCCTTCTCTCAGTTACCCCTTAGCCCTTGAAACCGTTGGGCAGAAAAACCCCATCCTTAAAAATCCATATTCACCGATTAAAGTGTTCTGAAGTGTAAACATATCAACATAATCAAAGGAAAATTTTAAATAAGTCCTAATTTAATTTAGGATAATAATGGCACATAAATCCTGTAAACCTTATTTATTTTTTTTTGTTAGTATAGTTACTTTAACTGACATTTATATCGATTTGGTACCTACATAAAGTGATGTTACTTATATTATAATTCCTTATATACGGTACTTATATTTATGGGTCTCTTTTAGTTAGCTGCTAGCCAAAATGTTTTGGGGCATCCGTTTACCTCACATGAAAACATTGGGTTATTCCGCACAAGGCAGTAGGTACACTCACCTGCCACTTTATTAGGTACACCTGTCCAATTGCTCGTTAATGCAAATATCTGACCAGCCAATCACAGTGCACCATCACTACTGCACGTAGATATGGTCAAAACGATGTGCTGCAGTTCAAACTGAGAATAAGGTGATTTTTGAACGTCAGACAGACTGAGTATTCTGAGTATTTCAGAAACTGCACGTTTGCTAACATCAAAGTTTGCGTGCGAATTTCTCGGGTTTACAGAGAATAGTCAGAAAAGGAGAAAATGGGTTCTGGAGTGACCATCTCAAACTCCTGACTGCAAGATCATTGAACCACTCTGGAGAGAACTCAAACGTGCTGTTCATGCAAAACCCGGGCTGCTTTACCAACATAGAGTATAAAGAACTTCATCGACACATACCTCAAGAGACTTCAGGCTGTCATTGATGTTAAAAAATTACTAAATATTACAAGCTTTTGATCAGGGTCATTTGGAAAGTTTCTGTTGTTATTTTGATTGTAAATGAGTAAACGTTATGAACCCTATCTTTGTTTGTCTGGGGTAGAAATGGAACTCTGACTTCTGTAAAAGACTCATAAACCTGATGGAGACTGTAGGGTAGTGATTTCTAAATTGAAGAGCACTTTAATGTGTTAGACAGACAGACTCCGTTCAATCTGGCTCAATGCAACCATCTTAATCAGTGGGTTATTGCTCCTTATCACACGACCTCCGTCAAACACACAGGTTCTCCTCTCAACAATGTAGATCCGTATATGTTTGTTTTCTGTCTGTATATCTTAACTGCTTTGATAACGTTGATGGACAAACATCCTGGGTCTGAGGAGTTGGAGACAGCACGGAGTAAAGCCTCTGCGTCTGCTCTCAAACAGAGGATGCTGCTCTTATCAGTCGAGGCTTAACATCCTCTCTTGTTTCCCACAGGTCAGGGATGCAGTCGCGGTCATACAACTCCTGTTGTGGCTGGAGAAGAACGTCCCAGCAGGCAGAGAGACGGAGCTCACCGCAGCTCATTTTGTGGATCAGTGCCGCAGGTTTTACTCCTTTACTCATCGAATCGGTTTGAAACTTGCTATAAGTTCATGTTCGTGTTTTGCATTATTTCATTTGATTTATGTCAACCATGATCATTGCTTTGTCTTGTGATTTGCAGCAAACAAAAGAACAGCAGAGGGCCGAGCTTTGAGACCATTTCTGCAAGTGGAGCTAATGCTGCTCTTGCTCACTACAGGTGTAGTGCGCAAACGTTTTTTTATGCGATGCTTTCATAAACATAAATAAGGATTTTTACATTTTTGTCAATGTACACAATGCAGTGAGCAATCTAAAGAAAAATCGAAATTTTTGCTTCCTAATTAACCAGCATAAATTCTTATAGGTACACTTGCTCAAAATGAGATTTTAGTCAGGCGTTTGATCCACCAATTATACCAGACACGACCTAGGGATCATCAATGTCACACAGATTGAATCCCAGTCATGAACTGAAACAGAAACATCTCGGAAGGAGGTTTAAAACTGGCTGAGGAACAGCCAAACATCTTTTCGTGGCAAGATTGAGCTTAGCAACTAGACACAAGGTAGTTATCCTGCATCAACAAGGTCTAAGACAAGTAATAGGCGCGCTAAACAAGAACTGGGGCACTAAAACAAGGACAATGAACATGAATTAGAGGCACTAAAGCAAGTACTAAAGGCATTAAAACAAGTGCTTAGGGCACTAAAACAAGCACAAAGGGCACTTAACAAGAACTGAGGACACTAAACAATAGGCACTAGATAAAAACACAGGCACTAAAACAAGTGCTTATGACACAAAAACAATAACCTTCAACAGGAAATGATAAAAGTTTAGAAGAAGATTGCACAGAAGATTCTCGAATCCCCATTCAGTGTAATTCTCTGTAGGCAGTCAGAACTCAACATAACACAGGCCCAGAGCACTGGCTGATGCAGTAGCATTAAATTCCCATGCTGTTACATTAATCATGACACCTCCCTATGTGGATAGGAGCTAGGGATCATCAATGTCACACAGACACAAGGAAAGTATCCGTTGTCATTATTTATTTATTTTCATTTAAAAAAAGTTAGCACAGTCGTTTGACATTAAATGGAAACACACAGAAACTGCTGCATCAGTCTGAAATTCCTGTTTGTAACTCAAGGCTCCTTTAATTTGATTGGCTGCCTCGGTCCCTGGCAGCGGTGATAGCTGTGGTCAGACTGTCGAGGCAAACATTACTCTATAAAGGATTTGGCTTGAGTCCTTGTTTTATTTAATTATCATGGGATCGTATTTCGTATTACAGTCCGTCTAATGAAACTGCGAGGAAGCTGACAGTGGAAGAGATGTACCTGGTTGACTCTGGAGGACAGTATCTGTGAGTAATGTTCTATACTGATCATACCTCTGTTGCTTGAGTTATAAAAAAACAATGTTTGGAAGATATCTTTTAATGTATTGTTTAATCTTTCCAGTCAACCATTAAAGTAAATGTGTTTTTCAGTGATGGGACCACTGACATAACCCGCACCGTCCACTGGGGTAAACCCACTGACTTTCAAAAGGTACCAAAGAGCGTGCTGCATGGTGTAAGAACATACTAAAATGTACTGAAATGAACCAGTTTCCTCATGTTACTCTGCTAGGAAGCGTACACCAGAGTGCTCATGGGAAATATTGAGATTACTAGAACTATCTTTCCAGCAGGAACCAGAGGTGAGGGATTACTGGCATGACATTCCAGTCTTTGAAAGTTGCTAGTGCTTGTGGCATATAGTGTTTATATCTCCAGTGTGTTTAAATTAATAAAGGGGTCATAATTTATTCTTAATAATGTGTTTTTCACATATTATTGTGATTCTTTTACTCAGAAAGCCTCAGACAAGACTCAGAAAATCTCACAAAACTCAAATATTGGTTACTGATTCGCATATTCATGTATGCTAATTTACAGCCTGACGGATGTGAGGGAGATTTGAGTGATTAACCACGAGCAACGTCTATACTGAGCTTTTAATGTTTTATAAAGCAACTTTGATAGACGATGTATTGGCCTTTGGAGGAAACGTCTTACAAGCTTATCGCAGAGAGCCAGAAACTGATCCCGAATCAGATGTAAACACACCTTCACCCACTTATCCTGGGCATCCGGGCCTTTAGTCCTGAATATTTTCTCATTAGCATACAGTAAAACTGTTGATTCACAAGCCACTAAAGAAATGACTTCATTCAACTAAGACCAATCAGAGAGAAGGATTGGGCTCTCTGGATTGAGACATGGTGGATTTGTCGTTTTGTCAGCTAAATAAACCACGACAGAGGCTCACATTTCCAAGAAACCACCAGCAGAAACAAGTTATAAATTCATGATTTTATTTTAAACGAGTTAAACAGATACCGAAAAGTTAGTAAACAACGTAATTATCAATGAAATAAGGTCTTGTTTTATTTGGTGAGTAAAAACATTCAAACAAAACTTAAAAAAAAAAACAAATTAATAATAAAAAAACTCTAAATCTAGCCAGAAGGGGTCTTTATGGAAGAGCTGCAGTGTGTGTCCACTAGATGGCGTTCATTTCTTAGAAGAAAATCTGTTGCAAAAGAAATCTTTGTCCAGACTTCTCTGTTTTTCTCTTCACTCCAGGTGTGAACATGGAGATGCTGGGAAGGAGAGCACTGTGGGAAGTTGGGTTGAATTATGGTCATGGGACAGGTCATGGAGTGGGGAACTACTTTGGAGTCCACGAGTGTGCGTGTGATTTACCTCTTAAAAGCTCTATGTACAGAATGGTTGACAAATGTTTGTCTAAAAAGACAAAATGTTCTTTTTATTAATCCATTGGTAAATTCTGCGACAAAAGCATTAGAAGTTTAGATTAAAATGCCTCAATTCTGCTCTACTTGGATAACTATAGTCAATTTACCCTTGAACTGAGCACGATTTACTGTTTATAACGGCTGTTGTTATGTTGCCGATATTTAAGTTTGCTACAGACAGTGAACTTTGCACAGACCTCCAGGGTGTTCTGACTCAAGTTGGTTTAACCTTTTAGACTGGTACCACTAGAGGAATTCTGAGAAATCGGTGAGAATGCTGGGAATTTTCCATCGGCCTGTCATGGGGTCTAACTTTGAGAAACTCATAAAAACGCCAAACTCACCACACTTGTAGAGGTCTATGCAAAAATATAGCAAGCGACGATTTTTCCCTGGGGGAAAAGTGTATTACATCATTGACCATAGCAACCAGCCTGTTTACCATAGCAACCAATTTGGCTTATCTCTATCTCAGCTTAGGAAAATCTTAGAGATATGGGGAGCTGGTGTATTTTACTCATATTAACATAGGTAAAATTATTTTATGTCATTAACCATAGCAACCAACATGTTTACCATAGCAACCAATTTGGCCTATCTCTATCTCAGCTTTGGAAAATCTTAGCGATATGGGGTTGGTGTATTTTACTCATATTAACATGGGGATATTTTATTGTGTCATTGACCATAGCAACCAGCATGTTTACCATAGCAACCAACTTGGCCTATCTCTATCTCAGCTTATGAAAATCAATTTAAACATCAAAGTTTGCGTGCAAACTTTACCCACCTTGTTTAACATTGTTGTTGTTGGACTATTTTAAAATTGTAAGTCAAATATAGCCAAGAACACACGTATTTACATGTTATAATAATTGTTTTGTTTTGTTTTTAGGGCCTGTTGGTTTTCAGACTAATAATATTCCATTTCAAGAGGGAATGTTCACCTCAATAGGTGAGGACTCATTCAGAAGCTCATTATTATGTTATTAATGTTAATAATCAATGTGACTCTGCTGTAGAACCTGGTTATTACAAGGACAATGACTTTGGTATAAGGATCGAGGATGTAGCACTCATTGTTCCTGCCAATGCTAAGGTACATGCCGCAAGCTGCTACAGATCAATGTTATGAAATATTTGCAGTACAGATCATTTATAATAGTTGATAAAATCATAATAATGCATTCTTGTTTTCTTTTCCAGCATAGCAGTTCCTACTTGACATTTGAAACCGTGTCACTGGTGCCTTATGACAGAAAACTCATCAACACAGCTCTTCTGAGTCCGGAGCAGGTACCAAAACCCTAATATCATAAATATCTGTATTCTACCACAAATCAGCGGCTGAGCTACACATTGAAGTACTATATTTAGCTACAGTGGAATCACATATATCAAATGTAGGAGATAGGAGACAAACACAATGATATTTGAGAAATTAAATAATATTTATATGGTTTTTGAAAAGTCTGTAAGAATTTTTGTAATAACATGTTCATAAAATTAGGCACCTTTGACATTCTATTGAATTCAATACCTTTATCACTAGTTATTAGAACTGAAAATTGGTTTGGTTACCTATAAATGACATTGAAATTGCTAGCGGGTACATTTTATGGAATGCTCAGTGTGGTATTGAAAATTGTCAGGAAACCCAATTTCTGACAAAATCTCAATTTCCACAGAAAGTTGTGGGAATCACAGTCAACTAGCCAAATCCAACTATCTTTAAATTAAACATGTAATCAATAACAACTCCACTTTTTTGATATCAATGCACCCTTTTTTTGCCATTTTTTCATCTCAGTGAAGAGGGCGTGGCCCAGTGTTGAAAGACCGGTGCAAAATTAAATATGGATGAAAACTGTTTATTGTTGGTGCTTTTCTGGAATGAAGATGTTGATCTCAGTTTGATTTGCTTCAGCTTCATTGGCTGAACTCATACTATGAAAACATCCGGGCAGTGGTGGGGCCAGAACTGCAGAAGCAGGGATTGGAGGAAGAGTATTACTGGATGAAGACGCAGACAGCTCCATTCCTCATCGCTGGAGCCTCAGCCGCTGGCTCCTCTCACACACTGCTGCTGACAGTTGTGCTGCCATTGGCTTCATTTTATCTGCTTTAACTTAAGAACAGAAGTTTGTTAAACTCCTCAGCTGTTCTTCTATTTATGTACAGACAGAAAAACTGCTCCTTTTTTCTTTTGGATGTCTGGATTAGTATTGTATAATATATTTAGGGACACATTATTGTCAATTGATATTTAATTAAATGTAAAAGATCTTGAAAAATAAAATATATTTACCATACATTAGGTCCACTTTACCGTTATACTAACACATAATTAGGGTTTTCCTATAATCATTCTTCTTCTGTTTCCACCATTTATCAATTGAAGCATTTAGCAACACTTGCAGGAATTTTATCAAAGTCTATGCACTGATATTAGGACAGTCTGATATTTCACCAGATCAATTGTGGAGTCTTAGACTCTCTTGCGCCACCACTAGTCCAAATTTGCACTTACATTTATTCTAATTAGTCTTAAACTGAAGGTTGCAGAAACAGAAACATCTGCCATTTTGAATTATTTTAAAACCATACTAACTTTTTCTTGGCCATTTGTCTGATTTTATTTGGTCCAGAACATATCCTATCTGGGCCGACAAAAAGTTGTTTTAACTGTTTTAAAAAGGCCTGAGACCAATTTTTTTAATAATAATGTTGACACCAAACTTTGTCTATGTCATAGCACCGCTCTGAGGTGGCATTCACAGTTTTGGCACAGTACCCCTAGTGGTCTGAAGGTATTAAAAAGGCTTCTTATGCTGTATCTCCAAGGTAATACATCTTAATTTTACTTCAAAATAAAATAAAATTTGACCAACAAACTGAGTCGAACCATGACCAATTTTACCATGTCGCCATTTTTATTTATATCCCTGTATTTTGGGAGGTCATTAACATATAAATACAGAACTTGGCTTCTCTAAAGGAACTTGGTTTGTCTAACAATATAATGAAACTCTGAAAAATGCTCTTCCTAGCTTTAGTTAATTTAAAAAAAGCTTGCATTGCCTTTTATAGTTCAATATAGAGATATAATAGACATAGGTTGAATTACCGGTAAACTAAAAATCTTTTTCCAAACTCCTCTCGGAACATTTGATTCACACCAAACTTGTATTAAAATAAACCAAGAGCTTGCTGACAAAAAGTTAGAAAAGTGTTAAAAATGATGCTTTTTGTTTAGTGGAATGACAAATTGAGTGCCTGTATTTCAGCAGCCATTTGACATTTGGGAACCAAACTTGGTGCGACTCCTCAGCCCCTAACACTGACCCCTCAGATAAAAAAAACTGGCAACAGCGCCACCTTGTGGTCAAGGTTTATAAACTTTGGACTTTTGGAGTTTTAGAATCAGAATGGATTACGCAATGTTAAAACCTCACAAATCTTCCAAAAAAAAAAAGTAAACTCTTGAAGGGTGTAATGTATGTCAATGTACACATTCACAGTTGCATTGTTAGCCTTGCCCAACTTTAAAAATGTTTTTAGTGTGGCAAAAATGTTTAATTTTACCTTTAAAAGAATCCGTATGGGATCGTCCCTCTTGTAAACACGTAAATATTGTTTTCCTTTATCCTCCAATGATCCCAAGGAAATACATAGTAGCATAACAATTAGCTGCTTGTCTTGACACAACAGGCAGCAAAGCTTTGGTTCATTTGGGTGAGATGGTTTGATCATGTGACAAACTTAAAGATAAATGAAGACAAGTCACTTTAGCACCTTTTGAGAAACCATGGTAGCTGCTACTGCCGTCCTGAGCTGGTGCACATGGAGGCTTGATGTTTGCAGAGGTGCTTGCTGGCTGGTGGCACTTCCGTTAGAACCACCACAGAAAGGTGTGAGAAGAGCTTCTGAGGCGTCCACTCATGCTTTAAAAATTTGTTTTGTTCTATGTAGTCAGAAAAAACATGCGCATATGTCATGTTTTGTAAGTTGAGCTTCTTTATGATGTAAATTAAGAGGAAATGCAGCAAGAGGAGGTGTTGAAAACAATGACCTCATTACGCTACAACTGCTGATACCAGTTCATAATGACAAAAAGAGTCATTTCAGACACATGCATGCGCTATATTTCCAAACGTATTCGCTCCTTAGCAGCTATAATATCTTTAACACTTCTGGAAAGGCTTTACACAAGATTTAAAATTGTGTTTCTGGTATTTCCTCCAGAAACAAACTTGTGACAATGAAAAAAATGTGAAGGCAACTGCCCAATTCCCAACCACAACAAAATCTCCAGTTCCAAAAAGTGTGCTCTGGAATAGTTTTCGATCCCTAAGCATTTCTAATTCATCCCAATCCACTCATCCGTATATTTATTTTCCCACAATGTTTGGAGAATCAGTCTGCAGAAAGTCTATTCTAAAGGGATTCTAAAGCATTCAGCCAATTTCACTGGATCTAATGAGCCACGTTTAGCTACTGAAAAACAACCTCACACCATAATCCCTTTCCACCAAACTTCACTTAGCACAATGCAGCCAGACAAGTACAGCTATAACCAGAGTCTGGTTTTTATAAATACCGTCTGATTTTAAAGGATTTTAATGTCATATAATGTCTTTTTTGTAATAAATATTTGAGCCCTCTATACTAGCCACTGCACTTTCTAAATGCAACTTTAATTGTAAAAAATGTATCACCTCATATTTTTTTCCAGTGCAAAACGTACCCCTTACTCTCATTCCTCCCTCAGTCATGCTTTTGGCACACCCCTTTTGGTAGTTTTAGAATCATGGGTAATGTAGTGGGTAATGGCCACCAGTCGCAATTTAAATAGAACGGCATGAAGTTGTTCAAATGAGAATAAAGAGTTTTCTGTGCGACATAAATAAAGCCCAACTGGATCAAAGAGTTCTGTGTAAGTCTCATCACTTTGCGAGCTAATGAATCCACCATAAACATCTAGAAATAACAACGAGCTTCATGCAGTTCAGTGCCTTTGTATGCTTACGAGCTGTCGTGCTGTTTACGTGAGATAAAGCTAATGAACAAAGTTTAGATCTATTTCATACAAATGTTTTTCGAGGTTTGAAATCGCTTTGTGTTTATTCTTTCTCGAGGTGTTTCAATGATATTATTTGCCAATTTCAGGTGTTTAGTAGAACTCTGGGTTGGTTAGAATAACTGCTAATATTGCTGCGTCACCCTTTATTAGGCAGAAGTGCTCTCTGTAACTTTGTGTCTCTTAACATTGAACGTCGTTGATTACATTATAATTGACAGGAAACTAATTTTCTCTGCATTGTTCTTCAGCGCGGGTCTGCTTCTCGTGTCCGGGTCAGGCAGCACAACCAATCTGCAAAGAGATGAGCTATACTAGCGATTAATCTGATTGGTCAGTGGGCGGAGTTAAGAACTCTGGGCGTTGCAAGGAACATCAAGCCATTTTCGGCTCTTAAAAAGGAATATAGGATTACACAAACATTCAAGAAAGTTCTGAATAAAACTCGTGTCATGTTTTGATCACATTAGATTCAACTTTATTGTAACACAAGTACAACTTAACGAAATGCAGTGTATGTCTTACCAGTAGTGCAAAAAAGCAGCAAATGCAGGATATAAGTTAAAGATATGTACAGAATAGAACGATTACTGCTAATATTTACAGATGATTGTGCTATGGATATAAGGCTATATATACAGTTGTTATTATATTTACAGAAGGTTGTACTATGAACATGATATACAAGTTTTACAATAAAAAAGAGCAATAAATCAATGAAATGTGCAAATATTGAATGTGCAGTATATTAAGGTGCAGTAATGAAGGTGCAACAAGAAGGTGTGCAATATTTTGAATGAGGCAACAACACTAAGAAGCTAGGAATGTCAGAAAAGTTGATTTTGCATAATATGACCCCTTTACATGTATTCACCAGTTGCCTTGGAAGTGATCTCATTGGTTTATTTTGACTGGTGAATGACTACTTTTGGCAATGTGATGGTTAAGCCCAGAATAACAACACACACACTTTGGCAGGAGGAAAAACAGTTAACAATAACTCCCACGCACAGACACAAGCTTCCTCCTGTCTTTCATTGCATCCTTCTTTGTTCGAAAACCTCAGGTTTGCACTGAGAACTCGCTTTAATCATGTATAACTTAAACTTTTAAAAAGCATCCTGTTGTGTGACGGACTAAAATGGGTTTCATAACTTACATATTCCACCTAAAATAATTATTCATTTGAAAATACAAATGTAATAATTTAAATTCTAATTTAAATGGCTATGCAAGGTTTTTATCAAACCTGAGCCTGGTGTATTTATATTGATTCTCTTGCTGTTTAGGTGTCAACCATTTCAACCAAAGCCACCTTTTAAAGAAAAAAAACGAAGTTCCTGTCGCATCATGTGACTTCCTCCAGCATTCAGCTCTGCACTGCCTATTTTCATCTGGTGCCTTTTGTGTCTCTGTGAGTGTCTGTCAAACAGCTCAACATGTTACGCCGGAAACCATCCAACGTTTCTGACAAGGAGAAAGAAAAGGAGCAGGGCCAGAAGAAGAAGGTAAGAGAACGTCTTACCAAAACACAAATGAAGTATGAGTTAAAGAGGAGAATCAGAGCTGATGGGATGTTCTGTTGAGTTTTGATGTCATAATCGTGAAGAATAACCCTGTTCAGACTGTTCATTAGGGTATGAATGGAAATTGTCTGAGTGTTCTGTGCAGCAGACCCATTCATCCTCAGAGAAGAGCATCCAAGCACAGCTCCTGAGGTTAAAATGCTCATGTTATCTGCATAGCTTCCTCTGTTCTGTGGTTAGAAGCTTTAGTGCATGGCTCCTATTTTCCATCTGATTCGCATCTAGCGTGCAACGGTGACCAGTTTCAATATTGCTAGTCTCTGAAGTAAACTGAAACCTTGAAATTTTGTACTTTTAATCTGTTAACATGTATATTTTTAAGTCTTTTCACATTCTGGTCCACAGAGAAAGAGTTTTCTGTGACATGGTGTAAATAAAACGATGTGTTTCCTCACCGTTGTCATCGAGGGCCAGGTTCCCCTTTGCTCATGACTGAGATGGGCGATCATGATCGGAAAGTTTCAACATAATTTGATCTCGCCGAATGATGTTGGGTGTGTTAGTACGTTTTTAAGCATGTGTACACTCGCCGGCCACTTTATTAGGTACACCCATCCAACTGCTCAGTTATGCAAAAATGCATTTAGACATGGTCAAGACAGTCTGCTGCAGTTCAAAAAGGTGAAATAGGTGACTTTGGACATGTAATGGTTTTCAGACTAGCTGGCCTGAGTTTTTAAGGAATTGCTGGTCCACTGAGATTTTCATGCACAACCATCTCTCTTGTTTACAGAGAATGGTATGAAAAAGCGAAAATAACCAGTAAGTGGCAGTTTTGTGGGCTTGTTAAGATCAGAGGAGAATGGTCAGACTGGTTCGAGCGTATAGAAAGGCCACCATAGCTCAAATAACCACTTGTTACAATCAAGGTCTGCAGAAGAGCATCTCTGAACACGTCCACCCTGGAGGTGAATGGGCTAAAACATTTCCTGGTCTGATAAGACATTCAGATGGTAGGGTCAACAACGTGAAAGCTTGGAGGCATCCTGCATCTCAATGGTTCAGACTGGTGAAGGTACCTGAATCTAAAATTAATCCGTTCCAGGATGGCCTTCGTATCCTGAATTTTTTTCGTATGTCGAAGCAAGTTTTTCATATAGAACGCCTACCATATTTTCCGCCATATAAGACTTTTTCTTCCCCAAAACCGAGGGGGAAAAGTTGGTGCGTCTTATACGGCGAATGCAGAGCGCTGCGGAGCAGAGGGCGGTCACGGCCATAGGAGAGGCGTAAGAGAGGCCGCGGCTTCAGCCTAGCTCCTGTTATGGTAAAAATATACCTTCTCAATTGATAATAAACACTGGAGACTGTTTGAGAGAGAACACAGCAAATGCGGCTATTTATTGTAAAGATTTAGCAGTCTCAACACATTTCCTACACACGTGTTATACGCATTGGAAAAATTACCTCGAGCCTCTCAAAGTAAGACAAGCGCTGGAAGAAGGGCGGGCTGAAGTATGACGTGTCTCTTAAAAGTTTCTCAAATTACATTTCTCTAAATGACCACTAGATGGTAGTATTATATAGAAAAATTCCCATCACACTCCAATAGCGCGGATCATAAGGAGCAGGTATGAAACATTACAGCCTTTTTTGTTCATTTTACCGTTTACTAACTGTTCATGTTCATGTTTGGCATATAATTGTTCTTAAAACTGCTGTTAACTTTTACACAGTTAATATTAAATATTTTACTACTATAGTATTTGGTTCAGAATCTTTTTTTCTAGATCTTCCTCAGTTAAAATTGGGTGTGTCTTATATACCAGTGCGTCTTATATGGCAAAAAATATGGTAATTCCTGCAATTGCTCAGAAACAACTGTAGGGAAAATGGTAAACCAGAGAAAAATCAAGTCTTCAATCCTTAAATGTACACATTGTTAATGTAATAAATGATAATAAAACAATGAAAAGAGAATAAAATAAATTACGAACACCAACACGAAAACAAAATCGTAAAATAAATAACATTTATAAAGTCGAATGTCGAAGTCAGAGAAGAAACCTTTAACTTTCGTTTCAGAACAACAATGTAGCATACGTACGTATGGATTTCTCTGATTGTGTTTTTCATATCTTGGAATTTTTTTGTATCCTGAAGCAAAACATTTTTCGAGAGACCCTTCGTGTCTTGGATTTTTCGTAACGTGAACCATTTGTATCTCGAGTTACCGCTGTACGACAAATTGATTGATTGACAAACGATAAATTGGCTGGCGAGTGTAGATGTTGCATTTATTATTTGCAAAAAGGAATCTTTTGTCTTCTCATTGTGCTTTTGCTACACCATCTGTAGTCTGTTTTTCAGAGCTTTGCAGGGTACGGCTGCATGTTTGGTTTGGTATACCCACTTCCTGTGCTACAATGATAGATAAGATGAAGCAATGATGCTCCAGAACACACATTTAACATTACCTAAACAGTTTATACAGTAATAACATTTGAGCTGCGCTAAATGTTGATGTTTTGATGTTTAATCATTCATCCCAGTCTACTTTTTAATTGTTTATTTTAAGGAATTTGTTCTGTGTTCACAGCTGACTTTGCAAAGGTCAAGCAGCTTCAAAGACTTTATGAAGCCCAAGTCCTCGGCCCCTGTGATGACTCCAGAGGCTGTCCTAGATGAAACAGTGAGTGCACTGCTTTGTTACACAGAGAGACTGCATTATTGTATTACTATGACTGCAGGGTTGCTTGGTAAAAAGTTTTAGGTGATCTTTAAGCTCAATAAATTTAAATTCACAAACATATGGATTTTCAATTGCAAATGTGCATTAGTTCCGGGTGGATAAACCGATATCCACTAATCTGATGGCTGCCCTCGATTCTGGCCTCATTAACATGAGGATTACCATATTTTTCGCCGTATAAGACGCACTTTTTCTTCCCCAAAACTGAGGGGGAAAAGTTGGTGCGTCTTAAACGGCGAATGCAGAGCCCTGCGGAGCGGAGGGCGGTCACAGCCGTAAGAGAGGCGTAAGAGAGGCCGCGGCTTTGACCTAGCTCCGGAGCCGTCGGCCATATTTGTACACCTGGCGGTGCGCGCTGACGTCATCGCCCATCTCTGCTCGTCGATCCTACCATAGCGCGGATCGTAAGGAGCAGGAATGAAACATTACAGCCTGTTACTTTTACTGTTTACTGACTGTTCATGTTACATGTTTGGCATATAATTGTTCTTAAACTGCTGTTAAGTTGATATAAAATATTTTACTACAGTATTTGGTTCAGAATCTTTTTTTTTTTTAGATCTTCCTCATTTAAAATTGGGTGCGTCATATATCCCGGTGCGTCTTATACGACAAAAATACGGTACCTAAACGTTCACCTTTACCCTCAAAGAGAAAACCTTCATCGACTCCTTCGCCTCTTTCTTTTAGACGCAAGGCCCTGGGCCCTCTCAAAAAGCTTGGCAGTTTTGACCTCAGCAAACGTATGAAAAAGATTTGTAGGAAAAGCCATAAGCAATTTATCTCAAATGGATATTTAGTCACAATAACTTACTATTAGGGCTCAAGCATAGGTTTTTTTTGTTTTCGTGGCCTTCAGTGCATTTTTAGGGCCTAAAAACATCACTTAAACTTAAAAATTAACAACTGATTCATGTTCGAACAGTTGGTGTGTGTAAAATGTCTCTAGAACACCCCCTAACGCATGTCATATCCTAGAAAATCCCTTACTTTTTGCAAGTGCCACATGTAGTTAAATTCCTTGTAATGTAAATGTCTGCTGAATGCGGAAATGTAAACTCCACATTTAACCAAATGCATGGATGAATAAGAAAGTAGTATGAATAAGTGTGTAGAAAATATCTTTGATTTATCTCAATATTTTGCTGAGAAAAGAGTTTGCTCTTTGAAACTATGGAAATGTCTTTTGTGGGCGTTGAGTGTTGCTGCTGCGGTCCACTGTTGCAGGGTTAGTGTGTAAAATCCCCAGGACTCTGCTCAGAGATCTTTGTTTTTAATAAAATACTGCGTGTGTTTTCTTCACAGTAAAAAGAAAGAGTCTCTAACTTTCTCAGAGAGGAGGAGCTGCTTTGACTCGCTGTGGTGGTGACAAACCACAGCCACAGAGTTTACTGGAAATCCTCCTGCGAACAGTGACCCACTGCGAGTATAAATCAATCGGCTCAGATACAAAACATAGATCACACGTCAGCTTGCATTTAATCGAAAAGCAACAGTGTGATGTACTGATCTTTATATTTCAGTCACAACTGAACTCATTGGAAATACATTGTACCAATATATTGATTACCTTTATCAGAAATATGGAGATGAGAGGACAGATTTAGTCAAAACGATCATTTTAAATGTCAAAACATAATGTCTTGCAGCTTTTGGAAGCAGCATCAGCAGAGGACTCGGTGAAGAGCAACAGTAAACTGGGAAAGAAATGGAGAAACGTCATCACTCGCACAATGACTCGCAAAACATCAAAGATGGTCCAGAAAGCTCTGGTAGAGGAGGGGGTGAGCTACAATCATCAATATTCATGAACATTCAATAGTCTTAAATGCCAATAGTGATACCTTGTCTACAATTTGAGATATGGACGTGAAATATTTTTTTGCTAAACTGGCCCTAAATATCCCCGATCTTTATTGGTTCAAGTCCAGATCTCAATTTATGAACCAGACGTACTACTGAAAACTAAATCCAGCCTCATGTTTGGAGATTCTATTCCAACCCTGCAACTTTCAAACAAGTTGGAAAATGTGAAAATTTGCCCCAAAAAAAATAACACAAAGGGGTTAGTAAGGAATTAAAAAAAAATTCAAAACTCTTTGGAGTTTCCCATAGAGAGGGAGATGCAGAGGAGAAGAATTGTGTCCTTTTCGTGTTGATATCTTGTCTTGAATTCTTGTCTTGTCTTGAGATTTGGAACAAAATATCCTCGATCCATATTGGTTCAAGTCAAAAATTTTGAAAATTCAGTGAAAAACTGAAAAAACACAACGGGGTTAATAAGGCAATTTTGATTTAAAAAATTCTAGTCTCTTCAAAAGTGTCCATGAGAGAGTGGAGGGAGGGGGGTGGGGGGTTACAGAGGAGAGGGCTCCTTTCATTTTTGTGCTGATATCTGATCAAATTTGAAATATGTTCTCAATTTCTGGAACACTTTTACTACTGAAAACTTGAAAAATTGTACCTTGTGTCTTAGACTAACTTTAAAATAAACTATCCCAGATCCTTATTGTTTGAGTCCAAGCTTACTGAAATCTTGACAACTGCAGCCCTTGTAGCATACGTTGTCAACTTCCATCTTTTGTCAGTTTGCTGCAAATATTTGCAACAGGATTCGTTCTGGTGTGGTTCGGAATATCAAGTTCAACTTTCTGAGTTTACTGATGAAACTCATTTACAGGTTTCATGAGTGTGTAACTGAGGGTGACATCTACTTACATAATGTGTGATTTCTGTTCCTTGAGCCTAAGTTTCATAAGAAGAATGCAATGCATTTAACGGATTGAATTGAAATGTGTCTCCCCCGTGTGGAAGAAATTAGGAACTGCGCTCTTTTCTGGAAATCTTTTGTATCACGATCAACCAACGCTTTGAAAGTATTTAATTTCAACTATGTGAGTTTCAGATTGAGAGTGGAGAAGATGGCTCTATGTCTCCCATGTCTCCAAGCGACTGGATGCCAGACCTCACAGCTGGAAACCGAACATCTGTGTGCTCCAGCAGCTCAGAGGACACCTTTCACAGCCCTCTATCTCGACAGCTCTCTGGATGTACGTCAGATTGTGTATTGACCTCACAAACCTGCTCCATGCGCTCGCTGAAGAATAAAGGTTTTGTTCTGATGTCCAGGTGCTGACCGGCAGAGTCTGGACAGCGGCTTCAGCCAGAGGGACAGCATGAGGCTGGAGGACAGCAGCTACGCCGGACCTTTCTGCGGCAGGGCTCTGGTGCACACAGACTTCACCCCCAGCCCGTATGACACAGACTCTCTCAAACTACAGGTCAGGCATTTGAATAAGTGGTGATTTCGGGAAGAGTGTTACCAATTACAACAATATTTATCAAAGTAAAACAGTAAACTTTCAAAATATATTATTCTTTTTTTTTATTCTCTTTTAAATGATTAGAAATCATAATTCTGATGTTTCTTCGTGGAGCTTAAATGTTTCATAGTACACACACATGGCTGGACGGAAGATATAGATGTGGGATGTTTAGATAGATGAATGAAAGGACATGGATGCATGATGGATGTTGGTTGGATAAATGAATGAATGAAATGATATGGATAGATGGAAGGATGAAAAGATTTAGATTTGAGATGTATGGATGGATGATATACATGTTGGATCGATAGAAGGATGGATGGGTGAAAAGATGTAGATGTGGGATGTATGTATGGATGGATGGATGGACGGATGAAAGGATATAGATGTTGTTTGGATAGATGGATGGATGGATGGATGGACGGATGAAAGGATATAGATGTTGTTTGGATAGATGGATGAATGAAAGGATATAGATGTTGTTTGGATAGATGGATGGACGGATGAAAGGATATAGATGTTGTTTGGATAGATGGATGAATGAAAGGATATGGGTGGATGGATGGATGATATACAAGTTGGATGGATGGATGTATGGACAGATATAAAAGATATAGATGTAGAATGTTTAGATGGATGGATGGATAAATGAAAGGATATAGATGTAGAATGTATAGATGGATGGATGGATGGATGGATAGATGAAACGATATAGATGTTGTATGGATAGATGGATGAATGAAAGGATATAGGTGGATGGATGGATGATATACATGTTGGATGGATGAATGGATGGATGGATGGGTGAAAAGATATAGATGTAGAGTGTATAGATGGATGGATGGATGGATGGATGGATGGATGGATAGATGAAAGGATATAGATGTTGTTGGATAGATGGATGAATGAAAGAGTATGGATGAATGGAAGGATGGACGGGTGAAAGGATATAGATGTTGTATGGATAGATTGATGAATGAATGGAAGGATATGGGTGGATGGATGGATGGAGGATATACATGGATGGATGGGCGAAAAGACATAGATGATGTATGCATAGATGGACGAAAGGATATAGATGTTGTATGGATAGATGGATGAATGAAAGGATAT